>SMJT01000002.1:484010-948563 GCA_004349715.1 Crucihimalaya himalaica
AAAGATATAAAATTAATAGTATACTAGATTTAACAAGGAAAATCGAGATTTTCGTAGGGGTTAGCCCACAGATTCTAGGATAATTTTGAAAATTTTCAATTCTTGTTTTAATTTATAGTTGTAGCCACCTAGGGTATGAAAATACAATAGAAGATAATTTGGTCCCTACATAACCCCGATTTACAATAAATCGAGATCTCATAGGGATTAGTCCACTCATTTAGGATGTATCTGGAGTTTACTTATATTACTTGTTAAAAAATTAAGAAACATGTTTCATGACCATCAAAACAAGTTTAGTGAACATTAATATAGATCTAGAATGTGGTTTGTGATTTTTAAAATGGATTAAATGTGATGAAATTATTAGTTTACTAGATGTAGCGAGAAAAATCGAGATTCCGTAGGGGTTAACTCACATATTTTGGGATAATTTTGAAAATATTTCATGTTCTTTTTTAATGAATAGTTGTATCCACCATTGGTACTAGAACTTGATGGAAGATAATTTGGTCTCTAAATAATCTCGATTATCAATAAAATCAAGATGTCATAGGTGTGTTAGTCCACCGATTTAAGGCGTATATGATGTTTTATTAGATTACTTGTTAAAAAATTAAGAAACGTGCCTCATGACCATCCAAATTAGTATAGTGAACATTATTATAGATGTAGGATGTGGTTTGCTATGTTGAAAAAGGATAAAAGGTGATAAAAATAATTGTTTAGTAAATTTACTGAGGAAAATCGACGCTTTCGAAGGGGTTAGCCTACATATTTTAGGAAACTTTGAAAAATTTCATGTTCTTGTTTTAATGTATAGCCGTATCCACCTTGAGTATAGGATCATGTTAGAATATAATTTAGTCCCTAATTAACCCCGATTATTAAAATATTCGAGATCTCATAAGGGCTAGCCCGCCGATTTAAGGTGTATTTGAAGTTTTTATTAGATTACTTGTTAACAAATGAAGAAACGTACCTCATGACTATGAAAACTAGCTTAGGTAACATTAGTATAGATCTTGGATGTGATTTTTTATATTCTAAAATGGATTAAAGGTGTAAAATTAATAGTTTACTAGATTTACCAAGAAAATCAAAATTTTCGTATGGGTTAACCCACCGATTCTTGGATAACTTTGAAAAATTTTACGTTCTTGTTTTAATGCATAGCCGTAGCAACCTAGGGTATGGAAATACGGTAAAAGATAATTTGGTCCCTAAATAACCCCGATTTACAATAAATCGAGATCTCATAGGGATTAGACCACTCATTTAGGACGTATCTGGAGTTTTATTATATTACTTGTTAAAACATTAAGTAACATGTATCATGACCATCACAACAAGTTTAGTGAAAATTAATATAGATCTAGGATGTGGTTTGTGATTTTTAAAATAGATTAAAGGTGATAAAAGTATTAGTTTACTAGATGTAGCGAGAAAAATCGAGATTCCGTAGGGGTTAACTCACATATTTTGAGATAATTTTGAAATTATTTCATGTTCTTTTTTAATGAATAGTTGTATCCACCATTGGTACGAGAACGTGATTGAAGATAATTTGGTCTCTAAATAATCTCGATTATCAATAAAATCAAGATGTCATAGGTGTGTTAGTCCACCGATTTAAGGCGTATATGATGTTTTCTTAGATTACTTGTTAAAAAATTAAGAAACGTGCCTCATGACCATCAAAAAACTAGTTCATTGAACATTATTATAGATGAATCTGGAATCTAGATTTTAGGATTGTTGATTAGTCACGAAAGTGAGATTGATAACCTGACAGAATCTAGGGTGAGCAAAATAATTATCTGCAAAGAAATTTGGTTTAATTATTTTGTGAACATATCAAAATTGGACATTAAAGCTGGTTTAGATCTTTAGGATTTGCAAAGAAATTTGGAATTCTAGGATTTAGACTTAGATAGTTTTCGCAACGAAAGTTGGTTAATTATATCTTTGTGATTTGAGTTCAAGAACAATGCTTAACATGAACCCTGTTGATTGATTTGTCTGCATTCCTTGATTTCCTGAGAAATACCCTAAGCCTATATCCTCTCCATTGATTTTACATCTTTTAATTCTGCATATTTATATTCTCGCTTGATTGATTTGGCTTAGCGTAATTTGATTCTTGAAATCTATTGTGTGATTCTCTGAGTCTTTGTGGTTCAACCCCTACTATACTATAGCCACTGCTTTAGTATCCTTAGAGTATTATTTTGAGCATATCAACTATTACAATAAATTCATCAGGAAAATAATTTAGTCACTAGAAACTTTTGTTCATATGGACATTCCTTTTTGTTTTGGTCGGCCATCTACCAAGACTACGATAAAGAAAAAATAGTTTTTTCAACAAAACAAAACAGACAAGTGACAAAAAAAAAACGTAAAGCCAAATCGAAACCATTGGAATAAAATATTATTCTACAAAAATATTTGTCAAAAAAACGTGTAATTCACGGATATGCACTGTTTCTTTGATGGCTAAGAGTAATAGTAGTATGTGGACACATATGAGTACAATTTTGATGGTGACGTATATTAGTTGAAGAATCTATAAATATATTCATGTCACCATATGTAATTGAGTTTCACTTCTTTTTTTTTTTAATACGCGATCAAAATAAATTTCACACGTTATTAAAAAAACTATTAAAATATTATATTATTTTAATTAATATATTAAAATAATAGAGTTAAAACAAATTTTTGATTAATATTTTGTATTGAAAACATAAAACGACACTTTGTGAATTAAAAAAAAAATTAAAATAACATTCTTTATAAAATGGATGGAGTATAATTTTGTTTTTGTAAAATGAAAGTTCCATGGTTAGAGTTTACTTAGTATAATAATAATCACAAGTAAACTATAAATGGAACAAAACGGTTTATTTGCTACTTATGCATAACCTTTTTCAACAACCAATGTTAAAAAAACGAAGTACTAAATTAGGAATAGAAGATGACGTGGGATATAGAAGAAAAGTAAAACAATGCGCAAGAGTAGAATCTACGATTTGGGATTAGTCGTTGATTTTCACACTTGGTCATACAATTAAGTGGACATGGACATTGAAAACAAAAGCCTCAAGACCATTTCCAAAAAGGCAAGAGGAATTAATAATGATATATATTAATATTTAGTAGACAACACATGTTTTAGACCTTTACTAGTTCACGAACCCATGAATTGTACGGCCTTTTTGTTCCTTTAACTAAGTTCAATGCATCTCTCTCTAGTGGACACCTACTGCTTAACTAACCAAGAAAAAATATACCAAAATATACTACTAATAAATTTCACTAAAATTTTTCTAATTTACGTCGACCACAAAACGAGTCGAACTTTTAACGTCCACGAATAGTATTGTTGTAATACTTTGACATGAAAATCTTTGAATATTGTAATATACGTACCGTTATAAAAAATGATATTTTCTTATCAAAACTTACATTGTAATTATATCACGATGTTAATTTAAAAAATACTAAAAATGAGAGTTATTAGTTATTGTAAAACGATAGAAACATAATGTAAAATGTCAAAATAATATAATATACTAAGTTAACAAGTGAAAGTCAAGACTTTGTATTTTATACAACAAGTGTATAACTAAAGTTCGAACTAGCTAGTGTGAATTGGTTATGTCGATAAAATATTCTATTTAAACTCCGGTGTAATAAAATGTACGGATAAGGTACATTATGTTTCCTCCATCGATCTAAATTATACCTTAAATTTAAAATAGGAAGAGAAAATTAGGAAGAAAAAAGAAAAGAAAGTAAAACTTAAAAAGAGAGATTAAGACCGGAAGAAGACAAACAAAGTATGTATGGGAGGAATGGGGAGGGGAGGGGAAGTGAACCAAACCACTCGTGCGTGTGTTAGGATTTTCCGAGTCAACGTGGTCAACGGTCAAAGAGGTCAAAGAGGTCAAAGTCTTTAAAATACATTGTGCTAGCTTTCGTTACTTACTAACTTTACTTGGCCTTATCTCTATGTTCTCTCTTTGCTTTTGTTGAAATTTTGTCCACTTGTATCTTTGATTTTTCATTTTCATGACTTCATCATCCATTCATCCGTGACGTCTAATATTTTCATCACCGACTGCCCCCACTTGGACATCCATTCCCAAACATGCATCGTGTTTGACAATGAATTTTAATGTTTGATTATAAAGACTTCAAGTTAGAATGGGTTTTTGTCTTTTGCAAGATTTTAACAATGATGGGTTGTGACCAAATTGTTCGTCGAGTGTTATAAGAACCAACCTATATTTCAATTTGTTTCTTTATATAAAGGAACAACAAAAATATAGAACTATTAGCAGCCCTACTTTTCTGCGAGAATATTAGTCAGCCAACCATAGTTAGATTGGAATTCGAGTGTGGTGCTATTTGCAGAGCAATATAATTTACGACTTCTGAATATACAATGTATATATACATGAAAAAATAGCTGTCAATACAACATCTATGCTTATAATATATCAGATATTATGTAGGCTCGATTGTAAAATGAGATGTGAAAGGAATAAAATAATATATAATGAAATGCATGAGAAAGTTCAAAATGATCGGCATATGCGGATTCCATGTCTACCTCAGTCAAGGTGCGATTTCAGATAATGGATAGGTTTGAGGTCAATATATGCTTTTTCTGATATCTCCAAACCTATGAATCTATAACATAGGTTTGATAAATTTCGAGATTTGATAAATTTCGTCAGCCAAATTTGTCAAGTGTCAAGTAGATTATGAAATGCCGAGTAGCATTGACTTCCAAAAGCAAATTATCAAATTGAGTTAGTCAAAAAAAAAAAAAATCGACGTAACAAAAATTTTATCCAATATAAAGAGTGAGAATTTATAAGCTACAACCCGTTTTCAAAAAGTAAACTTTATAAGCTACTATATATATATATATTTTATCACAACATGGATGAACTTAATTATGATATAGAAATGTTAAGATCTAGTAGCATGCTTTAGTATAACTGCATGTAATCAAACATAATAACATAGGATCTCACCAAATAGTTTTTTTCTTTTTCTCAAGACTAGTATTATTGTTTGCTATTATACTATTATATAAATTATTGGTAATTTTGCAAGGAAGTAAATCAAATTGGTGTACTTAAAGCCAAACGAAGGAAGAAGGGAATTAAGATTTGATAAAGTTCGTCACGAGAGAGTATAGTCAATTTGTCTAATGGTTTTAGAAAAGCCGTGTGGGCTTGACTTTGACCGAAACAAGGCACACGTATACATTAATTTGGAAATAATACTTATTAGTAGTACTACTGAAGAATCTCTCGTTAATACAATTCCACGTTCCGCACACTCTATTATTCAGGACCTAATAGTTGTCATTTTCACAATAAGAATACTCTTAAACTTTCAAATTAAGCACACCTTTATTACATTTCATCAGTATTATTATACATCTATTCAATCATTTGTTTTATCCCACATGTCGTTTATCGTCCTTACTTTATGCATTCCGTTCTCTAAAAAGCATTATAACTATACTCTAGTATTTAGGTTTTTAAACTAAATCCATGAAAAAAACCAAGATAATATACAAAATTTGTATTGAATCACGCAATACGCTTGTTTACGAGTCCTTGGTTATTAGTTTTTTTTAAGTCAAAATGAAACGAAGTTTTATACATTTTTTGTAGAGGCCCCAATAACTAAGCATTTTTTTCCATGTTCAGTTTATAAACAAGAGGAGTTATTACAAATGAATGATTTAAAGTAGATCAAACTTATCATATGACAACCAATTTAAAATCAATAAACGTCTTCAAACAAAAATATGATGTAAATACTTTTTGTTTAATGTATGAAGGGTTTAATATATATAGGTACGGAAAATGCAAATTAATTATATAACGAAATAAATAATAAAAATTGAAGTGGTTAAATGGTTTGTTTTGATGGATGTCTTGAATTGCAATACGACATATCCGACTATTTTACATATTCCGAATATTAATCTGAATTTAGGCCGGCTATACTATAAAGAAAGGAAATAAATAATAATAAACATATTAAAAGCAAACGTGGAAAAAGTCATATTATTACATATTGTAGACAGCACTACTACAACCAATCACAAACCAAATGTATGTTTCATAAAAAAAGAATGTCAACCAACTATCTAAAATAAAAATCAAGAATAGAGTTGCATCACATATGCATCGAGGAAAAAAAAAAAAATTGGTAACTAAGGATTGGACCAAATACGTGTGCGAGGTGGACCCTAAAGAGACGAGTTGAGTCTAATGACTAAAAAAAGTAATAGGAAAAAAATGATAAGACCATTAAGTTTATTGCATGAAAATGTGAAAAGCACATGCTCCTCTCTCTCTCTCTCTCTATCTCTATCTCTTTCCACCTAATTTCCTCTAAACAATCCATTATTATATATAGAATCAAGATCTTTCATTCTTCCACAATCCCAGAAGAGATAAAGAAGAACACAAGATCGAACCTTCTTCCTCAGCTTACGGAACTCCCAAACAGATACATATATCCACAAGAACCCAGATCGAAGATTCATCTTATTTCCTACATACATATACATGGATCAGTACTCATCGTCTTTGGTCGATACTTCTTTAGATCTCACTATCGGCGTTACTCGTATGCGAGTTGAAGAAGATCTACCGGTATGCTTATTTCGTATTCTTCATTAATCTCTACATCTTCAAACAATACAATTCAAATATACATATATCCATGGAGAGTTTTTAGTATTTCCATCATTATGTACACACATGCCTATTTTTTTATTTTCTTTTGGTTTCGAAAATACGTACATAAACCAACTCAAATATCCATAGATTTGCACATGTATATCATATAGATATTTTCATATACACATTTATTTTAAGATAAAATTTGTGTATAAATGCATAACTTTAGCAAATTGTTAGTAATTCATGTGGTGGGCTCGTGAAATTTTATTGAAACGGTAGATCATACATGATATGAACTTATCGTACGTATGTCTAAAAACTTGGTTACTAACTTTCATGCAATATATATAAATGATATAGCAGACAAGTGCTTTGGTGGAAGAATTAAAACGAGTGAGTGCTGAGAACAAGAAGCTCTCGGAGATGCTAACTTTGATGTGTGACAACTACAACGTCTTGAGAAAGCAACTCATGGAATATGAAAACAAGAGCAACATGACGGAGAGAGACCAAATCAGTCCTCCCAAGAAACGCAAATCTCCGGCGAGAGATGACGCATTCAGTTCTGCGGTTATCGGTGGAGTGTCAGAAAGTAGCTCAACGGATCAAGATGAGTATCTGTGTAAGAAGCAGAGAGAAGAGACTGTTGTGAAGGAGAAAGTCTCAAGGGTCTATTACAAGACCGACGCTTCTGACACTACCCTTGTAAGCATACATGAAAACTATCATATTTGGTTTCTATCTTCAGATACTTTATTTTCTATGGTTTATTGATTTTCGAAGTTGTTTCTTATAGGTTGTGAAAGATGGGTATCAATGGAGGAAATATGGACAGAAGGTGACTAGAGATAATCCATCTCCAAGAGCTTACTTCAAATGCGCTTGTGCTCCAAGCTGTTCTGTCAAAAAGAAGGTAACTGATAAAGAAAGAGACCCGATTTTCGCTTAAAATATGAATTGGCATAACTCAAATTAGTAGACTTATTAATTTGATTCTGATTTTGTATTTGTTTCTCTTCAGGTTCAGAGAAGTGTGGAGGATCAGTCCGTGTTGGTTGCAACTTATGAGGGTGAACATAACCATCCAATGCCATCGCAGATCGATTCAAACAATAGCTTAAACCGCTACATCCCTCTTGGTGGTTCACCTACAAAACCTGCTGCAACCAACAGAAGTTGTAGCTTGACAGCGCCAGTGACTACTGTAGATCTGACTGAATCCAAGAAAGTGACAAGCCCAACATCAAGAATCGATTTTCCAGAAGTTCAGAAACTTTTGGTAGAGCAAATGGCTTCTTCCTTGACAAAAGATCCTAACTTTACAGCAGCTTTAGCCGCAGCTGTTACCGGAAGATTGTATCAACAGAATCAAACCGAAAAATAGTTTAGTTTCAAATTCCGTTAGTGTTTTTAGATTGAAAATTTGTCATGAGGAAGAGAAAGAGAGAGTAGATTATAATCCATTGATACTGAAAATGTAACATGTAATCCATTTCATACAATCTCCAATACATTCGACTTAGAAACTCCTCCTAGTTTGACAACAAAAACATCTGTACAAATACAAACACAGCAACAATAGCAAACCATCATTCTAAGTAGTACATTGTTAAACTATTCTCTCTTGGTTTTTCTTTAATTACCAGTCTCGTCCTTTGTCATGCAATCATGGTGTCTGAAGCAACAAGTGAGATGGTCGTTTGTGAGACCAGCTGTTTGCATAAACGAGTATATAACCGTTGGACTGACACTGCGAAAACCTCTGCGAACAAGGTCTTTGCTTATCAGTTCGGCTTTGGAAGTCTTCACAGGGACTTGGCGTGGGTACCGGAATTGGCTCTGAGTAGGTTTCTGGTTAACGAAGTTCCAAATGTACTTGTCAAATGATCCAAATTCAACTATTATCTGGATTTGAGAAAAACAATAACAGTAAGAGAAAAAGGTAATTTTGTTAAGAAACACAGAAACTACGATCAGGCTTATATATGATAAAATACCTTGCGAACTTGGTTTGCATTCTCGAGGATTGACCGTAGCTTTTGCTCTGATAGTAACGTGGTGGTAGCAATCTCAGGGGATGTTATCTTTTTATAAGTTATTTCAGATATTGCAATTGGATCAAAGTCCATGAAAACTTCCCTGTTTAGATTGAGCAAAAGCATTTTCAGATTCAAGCTCATAAGAAGTCTGAAGATATAACCACAACAGCTTTGGTTCTCGGTTACCTGAATGATTGTCTTTTGGAAAGTATATCTTTCCAAGATAGTTCAGCGAGAGCACCAGACAGGCTCAATAACTCGAAAAGTTTCCTATAAACAATATAACGAAAAAGGGAGTGTATAATCACAAAGAGCATCTCCGTAAAACTACGTAGGTATAAAGAGAAACCATCACGTACTTGTCATCATGCACAGGAACTCCCCATTCTTCATCATGGAAAGCAATGTAACATTGGTCTTTTACAAGAAACAAAAAAAAAAACAAACCAATTTATCGGTCAGTCATAGGAGAGGAAAAGAGTCAAGCCAAGACAAAGTTAAGGCCTTAGCCAATCCCATCAGCGTTGAGAAATAACAAATAAAACTGATCTGTACAGATTTTAGTTTATGTGGTCGTTGTTCAATAGAGATATGATCTTCCTGATCACATAGCATACTCAAAAATAAAGAGAACACAAATCTTTTAAATGTACTACTTAAAACTCAGAATCGACACTGACACTTCTTCAATTGCTTAACCGGTAAAGCCAAGCATCAACTGTAGATGTTGCTACATACAGAGTAACTAAAATGCGGAAAATCGTATTCCAAGAATTGATGAATGAAGAGAGATCGAAAGGATGATTACCAGATTTGGGAGTGATCCAAGCGCATCTTTTACGACCATCAGAGAAGCAATCACCGGAAGCAGCAGCCTTCTCATCTCTCTCCTCCGTAAGATTCCTTCTCAGTGAAGAGGAAGAAGAGACTGACCCATTTCGGCGCAAAGCCCTCTTCCCGCTCGAAGTAGACGCGATACTTAACGGCGACGACTCGCACGAAGACGACGCATCTGAAGAATACGAAGCGGTCATCGAGATACCATTTCGTCTCAGAATTGAAGGGCTAAGAGGCGAACATTGCGGCATCTTCTTCGTCGGAGACGCTGTACAGGTTAGGTTTTTAGTTTTATCAACCACTGGCTTCTTCACCGGCTTTGACAATGGTTTCCGCTGCAGCTTATTACCGGCGGGACCAAGAACTGATCGGAATTCTCGGTCGGATGAATCTACAGACCGAACTCGCGGTGGAGCTGACATTGACCTAAAGTCTCCGAATTTTTTCGAAAAATGCCCTCTTCAACCACAGCTCTTAAACACTGGATCACAACTAAAGAAGTGCAATTTCCCAAAAAAATCCGAAACCAAGTACCAAGAGATTACACCAATTTCGATAAAACCTAGAAATAAAGGAGCTGCATTTACAATCCCAAACTTAAATGAAGTCTTCACCTAAGATTTTCCCAATTCTTCTAGCGAAATCAAGACAGAGCCCAAGTTGTTTCGTTAGGATCACGGGAATGAGTAAGGTTTACACATTCATAAGAAAGTGAAAGGAGACACAAACAAAAAAAAAATAACCAAAAAAAAAAGAAAAGAAAGGAATCGAGAACGAAAGGAATCGAGAGGGTAAGAGTACGACGGAACAGTAATTGTCACTAGCCAATCACACTTTGACACGTCATCGTTTGGTTTCTCCGCTTTAGGTACTTGTTTGCCCGACCCGAAAACAAACGGGTCAAATCTTCTGGTAGGCACCCTGTGTTTCAATAAGCCAAAATAAATTGGTTTGAGATCTATAAACTAAAGAAAATACCAATTTTGTTGCTAAATGAGATTACTAATTTAATATATAGAGATTAGGAATGATTTGTCTTGTATCGATCCATGCCAAGACAAATTATTTATCTACTTGAGTGTCTCCCGACATTTTTGTATTTTATGTATATTTCTTAATAGTTTTGAATAATTACATATATTCACATTGTTTTTATTTACAGATGTTTCCTTGACGTTCTTTTTATCATACATGTTCCCTTCAGTTTTTGTTTATTACATATGAATCCTTTATATTTCCATCAACTTAGAGGCTGCTAAAAAGGATGATCATCATCGGCTTTGGCATAAAGGGCAAAGATAATCTCATATTACCGAAAACAGGAGAAAAGGTAACTGCATTATCCATGGAAGTGTAATATCAGTTTGCGTACAAAAGAGAATACAAACTCATTAAGAAAACAGTCAAACAACAAGACCTGACTTTCATGGGAGTTGAGCTCTGCTAACTAGTGGGTTATGCTGAGTGAGTAAAATCAGGAGAGGGATTTGGCGCGGGCACTTGAATCCTCCTTTGATTCCAGAAACATCATGAAAACGTAACCGAGAGACCAGAGGAGAATGTATTGGAATGGAACCCAAGATAGGCATGCCAATAGAGACATGATACTCCCAACATATTGTGGATCTCTGATGACACCAAATGGGAACTCTGTAACCCAAGGTATGTTCTTCCCGAATCGAACACCATAATAAGTTCCAGCTTCACCTAACAGTTGATATACCCTGCAAAGATGTGACCTTTTAAGCTTACAAAACTTGACAAGAAGAGAGCTCAGTAACAGAACATACAACAAGTGCCTATATCAAACATCACTCAATACCTAGCTGTCAAAGATGTGACCTTTACAAGAGTAAAACCAGATTAGATGGTTGAAACTAAAGGACAAAACTTTCACAACCAGTTGAGATTAGATCACGGAGAAGTGGGGCATCACAATGCATAATGAAGCTAACTAATGGGGTTCCTATTTTCATCGATCTTACGCATTCGATTTCGACTCAACAAAGAGAGGAACGGGAGACAAAAGAGTGGACCTGAAGTTGAGAAACTGGCCAAAGGCCATCAGGGGCCAGAAGTAGAGCGGAGGTGGCCAGGACAGAGAAGCGACGGAGAAGAGAGAGAGAAGTTGAGCAGCCTTGAGGACGTGAGATACACGCGCCATCACCGTCGATGGGTCTCTTCCACGGCCGCAGAGATCGACCCACGACTGAGGATTTGTCCATAGCCACCAGTAGAACGGAAATGGCAATAGAACTCCGATCCCGGCAAGTATTCCCATTTCGCTTACGTTTGATTTTTTTTTTTCCGAGAAAATCTGCGTCTCGTTGAATTGAAACTACTGATATTGGGTCTCTAAATAGGCCTCAACAGTTTATTTGGCCCAACACATTGTCACAAATTCTTGTTAATATTTCGCTACCTCCATTAAAGCTTCTTGTTAATTGTGGCCTATTCATTTGTCCACCAGAAAACAAATAATGTGGATGATCAAAAGCAACTCCAGTTTTGATTTTGATTCAAGTAACACTGAAGTTATTACTCGATGCGTATATCAGATTCTTGTTAGTGGTTTCTAGTGAGATCGTACAAGTTTTTGGACTTAACGCTTGTCATGAGATTTGATTCTCATATTTGATAAACAATAACATAACAGAGCCAACAGTTTGGTTTGGTAAGAAACAAAAATAATTATATCTAATTATATATGATTTGTTTCAGTGTGATGGCATAACGAACTTTGATATTGCGTTTTTAGAAAATGAGATTTTAGTGCATTTTTTAGATAATAAATTGTTAGAAATATTTATGAAAAGAATGAAAGATTGTAATAACTTCTTGTTCTTCCACTCCACTAACGTATTGTGAACTTTTGATATTACTTTAGTCTTTTAGATAAAACATTTCATGGCAAATATTATATCCCACCGACAGGTTTTGAAGAGCAAAATTATTATGAATCCTAACGTTTAATTTTCTGACGCAAATAAACAGTTAAATATAAATACAATTATATGTGCTGTCGATTTGTACATTGGCTTCGCTCTGAGGATGTTAATTTCTTAGAGGTAGTTGTCGTTTGGATATAGAATTAGGTGTGAAGTACTTATCGGACGTTCTTACAGTACGACGTCGTTTTCATGTACATCAAAGACAAAATCTAAAAGATATCACTAGCCAATGAGAGAGAGCCAACGACCAAAAATCAGAAAGAACAAACAAAATAAAAAAAATGATTTTTGTTGGCAAAAAAATGATATTAATATATGTTTTATGTGTCAATGTTTGTTTGTCTCTCTGGTTCATACGATGTTTTCTGTTTCTTGTTTTTCTTTGTCAAATGATGTTTTAAATTCATAATCCACTTTTATAGGTTAGAGCTATTCACCAATATTCAGCACACTCGAGTTCTCAATTATATGAACCTGACATTTGTCCTTTTCTAAATTTGGTTGTTTATTAATTAGTTATTTCAAATGTTATGCCATGTCATTATCTAATACGTAATCTTTATATATGAATGATAGCATCTAACGAAGAGCCACTAGCAATCCAAAAGTTATTTCTATAATCAAAATCTAGGAATAAATCCAAAAGATAAATATTTACGTGGCCTTAAATAGGAACTCTTATATTTCTTTATAAGTCTATATTATATATCACTAACTACAATTATTTAGCGTAAAGTACCGCCGCCATATGCACTAACTACACATATGCCTTGATTATTTTTACTTCATTTTCTCCTCATAAGTTGCTGTACAACTTTAGTCCTCTTGAGAATTTATACCTGATTAAAACTTAGTTAAATACAATAGTTTTGCATATCTTGTTTGGAGAGAGACAAACTCGGTTGATAATTCATCTTATCATATAGATTTTAATCTAATTTATGAAGGACCTGTGATATGATGGACCAGTTGTGGATAAGATGATAAACATATAAAAGAAACTAGCTAGTTTAGTCGGGTCTCACATGATCGACGTGCTTGATCATAATTTCGTTAAAAAAACATAAAAAGATTGGCCCATTTTTATCGAAATTATCCGTTTAATTGGTATATTTTTTGTGCATCACCAGATTTCCATTTGTGTGATGGTTTTGTGTATAAGCTCAAATGTGATGATTATTTGTTTTTGTACCAATTTAAACAATACATTCAAAGATATTTTAATGATTAAAGGTTCCTATAAACTTTGCAAAGCCACCTCTATATATACATGACATCACGAAATAGTCACAACTTATAACCACCAATAATAAATCAAAAGCCCTCCCTCCATCAGAGTTTTTTTTCTTCGTCGCAACACATATATTATATATATGTCGAGTAGAATAGCGGCGGAGGCTGCAGTTGCGGCTGCGGTGGTGGTGAGAGAATACGATGAGGAAATCGACAAGCATGACGTAGAAGAGATGGAACGAATATGTGACGAAACCGGGAATCATGGCAAACCGGTAATGGTCTCTGATCTATTGGGCGATCCGGTTCGTCGAGTTCGTCATTTTCCGTCTCACACTATGTTGGTAATTCATAAGTAATCTCTTTATAACATCTCTTGAATTACACAATATTCACTATTTAAGTATTTTTATTTTTATTTTATCGTGACTAGCTAGTCTAAGTGCATGCAACTTTCCTTTGGAGAGATTGTATTTTTTTTTTTTTTTTTTGACATGGAACTTGATGATGTGATTGAAATGAAAAATGCGAGGAGGTGTAGGTAGCAGAGTACGGAGAAGGAAGAAAGATGGTGGGAGTTGTAAGAGGATGTGTTAAAACTGTGACTAGAGGCAACTCAATTTTTGTCAAACTCGGTTATGTTCTTGGTCTTCGTGTTGCACCTTCCCATCGGTTATGTTCTTTCTTTTTTCATTCTGCTATATCCATTTTTACATAAAATCATAAGTGGACTAAAAAACAAATATTATTACATTACCTTATTAGTTGGCAAAACAATTCTAAAAGTCAAAAGTCCCTGTCATGCTTTTTCACAATAATCATGGACGAGTAATTTGCCATTACCGTTATCTAATTTATCATAAACGTGACAAGGACAAACTTATTCACAAGTATTTTTCGCTTTGTTTTCTTCTTTCTTGAAAAAAGGTTACTATTTGTTTTCTTGAAGTCATTTTTTATAAAATATAAAATGTAGAATTGACGTGTCCATGAATTTCGAAATAGAAAATTCTTAGAACTAGAAGAATTAGAAAGATACCTTTACATAAACCCACTTAGCTTAAAAGCAATAACATCATTTTGAAAATATTCATTTACGATAGTATATAATACTATGAGAATATATGTTTTACTTTTATAAAATTCGAATTTAATTCCACTTATAAAATAAATTTTTTAAGAAAGAGTGATGATTGATTCAGTTAGGTATTCAAAAGAAAAGAAGTTGCCCTTTGTTGACACTTGTATCCACCCCAACTCATCCTTCCTCTCACATAATTAATCTATAAATAAACTAATCCCTTTTTTACAAATAAGATTTAATTGTAAAGTATAATTGATCAAGCACTAATCCATAATTAATGTTTGAATCTGATTTATTGAACAGCAACTTAAGCATAGGAACGAAATTGGTGCGAGCACTTGAAGAATGGTTTAAGCAACGAGGCGCAACCTACGCGTACATGGCTACTGACTATAGCAACGAACCTTCCATTAACTTGTTTACCAAGAAATGTTCCTATGTCAAATTCCGTACGCCGACAATGCTGGTCCAACCAGTTCACGCCCATACCAAACCGATCGGTTCAGACATCGCAATCATCCGATTAACTCCTTTAACCGCTATATCAATCTACACCCGTATTTTCAAAGACTCTGAATTCTTCCCCAGTGACATCGACGCAATTTTAACCAGTCACAACAGCTTAGGAACGTTTATAGCCATGCCAAATGAAAAACACGGTCCCATATCAAACCGCTTAGACCGCGATTTCCCAGCTAGTTTTGCGATATTAAGCGTTTGGAGCACCAAAGATGTATTCAGGCTGCAAATGAAAGGCGTGTCCCGGTTAACTCACGCGTTTTGCACCTGTTCGAGATTTTTGGATTCTTGCATGCCATGGATGAAATTACCTTCGTTCCCTAACGTGTTCGACAAGTTTTGGGTTTATTTCATGTATGGCATGCACATGGAAGGCAAAGACGGTCCACGGCTCATGAAAAGTTTATGCTCCTTTGTGCACAACACTGGGAGATACGACAGAGGATGTGGAGCTCTAGCGGCAGAGCTTAGCCCATCAGACGCGGTGGCTTTGGCCGTTCCTCATTGGAAACGGCTTTCGTGGGCTCAAGATCTCTGGTGCCTCAAGAGACTCTCCGATGAACCTGAACCATCTGACTGGACTAGGTCGAGATCTTCTTCCGTGATTTTTGCTGATCCTCATGATATCTAATGAATGCTCGAAAAAGGGTTTAACTTTATTGTACATAAAGATATGATTAAACAACAAAAAAACAACATTAATGTTAAATTTTGTATTCGAAAAATGGCGCATGTACTATATGTAGTAACCAGTTAATCACTTAATTGTATATGGATTTTTTTATTTTATCGTTTCTTGTCTTTTTGACCACAAATAAAACGGACATGGGCTCCCTAAAAATAGGCCCGAAACACTTAACTACATAGTTTCTTTTTGGGCCCTCTAACTAAAAATTTTCTCTCACGCGCTCAGTTTATTTATTTTAGCAAAAACAGCAATTTCCGCATGTTTAAGTCCACAGATTTCTGGGAGGTGGCGTCGACGCGCTAATTGTGAGAGTGGTTAAGAAACAAGTGTTTCGCAGCTCGACAATCACGCGCTTCACCCGTTGGGTTGACTTTATACTGCCCATTGGGCTAGAAGGAGCTTTTGTTTCAAATAAATTATAGGCCCAGATAACAGAAATTATAGGCCCATATAACTGATACTATGTTAACAAGAGCAACATAACCGAAAGAGACCAAATCAGCCCTCCCAAGAAACGCAAATCAGATTGAAGTAGCTAGTTTTCTTCATCACTTTCACAGCTACTTTTACCGATTGGAGTAGCTAGTTTATTTATATAGAATTTTATAATTGTTTGTTTATATAAACTTCTTTTAATAGTAACCTATAAGTCTATAAACCAAGCAAAATAGCTCACAAGATAAATATAAGAAAAAAAAACAAAAGTGACTCGGTCGAATTACGAAGAGCACTCAATCGTGTCTCCTTCACCAATTTCGAAAAAGAAAAAAAATAATATGTATGATTATAATGGTTCAACTCAAACACTGTAACTCTGTAAGGGCAACACAACAAAAGACCGTGGAGATTCTTTAACTCTGACTCACTCTCTTTATTTTTATTTTGAATCGACGAAAATTTTCAAATCTGAGTGCACATGACATATGTTGGTCCACAGAGACACCCACTTACGACTTTATCGTAACATAAAGAATAAGACATCCCATAGAGTTTTTTTGTTTTCTTACTAACTTGACATTATATTTGTCGTAACAATACCAGAATCGTTATGGATCTTTCTATACCATAATACACACAAGTTTTTGTCGACATCCCTTTCATTGCAATCTTTGAGATTCGTGTACGTTTTGCCAAACAGCTATAATGTCCTTTTTCAACTATGAAAGCAATGCTCTTCGTATAGTCATTGAACGTAATTTCATATGCTAAAATATTTGTTTAATGTGCAAGCAAGACTACAAAGGGCTGGGTGGGATGTGTGCATATTAAAGATATAGGGCAAAAGTACAAAATCTATAATTTATGCATAACTCCCGAAGCAGTCAAAGCGGATCTTGAACACTTCGCCACTCAACTCGTTAACTAATCTCCTCTGTTTTTTCTTTTCTTCTTGAATCTCGTTAACAAACTAACTAATCACTTCACTGAGTTACCCTAATTATCCACATATTCAATCCTCATCTAACTTCTTAGCAAGTAAACGACTAGGACAAAACAATAGATTAGTAAATTAACAAAAAACAAAAAAAAGTCTAATCTTAACATCACTATGTGATCCACTAACAAAAGCAAGTAACATCATCATTATAAACAACATTATCATTTCCTTTATTTCTTCTTTAACTATAATATTTTTGTCAAATCCATCCACTATAAAATAACCTCTTCTTTTCCTATTTTTTTCTCTATATGTAATTATTATGCAGTTTGAACCTCGATCTTCTCAGTATAGTTTTAATTGTCAAAAGTAAAACTATAAAGAAATAAAGCAAACTCATGAAACAGCTTTTTACCTCCAAGACATTCTGAACGAGACTAGCTAGATTCAGAGTTAAACCTGACCAGAGAGAGAGAGAGAGATACCGAATGTTCACAAACGATTCCATCTTTGAACAGAGACATGCCTTCAAGACCAAATCCTCCAATCCGACCAAAGCTATTCATCAACAGAACAAAAACTCTCTTCTTGATTCTCACAATCTCATCCTCTCTTGTAATCTTCTTCGCAATTCTCTACTTCATCTACCACCTCTGGATTTCTCTTCTCAACCGCTCTAGAACCATCCCTTTCGACGTTACTGCGTCACCATTAAAGCTCCAGCTTTTCTCTTACAAAGAGCTCAAACTAGCAACAAACGATTTCGACATATCCAATGTGATTGGTAAAGGCGGCTCAGGTACTGTGTTCAGAGGCATTACAAGAGACGGCAAGCTTTTCGCGGTTAAGAGACTTGATAATCTCTCTATTCAAACAGAGACCGAGTTTCAGAACGAGTTACAGATTCTTGGCGGGTTAAAGTCGTCTTTTTTGGTTACCCTTTTAGGATATTGCGTCGAGAAGAATCACAGGTTCTTGATTTACGAGTATATGCCAAACAAGAGCCTTCAAGAGCTTCTCTTCAACGAAGATGGAGATTCGTGTTTGAATTGGGAAAGTAGGTTCAGTATCATCCTCGATGTAGCGAAAGCTCTCGAATTTATGCATTTCGGGTGTGACCCACCAGTGATTCATGGAGATATCAAGCCTAGTAATGTTCTTCTTGATTCTGAATTTAGGGCAAAGATTTCGGATTTTGGTTTGTCTAGGGTTAAAGTGGAGGGAGGTTATGGGGTTGATTTGTTCAGCCAAGATTTAGGGAAAAGTCAAGAACTTTCTGCAACTTTCGGAGGAGAGAGCACTCCTCAGACCGCCATTGGTACTCCAACGCATCATGAGGTTGATTTTGCTCTTGCTCTACAAGCTTCTTCGTCTTCCAAGAACAGTAGAACAAGCCGTAACATTAAGGGAATGAATCTGAATTCGATGAGTTTAGCAATGGAAGGTGAGACCAAAGGAAAAGAGGTTTCAAACGATGGGGATGATCCTAAAGTCAATCATGTTGTGTTGTCATGTGAGGATCATGAGTTTGATCAGGGCAAGGAGATGAATTTGAGTCCGAATTCGGTTCTTGATTTGGGGAAGGGATCTAAGCAGTGGGGGAGAGATTGGTGGTGGAAGCAAGAAGGGAGTGGTGAACTGTGTAGTAAAGATTATGTTAGAGAATGGATAGGGAGTCAAATTGACACAGCGAATCCGGATTGGGATGATGAGAAGAAGATCATCAGTACTCCTGAGCTGGGAGTTTCTACTAGGACAATTGATAAAGTGGAAGATCGAGATGAGTCTGGTTTGAATGAAACTAGGTTTGACACTCTAGAAGAGAAGTTCGCGGAAGAAGAGATCAACGAAAAGACGAAGAAGAAGTTGAAAAAGAAGAAGAAGAAGCATAGGAATATGGAGGAATGGTGGAAAGAGGAAGAGCATCAAGATGAGATGAATAACAAAAAGAAGATTAGAATCTTGAGAATCAAGTTCAAGAATCGTTTAAAAGTTCCACATTTTCGTTACTGTTTCCATCAAAAGGGCGAAAAAAGCGTGCACGACCCAGAAGGAGAAGCAGGGGGAGAGTTTAGCTTCAGAAAGGGATGGAGAAGGAAAAGCAATAGCAGCAGCAAGAAGAACAACAACAACAATAGATCAATGGGGAGTGAGATGTGGAGTGGGGATTTGTTCAGCCGTGAACTAAGCAGCACGACGAGTATGAGAGGCACATTGTGTTACATAGCGCCAGAATATGGAGGCGGTTGCTGTTACTTGATGGAGAAAGGTGATATCTACAGCTTTGGAGTACTGATTCTAGTGATAATCTCTGGTAGGAGGCCTTTACACGTCCTTGCATCTCCAATGAAGCTTGAAAAGGCGAATTTGGTGAGCTGGTGTAGGCAATTGGCTCAGTCAGGGAATGTTCTTGAGCTGGTCGACGAGAAATTGAAGGATGGGTATAACAAGGAAGAAGCAGGATTGTGCATTAACTTGGCTTTGGCTTGTCTACAGAAAGCACCTGAGTTACGGCCTGATGTTAGTGAAGTTGTGAGAATCTTGAGAGGAGAAATGGACATTTTGTCGACTGCTTTCGAGTTTTCTCCATCGCCTCCCGCAAAATTTTATGGCAGTAGATCGAAACGGAGAAGTTAAAACAGGGCAGTGCAGAGTAGTAGTTCGACGTATAATATGATCTTTCATTTTCGAAATTGTTGGATGTAACTTGAGAGTTTTAGCTTTTGAGAATTGTATTAATTTGTAAACTATATATATATATGAACGAGATGCAAATTCCATCAAAACCCAGAAGAATAGATATCATTATAGTGAAGTGCCCTAGGAACTATAGACAAAAGATATTCATTTTGTGTTTAATCAGTATGCTCTCAATGATAACCAAGTTAGGTTTTAAAGTAGCAACTAAGCAATCAATTTTCAGAAGCCTGCAACTAAAGTAAGCAAGTCATAATTAAGGGACCCTTGGCTTTTTGAGATAAGAGGAAAATGATGGTGGTTTGAAATGTGGCATGAAAATTGCAACACCCAAAAGAATCCAAGGCCATATCAATTATTATTGGTTCATGGGTCATGACACAAGAATTATAAAAAAACGAAGTCCAAGGACCAAAGAGGCAAAGAACATGAAAAACGACAAAATGGACAATGAGAGCTCTGAAGATCTTGCCTTTGAAACACGTTGAACTCAGCCTTTCCCTGTTGCGCGGTCTGGTTCATATCATAACACATTGAACTTCTAACTTCTTGTAACCTGAACATGCAGCGATGCATGGACGTATAACAATCAAGAATCACACTAGTTTCTGACGTCTTTCATGTAATCCGGAGAGAGATTCCTGAATCAGCATGGTTGCAAAAAATTATCATTGCAGATTCTTTGATACCCTCCTTTAGGAATAAACAAAGAAAACGATCACCAAGTCTGGTGAATGGGAGAACGATTACCTGGAAAACTGCACGTCGGATGTAGTGAAAGCAGCCAAACCAAATAAGACAGGTGGGCTGGGAACGAAGCTTCTGGTCTTGTGCAGATTGCACATATCACAGTTCAGAAGAGTGGAGACCGTGAGGTCTGAGAATTGATACATGAGTGATCGGTTGATCCACATTCTTCAAGTCTTACCCGTATCTGATTCTTTTTTGTATATTGATCGTTGACCCTTATAGCCTCCCCGAGAACCAACGTTTTGAAGATCTATCCTCTTGCTTTTTTTGATCCCCTTCACCTTTTGCTCCTCTAGAAGTTTCTGGAGCTTAGGATTTCCTGGGAATCCCTTTGATATCATCTCTGTATGAATCACTCTGGCCTTTTCAAGCCACCCACATGTCAAAAGGCCCTGTATTGTAGCCAAGTAAAGGGCAGGATTAGTCACTATCTCAAAACGATCCATTTCTGCCCAGATCTTCAAAGCATGTTCTGGTTGCTTTTCCTTGAACATTTTTCCAAGAATGAGAAGAAAGGTCTCTTCTGTAGGACCTAAACCAGAGATCTTCATTTGGCCTAAAACCTCTAAAGTTTTATCGAAATTTACAGCCTCAAGGAATGCATGAAATGTATCGACAGTTAGACTTAGATTCTCACTTATCATGGTTGCCAATACATTCCTGGCTACGTCCAGCTTTCCAGCCCCACAAAGGGGGCGTATCATCGAGTTATAGGTGACTGAATCTGGCTTTAATCCTTCCTCATTCATCTTTTCCAAAAGCTTCATAGCGTTATCAAAGCAATTCTCACGGGTCATCACATAAACCAAAGAATTGTAAACGTCAATCCCTGGAGCCAATCCCCGTTTCTTCATTTCATCGTAGAGCCTGAGGGAATCAAAAAGGTTCCCAACTTTAGAGAAGCAAGAGATCATGTGACTGTAAGAGTCCTTGTTAGGCGTGATACAGTAATTCCCCATCTCTCGCCAAATCCTCTTTGCTTCAGTCACATCAGTCCAAATGTTACACCAACCATTAAGAATTATGTTGAATTTTTCAACATCCACCGGAAAGAGCTTTTTGCTTCCAAGCATGAACTCTTCAGCTTTTTCAATGTGCCCATGTCTGCACAAGGCATACAGCAATCCTTGAAAAGCTTCATCATCAGGAGTGTGTTTAAACTTATCCATGATATCGAATGTCCGTATAGCTTGGCTAGTATCATTGGCAGCAGCATATCTACATGAATACCAAGAAAAAGAATTCAATACATAGTAAAATCTTTCTATATAGCACAACAAATTTAGCAAAAGAGGAACTTTCATCAAGAAGTAACCTGTCCATCATGAGAAACATGGCCTTTCTAGTATCCTTTGAAGCATGAAACATATCACGGATCAAACACCAAGCTATGTTGAACTTTTGATGATTACCCAACACCCAGATCATCAAATCACAAGCTTTCTGATCATCACAGCCGCGTTTCTCTCCCCATTTAAATGCCAGAAATGCAAGCCTCCATTCATCTCTTAATTCCCAGATTAGAGAGTACAAAGAATCATGATTTAGTTCAAATGATGACTCCTCTAAAGCTAAAGAAGCCATGGCATCCGCCTCTGACTCTAGCTCAGAGACTTGTCTGATTAAATCAATCAAACCCTGTTCCAATGGAGCCAAGGCTTGGTTGATATCTAACATGTCGGAGATGATTTGGGTGGAGAAGCGATTGGAGGAGAAAAAACGTGGTACATGGCTTAAGATTTGAGAATGCACAAGACCTGCTCGATGAAATGCTGAAGAGAAGGAAGGATTTTGGAAAGATGAGCTCGAAAACGATGTCGACACTCCACGTAGCAGAGATTGATGTTGAACTATCCACCATAGTGGCCTTCGCGTTAGTTTCCTACCAGTGGCAACAATCGCAGCCATAGCTCATCGGAAGTGAAGGAGTGATAGAATCTGTTGTTGTTTACAAACCTGGACTCGTCTTTATGGGATAGAGAAGAGATGAAATTATCAAGTTGATGGGGCTAAGAAACTAATATAAATAATATAGTGATATATGAATGGGCCTAAATGAGGCCCAATATAGATATTTGTAAAACCCTCCAAAGAGGGGAAAGGTTCAATTCCTGATAAACCCTAGAATTTGATTTGGAGAAAACTTGTGGAGATCGAGATGGGAAATGAGAGCAAGATTAATGGAGCTTCAAACTTGGGAGGAGGAGGATTTAGGGCAAAGATGGAGCACTATGTCTACAGTGGTGAAAAGAAGCACGTTTTGGCTGGGATTGGGATAATCAGCATCATCTTCGGGATCCCTTGGTATCTAATGAATCAAGGTTCGTTTTCAAGTTTTTTGATGTAGAAATTGGAAGGGTGTACGGTACTGATTCAATAGGTTATAGAATTTACACTTGGGACTTGAAATTTCTTGGCAAATGGAATCAAGTTATAGATTGACTGAACTTATATATGAGAATGAGTCACAATGTTTACTTATAGTGATCACAATTTTACCATGTTTGGTTGCTTTTCATCTGATGATCACAAATCCACAATTCTTCTAAGACATCAATTCAATAGCAGCACAGAGTATTTGTTTGGTTAGAATCCTGATGCTCTATATCTTATTTGGTTATGTGACAATTGGTAGTTCTCTTGTTTGGCTAATTGTTGGTAAATCTGGTTCTTTTCAGGATCAAAGCATCGGTCTCACCAAGATTACTTGGAAAAAGCCGATAAAGCCCGAAAAGCTCGTCTCTCATCATCTTCATCCTCGGACAACTAGTTATCTACGTTTTCCTTGTCCATAGAAACAAAACTCAGTAATGTCTGAGCCAGTTTGGTTCATTTTCAGATATGTACGATCATTTCACTGTATTGAATAAAGGAAAATTTTCTCATAATGATGAGATGGTTGAAAACTACTCCAAGTTAACTTTTGATATCTTCTTATCACAGACGATTTATATATTTATTTACGCAACATAAGGAGTAAACACAATCGTCTACGTGTCAGGGTAGTTATGTCTTTACAGAGGCATGAGTCTTCTACGTTTGTAGAACCAGACGAATGCCAAAAATACAAGAAGGCCACACGCTCCAGTGATGGTCAAAACCCATTTGAAAGCACCAGGCTGTTCAAAGAAATCTATTTCAAAATTCATCCCAAAGATCCCAGCTACAACCCCGAAGATGGCTACAACGAATGTCGCAGTAGTTAGCAGCAGCTCAAATTGGATCAGCTGATTCCGTACGTTATCCTGCAAATTCCAGAAATTTTCAGCACACTCTTATGGTTTTCTAAGCAAATAAGATATATAACAAAGATCAACATTTAAAGGCATACCAATTGAATGTTGATGAAATCCTCGGTATCATCGATGTACTCCTTTAACTGAAGAGTAAAGAGAGTTGCAGATGATTAAACCGCTTTAACTTCTGTTTAAACAAGATGATGAACGAACATAAAGGAGTGGTATTTATGTTACCGAGGTTAGCTTGTTGAGAGTGCTATCGATGACAACAAAGTATGCTTCCAGCAACATCTCTAGCTCCTCTATATTCTCGGTTGTTCCTTCTGAGCTCCTAGCACTGTCATGCCGGCTCCTTACAATGCTCAAGCTTTTCTCAAGTCTACGGGACTCAGGAGGAGAAGAAACAGGAGAAACTGGCGCAGACAGAGAAAAACAATCATTCGATCGGTAAACATGTAAAGACTGATCACCATATAAAGATCCTTCCATTCTCTTTTTCTTCTCTGTTAGATACATTTCTGCCATATCCCCATCATCGTCCATTAGCTGTTCAATCTCATCCCGAACCTTCTGAACTCTTCTCGTCAATGTTACAAGTCTGCTCTTTAGTCTACGCGCACGCTCCAAGTTTAAAGTACTGATCTTTGAGGTAAGCTCATCCAATAATGGGTATGCCTCAATCTCTAACTCTGAAGCCTACAAAGAGTTAAAAGTCAAGTCTATTCTTAATGCTGACCATACTAATAAATTCAATAAGTTCTGAATCGATCACTGACCTGGGAATCAAGGAAGGTACAAGCAGCTTCAAGGGCAACTTCAAGAGCCCTAAACTCGAAAGGTAAATAATCAGGGGATGAGTTCTGAAACACATTGTCTAAACTCCTACTCCTCCTCCTGCTCAATTCGACACTGTCCTGATTCCAAACCTCAGTAACAGAACTTGCCTTTAGTCTCTGCTGCAGCTCAACAACATACCCAAGCACATAATTGTCAAGGGAATTCAAGAGCAAAACCTCATCTGCAGTGATGATACAACGGATCTGCTCCAAGTTAACAACAATAGCCTTCTCTCTGCCAAGGATAGTCGACGGATACACAAACAAAGGATCAAGCAGCCTTAAATCACGTGCTGGTAAATCACATCTACGCATCATAGTGAACTTATCGACCTCAATGACCTGAGTATTGGCAAAAGTATCAACACGAATCCAAGACTTAAGCCCTTGTCCACGCTTCTTGAGACCCAAAAAATCAACTCCAAGGAGAGGTTGTCTCCCAGATGGAGAAGGCCGAGAAGCTGCATCCCCTCTAAGGTTTATAGCTGAAGCAGGCCTTGGAGGAAGCAAACGCTCTTTGAGCTCAGACATTGTTGGCAATCTCCAGATACTACAAAAAAACCGAATAAAAGTACAAGGATGAAATAATTGCAAGAATCTCTTCAAGGTCAATCTGATGCAGAAGCAAGAATAGAAAATTCTCCAAGCAGGATCGTCTTCCAAAGATCAGAAGCAAGTAAATAATACAAGATAACGGATCAAAAGAAGTAGAGGAAGAAGTTTGAAACCTCCAGTAGAAGAAATCAAGACCAGTCTCGGTGTTCGTACTCTGTAATCAAAAAAAAAAAGAAACTGATCAAATATCGAAGATTTACGCACAAAATCAAAAATTTAAGAGTAAAATGAAAAGCATACATCACAAGGCAAAGATCAGAACAGGATTGAGTGTTTCCTCGGTCTTATCCCACGACTTATCGAATCGGATTGGATAACAGAATCAGATGGATCGTCTCGAAACCATAAAACATAGAAAAATCCACCGAAAAGGTCGGAAATTGTACAGACGAAGAAACCCTTAAAACTAAATTCGAAAGGAGACTGCGGGAATGAATGACTTGGCCAGATTCCTCCGTCTCCTACTTTGATTTGAGTGAAGGCGAAGAAGAAGCAAAAGCAACAACCTTTGCCTTTGTGGTGGACGACCAAACCGATATGCAAACCGATTCTTAACTAAAATTTATATTGGTTTAGACTCAGATTTACCGGTTTAACACAAAATTTATATTGGTGCTTGCTTCCGTCATGTTACTACTTATGGGCATTGATCTTAGCCGTAATCAATGTTTTTTCATTAGTATGTCTATAAATGGAATAATATGTCAAAATGTTATAACCGGTTTTGGAATTGTTCATAGATTGAGAAGACAAAATCAAATTATTTGAGTATAGGTGACAACGTGCGATTAGAAAAATAAAACAAAAAAATGAAATGAGAGACAATGGATGACGTAAGCCGATGAGAATCTATCTAGAGATCCTCTACGACCCGAGTCCATTAGATCCTGACCCGGTGACCCGTTTATCTGGTTTCCTCTGATCGGTTCGAGTTTCGATTGGTAGATCTGAGTCCACAATCATCAGAAATCAACTTTGTGATTCTCGTTTGTTGAGCTTATTGCAATAATTGAAGGTCGATCACTCCTTAGACTTTGTTCTTAGGGTTCATCCTCCAAAAGGTAATAAATTTCCCTACTTTATATGGGTTACGCAATTTTCTGGACGAAATTGATCAACTTGCAATCATCTGAACCCCCAAAATCGTAAAACATTTCTTCAAGAGTTATAGGGTTCTCTATTGATGATGATTTTTGTTTCCTCAGTTTATTATGTGCCTGAAATTTATGAGTTTTAGATACAGAGTTTTACTATTGTCTGATTTCCGATACACATTCTTGTGTGCTTTTAAGGTGTTTAATGAGCTCTTAGAAGCTATGGGAATGGCGTCCATGAGCTCTGGTAGTGAAAGCCTTCGTCTTTGCGTGTTTGATTTGAGGAGAGGCCAAAACGAAGGACAGGAACTGGATAAGATCTTGTTCTTCTATCCTCCTGATCTAACCTTCTCCACTCAGCTATCGGTTATAGGGCTCAGCGAAGGGCTCATTACGTTCACGAGGTCAGTCTCTACAGATTTTTTCAGTTCTTTGCTCATGGATTCAATTGTCTGTGAATCATGTTTTCATGAATCTTAGGAAAAAGTCTGTTTTAGTAGTCACGTTTTCCGTTTGAGTCTTTGGTCTTGCCTGTATTTTTTTTGGTGTTTCTCAGACGTGGTTTATGACTGAATATAAATGCAGACTTTTCTCCCCGGAGGCAGCTTGTGAAGTAATAGAAGCAGAGAGACATTCTCATGTTTTCTATGAGGCCGAGCCAGATATATGGATGGTTATGGTACAAATTATCAATTCTTTTACTTGTTATGGCACTTGAATCACACATAAAGAAGAACAAAATTTGATCTCTGGCAGGTTGTGGAGAAAAATAAGGAGATTGAAGCCATATGGAGGGTTGATGCATTGCTGAGAGTGCTTAAGGAAGTTCACTCTCTCTTTGTTATGTTTCAAGGGTCAATTAGGGCATTGCTTGAAAAAGAACCAACTGGAGGACTTATAAGATCGCACTTGTATCCATTCATCACAGACTATTTAACTGGTAAGCAATATCCACCAAATGTAACCCAGAAAATCCCTTTGTAATAGCACTTCTCAAAAGGTTTTCTATTTTGGGGCAGATCTTTTTGTTGGTAAGAAACATCAGTTACCTTCCTTCCGTGAAACTTTGAAAGAGCGTGGAACAGTTCAGTTGCTAACTTTAGCAAGAGATGCGGCACTTGAAGTTCAGGTTTGTTTCTCCATCAGAAGATACGTTTCACAATAACACAATAGTTCGCAATTTTTACTAGTATTTATTAGATGTACAGTCTCTCGTCAGAGTGCTAGATTCATGTGCTGGGACTATTCGATGCCACTCTGTGATTTTTTTTCATGATCTACTGGTGTCAACAACTCTCTCACCTGTATGTTTTCAAATCCCTCATTTGCAATATTCATTTTAGCCAAGATTGTCCCCAGTCTTTGTCATCTCTCTCTCTGTTTTGTCAGGATGATACCGTGAACTTGTTTGCATTTTCTGTCATGAGATTGACCACAAACGCGCTATCCTCTGGCACAAGTTCCTGGTCATATCTACGCAAGGGATCCGGTTCACCTCAAATCTCTTCTAGATCTAACTCGGTGCTCCCTCTTGGTTCAAGTGGTACATTGCCTTCAGGAAATGGCAGTAACACAGGTCGTGTTATTAGACCCTTGCAGCACGATAAGTGGTCGAAAGGGAAAGATGGGTTTCTTGTAACTGATATATGGGGTAGAGATGCCACCCCAACAATTTTGCTACATAAGACACAGGAAAGATTTTACCTTGTGACTTATCAATACAAAAGTCTCACCTTGGTTCTTCTCGTGCCTGTCGCTGCAATTGTTAATGGAGAGCTAGACATCTCATTCGTGAAGCAGCAAGTTATTGAAAACGTTAGCTCATCTCTGTTAAACCTCTCTTGCTTCATTGTAAAATCTTTTCAGACTCCATCTCCTATCATCTCTATGCATTTTTGCAGGCATCTGCAAAAATCTTGAAAGTCGAAGAGAAGCTATCGAAAGGGTGGGGCGGTGAGAACGCTTACCATGTAAGCGGTTACCGTTACTTACTAGTTGATAATGACATGGAAGTTTCCAGAGCTTCTCCACCAGGAAAGGTAGCAACTCTAGCAAAGGTGAGAGAACTCCCATCAATGATATTCATATACTGCGATAAGCAAGAGTGTATCAAATTCTTAAAACTGTCTCTGATTTCGTAGGAGTCTTTGCTTGCACTTAACAAGCTAAGAGAAGAAGTAGATTCAGAAAAGAGGCGCGCAAAGCAAGAGAAAGACATGGAAATATGCATTAGAGCGAGGAACAACGCATGGGTCATCGGACGTCTAAGCAGAGGTAAAGAGCTTTACATGGCCTTAGAGAAGGCAAGTGAGACTCTTCTTGATGCTACAGACTCTGTCCAACGATTCAGCAACAGGTAATATTTTTTTAGATACTTCCAAAGTGCTAATTCTATGTTGAGTTTCTGATATTAAAAAAGAAAAAAGGAAATGATGTTTATCGTTGCAAACTTCTTCAGGTACTGCAGCGGAGCATTCTCCATGGATTAGATTCTGTATTTGAGGTGTTAAGAATTTTATTATAAAAATATGAAAGAAACCGTTACAAAGAATGATAATTTGGTATTTTGGTTACTTTTTGTCTACATCCATAAAGTAAACGTGGAACTTGACTTGACCCTTCACGGTCTGAAAAAGTCCAAAGAACTTTAAAATCTAATAGAATGTAGCGATTTACACGAAGGAAGGAGAAATTACTTTAATTCACATTTAAGCAATCATAGGATGAGACCAGTTTCACCTATTCTTAGTCTCTTTTATCTCTTTCTGATTGTTATTTATATACAGACATTGGATGATTTCGAGAAATTAGAGAAATCGTTTTCTTAAGCGTAAGGATTAACATGAGAGGAGTAATCACGAGTTCCTGCTCCCTCCCATCCCATCCATTCTTCCCACGTGTCGCAATCTGGATCATTCATTCCATTTAATCCCTCTTCATACACATCGAACGGCTCAAATTCCTCCGTCCCTTCCATCTGATTCTTTATTTGCTTCAACACAATCTTCAATTACCAAAACCAAAAGAGATCAATTTTCATTACAAAAAACGAATTTTGATTCAACAAAAAGGATAATTTCATAAACACACACACTTACATCGTAAGCTTCGTTAATTGTCTGAAACTGTACACCACAATTGCTTCCTCTACAAACATCAGGATGATACTGCAACAATCAAAACAAATCGATCAGAACCCAAAAACGAATCTTTTTTTAACTCATATTTTGCAACAAGGTGTGGTGGTTCATCAGATCTAAAATGATCGAGCTTAAAAGAAAAAAGGTCAAACCTTTTTGGCGAGTTGTCTGAAAGCTTTCTTAACCTCGTATTCAGATGAATCGGGTCGGATCTTAAGAGTCTTATACGGATCCGTAACAGAAGATGAAGAACAAACGACTTTTGTTCTGTTGAGCATCTTCGTGTTCTTTCTTCTGCTGTTTTTCAATCGAAAAGATGAAGAAGATGATGAAAACGACGATCCGGGTACACCCGAGAACCCGTTTCCTCCGATCGTTAAAGCAATTGTCATATTATTATTTTTTCCAGGTAGAATCAAACAGAACTCAGAGAAGATTATGAACTGAGAGCTTTTTTTTTTCTTCTTTTAATTATGGATTTTAAGATTTAATGGATTGGATAAAGTGAGAGAGAGAGAGAAGCGGGATTATATATAAACAAAGGAAACGGTGACTCATCTGAAAGTGTCCTTATCCATAAGCTTACCGATTCCACGGCCAAATGGTTTTTTTTTACTATTTTTATAAATAGATGGATAAGAAAACATTAAATTATCCATTCCTACTTTTTTGTTTTTAAGTTTTAAAATATTATATATTATTTTCCAAAAATAAAAAAAAGCATCTACTGTGTTTGAGGTCTAAATTCCGGTGTGGTTTAGCAAAATGTGAAAGACGAAGGAAATGGTTGATAGGTTGGTACTTGGCATCTATTTTAAAGTTGTACAATTCAGTTTTCTTTATTATTTAAGTATTTTTAGATACTGTGGGTAGATTCACACAAAACTAAGAGCACCCAAGATCTGATCTATTTTGAAATAAAATTAAAAACCATTATTTGCAAAGCTTTTCACCATAGTCCCTAAATTATATGTGATACTTCGAAGAAATTTATTTTGGAGATATTTGTTTGTAAAATGGTGATATAATATTGACATTAAAATCAGAAAAGAAAAAGACCAGATAGTCTCGTTCTTATCCAAAATCATTTGAAGAACAAATATACGAAACAAAGATTCCTTCACAATTTAGTACTTTTCACGCTTCAAAATATCTCATGATTCTCATCAAACCACGCAAATAAATTTGGATCACAAAATGTACCCCAAAAATAATATTTATCTATGCTCCGACCGATCACATTCATCTTTAACGGTTTAATACAATTGATATTACGTTTAAAAGATTAGTACAAAGCTATTAGTAATATAGATCTCAGCGAATTTCCCCCAAAAAGAATTAGCAAGTTATATAAAAAACGTTTAAAATTTGAAAACAACACAGAAAAAAACATTTCCGTTCACAATCTTAATTGTCTAGCTAGTCTTCTTGTTATCAGCTTATTATGTAACTGATATGCAAAAACAGAACCAGATGATTGCTCATTGAGTTCTCATGTAAATTCAAGTTGAATATCCAAAACAAGATGAGAACATTTCAAGAATTTTGGTGGAGATAACATACAAAACTGTCTCAAGATCTTCTTCTTCGCTTCCTCTTCTCTCTCTCGCTTTCATCCGAACTAGAAGAAGAGGATGAGTCTGACTCAGATTCAGACTCTGAACCAGAACTCTCAGATCCAGAAGATGAACCTGATTCTGATTCCGCAACCTGCTTCTGCTGTTGCATGATGAGGCGTGGCATGTTCTTCAGATACTCTCTGAGATTCTCTGTGATGCCTCCTAGACCAATGGATGTAAAGAAGTTGATTGCAAACCTCGTGTTCTTTGGATTATCTTTAGGGAAGATAGATTCAAGTGATTCCTGCATTGTTGGATCCTGAAGCCTTTCATTAAGCAGCCTAATCCCCAAGTGTTCTGACAATTCCTGCAATCAATACAAAGTTGTAACCAAATCAGCACAACAGTCACAAAAACCAATTTCCACACCTGAACAAAATTCATCAGCAGAGTCCTAATTGTGAAGTAACACATCCATAGTTTCATAATTAATATGAAACAAGAAATTAATCAATCACATGAACCTCACTCCAATCACGTTACTGAGATGAACAGCTCTGACATGGTAAAATGATTTTTATGAAATGGTGAAATGAGTTCTAAGGATTCTAGTTACCTGGAAAAGGATCTTAATGAAGATACGAGATGAGGAAGTTGTGTCCTCCTCGGTTAACCGAATGTAGGCAAGCACATGCCAGGGAAGAGCATCTGTGCCCAGTAAATGGGCAAAAAACTTAGCCACGTTACGCAACTTGTTTGTCTCAAGACGGTGAATCATGGAGTACTGCTGAACAAAGCATTTCTCAAAATTCTCTTGATGAATTTTGTTGATCATACAGAAACGCTGACCCAACAATCCGTAATAACGTAGATAAGTTCTCTCCTGCGAGCAACATTCCAGGAGCATTATGCAAAGTTCCATCTGCAACATTAATTGGATAAGAATTTTGTAAGACTTGTGTACTTCCAGCAAGTAACAAATATTAAGATGGATTGATTCCAAATCAAACAATAAAACAGAAAAACAGAAAGCACATGAAAATATAGATTATCAGAGTTTGGAAGAAAATACCTCTTGACCAGGCTCAAGCTTAATTTTAAGTAATTTGTGACCTGCTTCCTCAAAATCAACACTGGACATTATGGTCAGGTAGATTGTCCTCCTAAGATTAACAAGATTAGTCTCTGTCTCGTCTCTTATTCTCATTTGCTCTTCATCTTCTTCATCAGATTCATCATCCTCTTCATCATTATCCTCTGAACTAGCATCAGAGCCATCTTCATCCTCAGACTCGTCCTCACCGAGTAACTCTTTCTTCAGAGCCTCGTATTTCTTTTCGTTCTCAATGAAGTCAGGATCAGGTTTGAAAACATCTGCAATCAGAAAAATGTAAGATTAACAGCTGTTTTGGTGATTCAAAATTAGTAACCTCTATCTCGAGCATGGGGTAAACTTTAAATACAATACCAAACTTACCAAGAGCAGTTTCAGGATTAATTTCCTGATCAAGAGAGATGTCGTGTGAATATTTTTCTTCAACGAGATCTAGCTCAGGACGAACGGCCGGATGTCCCTGAAAGTAAACCATCAGCAATATTTTATGAGCATTATGCAATCCGTGACAATAAGCATACTGTTATATCTATCACAACCCATAATAACAGATTCAAATTCAAATTCAATGTCAGGAGTATATTACCTGAAATTTCGCTTTCCTAGTAGCGAAGAGACTTTCAATCAAGTACTGAACTCTCTTATCTATCTCTCCCTCGTGCAGTATACCACGAAACCGCTCAAAAATCCCTGTATTAACAACTGGAAGAGCTTAGAAACGCAAATAAAAGGAAGAGCCGTGGAAATATAGAGCATGTATGCCATGAAAAATTGTTGAAATTTAAAATGAAACAGCTAAGACACACAATCAAATTCCAACATCCTCCTTTTCCAAATGAACTAGATTATCGTACCAGTATATGTCAATACTCATTGACTTGTGAAAGAATTAATGGATTAAGTGTAAATACAAATAGTCAAACAAAACAAGATTTATATCCAACAAAAAGAGAGGTTGAAAGGATTTTTACCATGCAATCCTTTTGGTGTAACGTCTTGAAGCATCGCACCACACTCCGTCACAAACCCAACAGCCACCTCGACACTGTCATCAGTCGGGTCTTCCAGAAGTACAGTAACTAATTCAAGTGCTATGATCTCCTCAGCGACTTGCTGGTTAACTAGATGCGCTATAAATTTTATAGCCGCAAGCAATTGAGGCTGCCAAAACAAATATGATACATAAAATGTATAAATATGAGATATCTAAATCAAAATGCTTGACAAAACTTATAAATTCGGAAAGCATACCTTGTCGTTACGCTTATACGCTCTCTTTAGCTGCAAAACGACTCTTTTCAATAGAAGTTCAGCAACTTCAGGGAATTTGGTGTTAACAACAGCGACTAAAGCTGCAAAGACATCAGTGAATCCAGGAGATGCCATTTGAGACTTCATACATGAACGGCAAAAAAGTCCTCTTCCTCTGATGAGATTTTCAGCAAACAGTTCAGGGATTATGTTCTTGATGTTGCTTGCATTAACCTTATTCACGAGCCCATTGATACTTTTACGGAGAGCATCCCATGTCAGCCGTTGATACTCTACGCTGCTCTTATCTTCTACCTCCTTCATCATGCGTGCTAGCTTGAACGGAGGAATATAAACTCCTCCAGTTTTTCCCAAGGTCATAGCATTGTTCTCAGATGGATTGAGTTCTGCCAACTTGGGCTTTGCAACCTCAACCTTCTCTTCCCTTTTCCTGCTATCTTCCTTTCTCACTTTGGCTCTTTGACTATCATCATATCGATCATTGTGTCTCCTTTCTTTTTCATCTCTAACTCCATCGTCCCTTCGACTCCTATCTTTCCTTTCAATTTCCCTACGCCGACTCCCATTCTCATGCCCATCAGTCAAGTCTCTCTCCCTCCGATCCCTCTTTAAGAGACCTTCATTGCCTTCATCATTCCTCTCTTTTCCTCTTCTCTCACTCCTAATCTCACCTTCCTCATCGTCAGATGCTTGAGGGTCTCTACGCTTCCTCTCGCTTTCTCGCCTACTACTCCTGCTCCTCTGCCTATCACCTTCTTCATCAGAAGGTTTATCAGCTATGACTCTGCTACCCCCATGACTCCTCTCTCTACCCTGTTTGTCCATGAATTTAGGGCTTCTCCTCTTTCCTCTCCTATCGTTACCATCTTCAACCTCCATTGTTTCCTGTTTATTCCCCTTCAAGTCATCTTCTTCATCAGAAGAAGTGTCAGCTCTAACTCTATCCTTATTTCTTCCCTTACTTACCCTCGTTTCACCATCAGCATCACTATCTACCTCGATTCTTTTATCTCTATCATCCTCAGAACCAGACTCTGCTTCTCTACGATCCTTTCTCGACCGTGTGGCTAATTCCTCATCCGAAGAAGTCTCTTTTATTACCTTATCTCGACGGCGTCCATCGGCGACAGTACCACCAATCTCAAGATCTCGTCGCGAGCTCTTGTGGTCCTCATCATCATAAACCCTAACACGACGAGCAACATCTTCAGTCTCCATCCTCGATCGTCTAACATCTGGGCTTCTCTCTCGTCTTCTCCTATCCCTTCTTCTAACTCTCTCTTCTTCCTCAGAGGAACTATCGTGCCTACCCATTGATGAGAAAATAAACAAAATCCAACTGCGAATTATAGATGAAGTAAGAACCTTTTATCTCGATTAACAGAGAAGAAAACCCTCCAAGCCTAACCAGCAATCTGAAACCCCTACTGAGATCTGAATCGAGCAAAAGTGATACTGGGGAAACAATATCTGTTTCGGACGAGTGGTTACGAAAAAGAATATATAAGGCTAATGGGTCAAGGCCCAACTTTGTATGAAAGTTTGTCCTTGTACACCTGAGCCCAAGAGTACGTTTTATTTCAATGGGTTGGGATAACATTACCAAATTGGAATATTTGCAAATTATAAAAAAGCGCACATTCCAAGAATTACCAACTTTAAGAAAGATGCTCTGTTTCGTGGCATAAGCTCTAAGCAAAATTCGAAAATTTATTTTTATTTTTCAGTAGTACAGTATTTGATTCTCGTCCTAAAGACACCTAATGTTGACCCCAAAAATATATGAATTTCTTGGTAAAATAATCTGTACCTTTAATATTAATTTTTCCTGCGCTGCATGGAAAAATTATTTCAGTAAAATACAAAAGATCTTGACTGACATAAAAATGATCAAACAAAACTCTTACCAGAAAAAATAAAGTTCAAATTAATTTTTAAGTTCAAATGAGTATTCTGAACAAATCAAAGGACATTGTTTTGAATAAGTCTCAACGGTCATTGATTATAATACTACACCTTGACTAGATATAAAAAAGAAAGTAATCATGTGTTTTATACTTAGTTTAATCAACTCATTTAAAGCAAGAACTGTGCCGAGAGAAGACTTGTGGATCATAATCAGCATATCCTTTAAATATTTATATAACATTCGGTGTAGAAATGGATTAACGATGAATTATATATATAAAAAAAAGGATTAAAAGATGCATGAAAAATTAGCTGAGGAATAAAGAGGGAAAAGGTCTCTCTCTCATAAGAAGAGAAGAATACGATAAGACAACTCTTGTCGACTTCTAATTTCAGACAAAAAAAGAAAAAGAAAAACAATTCACAAGTCTGAAGCACAAAGCAAATGCCTTTCGTAGTCGTAACCAAAACGCCAAATCATTACCGTTCAACTGAAATCTAACAGAGAGCCCTCTTTTCCTGGGCTTTCGGTCCCTTGTACGTTATCTTCTTCTTCTTTTTCTTTTTCTTCTTCAGCTTCTCTTTCTCTCAAATCGTGTGTGGGTTTTAATTTCTGGGAAATTTTCAGATTAGATGGAGAAAGAGAATACGCAGACAAAGAAGACAGTGAGTGATGGGTTTGTAGGAGGTTTTTTTCCTGTCTCTACCTCCAAGATCTCGTGGAAATCAAGAAAAAGATCAGGTTTTTTCACTCTTTCTTGTTTTCTCAGACAATCAAAGACTGTAGACTTTATATTTACCTACCCTTTTTGTTTCTGGTCTGAAAGATTTGGGCTTTAAGCAGTCTGAAATGATCATGGGTTTAAACCATGCTTGAATCTACTCTCTCTCACCTGTCTCCTCAAAGTATGTGCTCAGAGATCTAGACATGGAGTTTTAGCTTGGAAAATCAAAGACTGTATAACATTAGTTTTGTTCTGATCCGTTTGCATGCGAGTTTGGGACACGAAGCATTAACTATTTTGATTGCAGCATCCGTGAACCCAGACAAGGCACCGGAGGCTGTTATGGAGGTCACACCAGAGAAGAACGAGATAACAGTAATGGAAACCGAGAAAGTTGGGGAACCAATGACCACAACTCCTCTTCTGTCCGAGAAAAGAAAAGCTCTGTTTGAGCCACTTGAACCCATTACAAACTTGAACGGAAAGCGACCAACAGCGGCTGATTCGTTGTTACCACCGCCGGATTTCGAGACTGCGAACTACCCTAAAGGCTGGTTGATCGGTAAGAAGAGGAAGCTTGTGAATGTTGATGTAGTTGAGAGCATGCGAAGAATCGCTGTCCAAGAAATGAACAGAAAGGTATGTCAAACCATACATAATGCAGGTTTTTGCTGATGTTTTGTGGTTGCTGGGGATTTTTTATTTAGGGATTGTGGGATTGTGGCAGGATCGAGAGATAGATGGGTTGAACGAGCAGCTAGAAGAAGACTCACGGTGCTTAGAGCATCTGCAACTTCAGCTGCTACAAGAGAGGACCAAGAGAACAGAGATTGAAAGAGAGAACACAATGTTAAAAGAGCAAGTCGATATGCTTGTGAACATGATACAAGAAGATGAAGGAGATGAAGAGCCCTAAGCTAATTTTCATCAAACTTATCTCCCACCTATAATAGCTCTGTTCTGTTTGTTAATTCTTTTGTAGATTCGTCTCGTCCATAAGGAAGAAGGAAAGAAGCTTTAGCACCATGTATTATTTGGTTAAGCTACCGTTGTTCCCTCCTGTTAGCACAAAAACAATCAAGAACATTAAATATTCTAAGTTCTGAGTTCTCCTGCAAGATTTGAACCTGGCATTTGACTGAATCATTGATCTTCATAAAAGTTCTTAGGAGGACGAAGAACTATTTGCTGTGTGTGTGTGTGTGTAAAGTTGCTTCAGCCGAAAACAGAGGCAAAAAATACAAGTTTCAGAAATGAGATATATTCTGTGTATATTACTAAAGTTGTGTTAAATGTTTCCTTCTCCTATGAATAAATGAAATATACGGACCACGAATTTCGAGTGTCCATATTAGCTTTTGCAAAACAAACCTGCAGGAACACGAAAGAGATGCTTCAGATTTACATGCCCAAACTTTCCATCCCATCCACAGCTTCTTTTCTGATTTATTGAAAACTCACTATAACACAGTGGTTAAAAAGACACCAGAGAGTTGTGTAATCAAACTTTTGGTTTTTATTATCATCAAAGATCCATTATTCATTCAATCACAGTCGTGGTCGTTTTTGGTAATGACTACTACATTACAAGCATTGTCAGGCCAGTAAAAATTCATTCTTCTTTCTGATGGAAATCACGGGTTTGACTAAGATTACCATTGAGAGTTGCGTGATATATCCTTTTGTCGCCAAGTCCCAAATCCGATAAAATCAAGTTACCCTGAAAGCAACAGAAACCAAACGTTGGTAAGAAACACACACAAGCCAAAAGTATATCTACAGGTCAAGCTTTACTGCAGTTGGGAAAGCAAATACCTTGGTGGCCATTAATCTCCGAACATTGCTAGCATAAAGTTTGGGATCATCTTTCTCTTCTTGAGATGGGTTGTATACAGGTAACCGTATGACTTCTAAGTGATTTACGAATTGACAGAGAAGGAATAAGATGTGGCGAGCCTGGAAAACAAGAAACAAGATCCTTGTAACTTTACTAACGGAAAGCTGTTTTTTAAAGCGGAAACTTTTGAGAAAACCGCAATTTTTCATAAGAAATACTCACCCCGGAAATTGTATCCCATGCCACGCTGAAGCGCTCGTATGGATATTTTAAAATTACTGGAAGAACAGGAGTTCCAGCCAAAAATGCACCTGTCTTGAATGTAAGCAAGTAGTCTCCATTGGTGGTTGTTCCTTCTGCAGTGAGACCAAATAGCAGTTTTAAGGAATCAGTGATGGTTTGGTCCATAAATGATTATGAAAGCAATACTGAACCTGGAAAAAGCATAATAGTTGGAGCAGATTTATTCCTATGAGCTTCCAAAACTCTTTCATTTACTGTGCCTGCAAAGATAAAATCATTGGTTAGATATATAATATGAGGACCATTTAGAGTAGCATGAGATATTAGACTCATAAATTTCTTAATTATCAAGTGCTTAACACAGACTGGCAACGAAAGGAAGTAAAACTAGAAAAGCATACACTAGCTGAAGATTTTTCGGTTCTCCCAAAGATTAAAAAGATTTTTTTTTTTGTAAGAATCACATACCAGATACACCCTTGAAATCAGGCGATTTTGCTTCTCGTTGAACATAGACACAACCAAGGCATTTGCTGTCAGAAAAAAACGAAACAAGATATAACCAAGTGTGAGATGATCAATACAAACGAATAACAGAAACAATGACACTTTGAAGTTGAGATGAGGTACAAAGATTTTTCAAGAACTTAAGATAAGTCATTCACAACTCACCTAATGAGGCCAACAAGAGGAAGTTTGCCCACTGATCTCTTCAGCATCAAAATAATGAGGGAGAACAGACAAATAAATGTTAATATCATTGGCAAATCGATACCTAAAATGTGAACTTCAGACAGTTATAACAGAGCTACCAAAAAGTGTATTTCTATCAACTAACCTTGGCAACAAAACTTGGAAAAGAAGCAGACATATGATACAAAATGTCCAAGTACGAAACGTGATTGGACACAATGGCTCCAGGTCTTTCAGGTTCCTCCGTGGCGGCTTCCCCTTTCTGGTTCATCTGCAGCCAAAAGAGAGAACGAATTAAGATAAAAGACAAACGCTAAGCCATCAGTGGGAACTAAAAATGGAATCAATTTCAGCAAAAAAAGAGGTCCCAAATAAGGACATCTTAATAAATTGTACAGCAACCTAACTTCTTTGAGCCAACATTGTCGTACCAAGTTAGAATCCTACAAAGAAATTGCCCCTAAACTATATCTTCTTACAACAAAGTCTGACACTTTAAGATTCCCTATAACTAACTATCCAATCCTAGAAGCTGACTTAGCTAAGCTTATACCTCGGCAGAAGTAGTTTGAGGATTAGAATCCATGGCTGAGTCACGATCCAAACGGCTCTCATGAATCCAGTAAAACCCAAATACGAAAAGCAAAACCCTAGAGAGAAACTTCCCACACCGCACAATGACAGTCCTTTTCCATCCTCCCATGTGAGCATAATCTTCCTGAACAACCACTCCACCTTCTTCTTCCTCTTCCTCTGCCCCACGATAAGGAGCAGAAAACAGCGTTAATAGCCTACAAATCAAGTAATAAAGAAGCAAGATGCTCATCGACAGAATAAACCGCAGTGGAACAAGCGTCAGCATTGCAACAGCCAACTTAATCTTCTCCGTCATCGGAAAAGGACCCAAACCCATCGTCCCATACAAATCCGTCCTCGCGTAAGGTGCAAACTTTTTGTCTAGCTCTTCAATGGCAGCAGCCAAATCGGATTCTGATCTCAGCAAGGGCCGTTCCTCTTTGCTCGACGGTGGATTCGAATTCATATCTTTGAGCTCTGATTCCATTGTTCTTTTCACCTAACCTAAAAATCTAATCCTTTTTTTTTTGTTATTGTTTTATGAAAGAGAGGTTTTCCAGGTATTGAAATCACACAACGAAGAGTGGGTTCATGTTATATTTGGACGAAGATGATGGATCTGAAGAAAGTGTCATCCTTTTTTCCTCGTCGTCTCTAGATTTCCCGTGAAGATTTCAGCTTTCGCGCACACGTAGATTCGCCGTAAAAGGTAAACATGAAACTAAACAAGTGTTATTATTCGCTGGAACATGGTGCATGGTAGCTTAATATACGCTCATCTATCTTAACCGTTGGATGGATTAGTTGGAACAAGAACGGACCGCGATTGTTAATTCATGTTGCAGATAGAAAAGAAAAAAAAAAACTTTAGAATTTATTTTTCCAGATAATGTCAATGAGATTTTCCTTTTATTTCTCCTATCTTATTTAAGAATTTTTGTTCTGTTTGGGTGGTAGATTTATTTTCTTATCCAAACGGAAAATTCCTTGTTTGATTTGTATATAAATTTCGTGATACATATTATATCTTCTTGGATAATATTATATCCCATGGTTAATCATTTATAAATTTCTGAAATCTTGTGAATAAAAGTATCTAAAATAATTGAGATACTGTATGTGTAGTTGTTGTACCAAAAAGAAACATCATGTGAAAGTGGTCAATGATAAGACAAAAAAAAATCTACGATTTGAATCTAAAATTCTGGATCTACGGGCTCTCCTCGTTGTGATCTTTCATTTCAGCTCGCGAAGTGCTGCTCTTCACTTACTCCGGCCGAAATGGACCGTTCTTCGTGTTTTGAAACATATTCTTGATTGTGACAGGATGTGAAGGGGGTCCTAAGGCTGCCAAATCATGAGAAAATATGCGAAACGATGAAAATATTGTCCAAGATAGAGGAACATCAATGGTTATGCTCAAAACCGTCCAAGAGGCAAAGTAATCTTTTGCACTGTGACAAGTGATTTTACCTTCGTTTTCTATGTATCTCCTTTGATCTAGGAACTACAAGAAGTCCAGTCAGCAATGGAACTTATGGAAGAAGCAAAGACAGATATAACTTTGGGCACTGAAGTTTCTCATCACTGAGGTTAATGATGATCATCATTACTAGTTATTACTACTCTGTTCATTTAAGTGATCTAATTACTACTCTGTTCTTGTCGAAGAATATGGTGGAGAGTATGTCTGATATAAAGAATCTCTGGCTTGTATAGTTCCTGACATTGTTTGTCTCTTTTGGCTTCAGGATCAACAAGTGGTCGGACCGACTTGATTCCTTCAAGCCTTCTTACAAATTACTATTCTCTCTTTTATGGCAAACAGATCAAATCAAGTCACGTACCAACTTGCCAATCACAAGGCATGTTTCCTTCAACAACCAAGATTTAATCATTTGTTTTTTTTATCTCTTAATAATTTAAGTCGTTATATATATGAGTATCGAAAAAGAAGACTTGGACACTAACAAATCAACTTTCTTAATTATAATGTTTTGCAGAGTCCAAGACATAATCATAGCTATGCAACCTCCGTCAAATATATACTGCCACCATGATTTATATTAGTATAAACATGACGATAATCTTGTGAATAACATATTAAAATGTAAAATTGATGTGTTGTTGTTATACTTAGTAGAAGTCTTGTGAAGAAAGATTGATGTGAAAGTGTTGGTAAGAACAAAAATTGGAGAAATTTCTACAAGGAAAATCTTAGTTAATGACGTTTACTGGTATACTCAGACAAATTCTAAAACACAAAATGTAAAATCCTAAAATAATCAGACCAACGGAGAAAAGACTACTCAACAGGGAATCTAACTGTCGAGTTTGTTCTTTGTTGAAAACAAATGATCAGAAGCATATTTTATAATAAGAAAAAAACAACGCATATGCTCAAATCTAATGTCATTGTCTTTTCTATGGTCATGTCATGAGTCATGACCTTAATAAGTGATCTATAACAATAATTAGTATGTAAGAATGATTATTTCAACCTTATACATGTGAGACAATAGGACGAGCGAGGGACAGTCTCGGATTCAGTAATAAAAAGAGGTTAAGATTTTTTTTCTCAACTAAATACAACGAATATGAAACCCTCCACTTGCACAGTTGCACTAGCGGACGAGACTAAAAAGAATTAACAGAAGTAGCACCACCATCCACACCACCAAATGACAATGTAAATCTTTAGCAATTTGGTAAAAGAGGATTGCAGTAATTCACGTGAAACCCCAATAATTTTCTCATGCACACAAAGTGGGGTCCTTATTTTTTTATTTTTTTTCCATTGCCACTTCTCTCGCCAGCCCTTGCTCTTTTGTTCTCTTCACTACCTCCAAACTTGCCAAGAATCTCTCTTCTCTCTTCTCTCTTCTCTCTTATTTTCCTCCTTACGAAAATGTTGAAGAAAGCAACATATCATCGTCCATTGAATCTTTCACTTGCTCCTTTGCTTCTTCTTGTTCTTCTTTTCCTTCTCTCGTGTGTTGTTGTTGTTCATGGCGTCGACGACAAGAAGATTCTCAGTGTACACAACAACATCTGGTCTCCCAAGAAATCATACGAACCTTCGACTTCATGTTTCTCTTGCAGTCTTGGTAAGTTTTGTTTCCCCAAACGCTCACCAACCATTGAGAAAATCAGAGAGCTAAAACTATTCCTTTTACTTTAGTTTAATATATTAATGGCGTTAATCAATTAACGTGCGATTAGCAAAAGTCTCAAATTTTGTATAAACTCTTTATTGAAGTCATTACCTTTTACACTACTTTATAATATCCTTTTTCCTTGAATTGGGCTTTTTTCTAAAGCTTTACATATAGAATCTTGAGCTTCTTTCCTCCATGGAAGACAACTCATCTATCACATATGTTTGAATATCCAGAGTATTCGTATACTCTGTTACATCCTTAAACCTCTGTTTATATATATATATCTCTTCTTGTCGACTCCTTACTCTGTTTATGTTAGTTGTTTATTACAAAGAGACAATATATGTTGATCTTTATTAAAAAATGATGATTCTGTTTTGAAAACTTAGGAAACGGAAGAGAATCCACTACACTGGAGATGAAACATAGAGAACTTTGCTCAGGAAAGACTATAGATTGGGGTAAGAAGCTGAGAAGAACCTTAGTTTTGGATAACATTCGAGTTCACTCACTTCAACTCAGAATCAAAGCAATGACCTCAAGCACCACTGAACAATCTGTTTCCGAAACTCAGATTCCGTTAACATCAGGGATAAAACTTCAGACTTTGAACTACATCGTTACAGTTCAATTAGGAGGGAAAAACATGAGTTTGATCGTTGACACTGGAAGTGACTTGACTTGGGTCCAATGCCAGCCTTGCAGATCCTGTTACAACCAACAAGGTCCTTTGTATGACCCATCAGTCTCATCTTCTTACAAGACGGTGTTCTGTAACTCATCCACTTGTCAGGACCTCATAGCAGCTACCGGCAATTCAGGCCTTTGTGGAGGTAACAATGGTGTCGTAAAGACAGCTTGTGAGTACGTTGTCAGCTATGGAGATGGATCATACACTCGAGGAGACTTGGGAAGTGAAAGCATCCTATTGGGCGACACAAAACTCGAAAACTTTGTCTTTGGTTGTGGCCGAAATAACAAAGGTCTGTTTGGGGGAGCCTCTGGTTTAATGGGTTTGGGAAGAAGCTCAGTCTCTTTAGTCTCCCAAACTCTGAAAAATTTCGATGGAGTTTTTTCATACTGTTTACCTTCTCTTGAGGATGGAGCTTCTGGTTCATTGTCTTTCGGTAATGATTCCTCTGTTTACAAGAATTCAACTTCAGTTTCCTACACGCCCCTAGTACAAAACCCCCAGCTTCGTTCCTTTTACATTCTGAATCTCACTGGTGCTAGCATTGGTGGCGTGGAGCTGAAAATTTCAAGCTTTGGTAGAGGGATTCTAATCGATTCAGGAACGGTTATCACGAGATTGCCACCTTCCATTTACAAAGCTGTGAAGACAGAGTTTCTGAACCAGTTTTCTGGGTTTCCTTCAGCTCCTGGTTATTCAATCTTAGACACTTGCTATAACCTCACAAGTTATGAAGACATAAGCATTCCCACAATCAAAATGATCTTCGAAGGTAACGCTGAGCTTGAAGTGGATGTCACCGGTGTGTTCTACTTTGTCAAGCCTGACGCGTCTCTGGTGTGCTTGGCCTTGGCAAGTCTGTCATATGAAAATGAAGTCGGGATCATCGGAAATTACCAGCAGAAGAACCAGAGAATAATATATGATACCAAACAAGAGAGGCTTGGCATTGCAGGAGAAAACTGCAGTATCTGATGACTACCCCATAACTTGTAAAATCCTGTGTGTTCCCTTCATATCATGAAAAGCCAATCATCTCTTTTGGCAAAGCCAATTTGAATTCTCCCACTATTCTTATAAATATTTATGTCTGTATCGGTATAGCAGTAGCTTTTGATGAATTGTAAGAAAATATGTTTAATGCTCTTCTGCGAGGACGGAAAAAATGATCTAATTCATAGGAACAAACAATGAATCGAGAGGAAAACCAATGAATCCACTTGAAGGGTTTTCTCAAGAATCTGATGTTCCTGTACCTAAAAACAAAAATGATTCAACTCAAGCTCCATCACTGATCAGAGCGGTCATCTCGATCTTCTCGGTATCAACACCTTCACTTCTTCTGTTTGTTAACATCTCAGCTGGGAGAATGGTTGAGTTTGAATCAACATTTGGTATCAAAAAGACCAATCCAATGGGAATTACCCTCAATAAACTCCTGATCACAATAACCAACCATAGATTATCAAACTGAGTACGCGTAACTTTCAGGGCATGGAGTAATACTCCTCCGCCCCATGACGACATTAGGTGTCCTACATGTTCAATCGACATGAGCAAAGCAAAGAAAGTGCCTTCCATACCGGCAGGGCAGAGCTTGGAACTGAGAACAAGTAAGGGTAACCACTTGATTCTACTTATCATATGTGAAACAAACTCGTCTACCACAATGAAGAAGTAATCAGGGAGACCAAGCTTCAGATTTATGCGCAGCACCAGGATCAAATCCAGAAATCCTGACAGGACAGATAAGGAAAGTGCCCAGAAGACGACATTCCGGAAAGGGAACTTCTTCAGAAAGCTCTGATAGAGAAGTATGCCCACAAGAGAGCCAATTGCACCAAATGACATAATGGATCCAACGGCTTCCTAAGGAACAGAAAATAACTACCTTAGCCAAAAAACATTACAGAGAGTTCTCAAAATTTTGGAAGGGCAGGGAAGGTGAAATCCAGCTCTATTTGTGTTAGAACTTATGCAAAAGGTGTAAGCACCTTTGAAAAGGAAGGACCATCCTTTGAATCTGTGTACCAATAGAACATGCCTTCATGAATGTGCAAGCTCACTGCAGCTGACAATAGCATGAACAAGCATGGTCGCCACACCTCACCATATTGAAAGGTTTTCCATATTGCGCTTCCAGCATCCAGAAATTTCTCGTTCACCTGAAACCAGAGTTACTCAGTTACATACTAGTTTTAAGAATATGGTCGGGTCAAAGGATAGCACAAAACATACATGCTTGCGAGCTAGACTGCGGGAAGGAGATTCTTTTAGAACCATCCCAACTACAACAACCAACCCTGCAGTCAAACCAAGTAAACCGTACACACCCTGCCAAGAAAAAGACAAAATGAGTGAAAAACACTTAAAGCATTTCTCTGAAACCTGTGTATATACTCGCATAAGAGGCAATATTAACATTTAGACTCTCCGAATTCAAGGAGAGCTTTAAAGAGCCTACCTTGGACCCAAACATGTGCACCAAAACGCCGCTAAGGGAGAAACCAACCAAGGATCCAATCGACGAACTCAATCCACACAAACTTTGCATATCTGCAGCAAGCGTAGGATGACTTATGCTACATTGTGTTACACAAGCATCAATGGTTACATCTGCAATAGCAACTCCAGCACTTCCTGCCACAAGACAGGACAAAGCCAGTGCAAGATGCAGATTCGTGTGCAGCCATAACACCATCATGGAGATCATAGCAAGAACACCTACAATCAATAAGAAGAAGAAAAAAAAGATTACATCTTTCATGAATCAAGAACCAAAGAAACTAACTTTTTGGATTGATCAGTGAATTAACCGGCGAATATGAAATAGGGTCGTCTCCTATATCCCCAAACAGGGACAACATCAGTGAATAATCCCCAGAGAGGTTTAATGATCCAAGGAATCTGAATCAAACCAACGTAAATCTGAGCTTCAGAGGGTTGTATCTGCTGCTCGTCTTTAAAGTAGTACTGCGTGCTGACTTTGCTGAGACCTTTACCAAGTCCTTGGCTAACACCATAGACGATAATCACACCAAAGAAGAAGCTCCAGTGAAGCTCTTCAATGAGCATTCTTAGCCACCTTAAAGGCCGTTTCAACACCAGATCTAAAATTCCTTCTTTGCTCTTGTCTAGTTGATATCGCCGAGAATCAATCTCGTACTCCGCATCATCCTCCGATCGACTCGCCATTTTGCGTATCAACGAATTAGAGAGAAGTTGACGAACAAGGGATCTTGACTACTCAATATGGCTTAAATAACTATTGGTTTGATGGCGTCACGGATGACAAAACTACGTATACACACACACACACAAAAAAAAAAAAAATAAGTGTTTTGGAATTTGAAACTCGTGACCAACGAGAGCTTGCTTATTAGACTGGAACAATCGAAATCGTACATTGTCACGATATACCACAAAAAAAGGATCATATACATAATACATAATTTGTTACATAGCTTAAGTCGCTCAAGCCGACATGGATGATATAACGAGCTTGGAGTTAAGATGTCTTAAGTTTATTGGGCTTACAACGAATTTACGAACATCTCAACAAGAATTGGTCAATCAGAATATTTATTGGGCTTTACCACCCAAAAAGTATAGGCTTTCAGTCTGAAAGTTTCAGAATTGGTCAATCAGGTAGTTGAGACATTATACTTAATAAATTATGACTTTTATTCATACAAACATTAAGAAAGCAGATAATGGTTTGGAAGTAATATGAAATTTATTATATAACAATATTCAGATTTTTTATATATGATTTTTTTTTTGTCCCATAATAAATTATTCTATTTGTGTGTGTGTTTTGCTTTTATGACCAAAACCGTCATATTTGTTTACGAAATGCTAAATTATTGGGAGGACACGTAAATATGAATATTTATTTGAATAATAAATATTCCAAAAAAAATGAAAAAGATAACAAAGTTTCTTGCTCTTTTAGGCATCACATCTATCATGGGCCGACCATGCTAGAAGTAGATCAACCAAGAAGCGATAAATCTTGATGCATCCAATTTTGCTTGCCTACTATATATCTCCAATTTTTTTCTTTTGCTAAAAGCACCCACGATACTTAGATAATTATATTTTATTTTATTTTAAATTAAAAAAAATAAATTGGACTAATTAAAAAATGTTATGCGGATGAGAGTATCTTAATTTCTTTTGTTGGGGTTCTCAAATAAGAACGTTTTCTATCGCTCTCTTCTCTTTATTCAAATTTTTTCAATTTTTTAATTTTTATATCCTCTCTAAGAAACTCCCATCTAAGACCATCTCCAATGGTGAGAGACCCATAAGGGTTCTCATCTTGTTTTTTAATATATTTTGTGTTACTTACACATATATGTATAATTGTGAGAGATTTTTAGTTTTTGAACCTCCAATGGTAGGTTCTTTAAACAGAGTTTCTTAAGAAAAAAAAATAATTTTTTTAAATTATAAAAATATACTAAAGTAAATTTAATTCATTAATTTAAATTGCAAACACATACAAAATACATTAATAAACACAGAAATACAAAACAGAAAAATTGAAAAAAGAAAAGTTGAAATTTTAAATTCCTCCAAATTTGTTCCAAATGTGCTCCACTAAATCATTTTTCAATCGTTCATGCGTCCTTCGATCACGAACATCGTCTCGAATGCCCATCAAATTATTGATATTTGACGGCATATCTGTTTCATATGATAAATCAACTTGCGATGTTCTGTTTGCCTCTACTTGTGTGAATTCTTCAACATTAAAACGAATGTACCCATTCCGTTCATCTTGAACTATCATGTTGTGAAGTATTATACATGCTCGCATGATCTTTCCAATTTTTACCTTATCCCAAATAAGAGCTAGATTTTTGACAATAGCAAAACAAGCTTGCAAGACTCCAAAAGCACGCTCAACATCTTTACGGACAGATTCTTGACATTTAGCAAACAATTTTGCCTTTTCACCTTCTGGATGTGTAAAGGATCGGACAAATGTAGCCCATTTTGGGTAAATACCATCGGTGAGATAGTACGCCAAACGATACTAATGCCCGTTAACAATGTACTTCACTTTTGGAGCTTTGCCTTGTAATACATCATCAAAAACTGGTGAGCGTTCAAGAACATTGATATCATTTAAAGTACCTGAAGGTCCAAAAACTGCATGTCATATCCATAGATCATGTGAAGCGACAGCCTCTAAAACGATTGTTGGTTTTCCAGAACCACGTGTGTATTGCCCTTTCCAAGCCGTGGGACAATTCTTCCACTCTCAATGCATGCAATCAATGCTTCCTATCATCCCGGGAAATCCACGGGACTCTCCATCATCAAGCAGTCGTTGAAGATCTTCTGGTGTCGGTCTTCTGAGAAATTCATCTCCGAACAAATATATGATTCCTTCCACAAAATTTTCCAAGCATGAGATTGCAGTACTCTCACCTAGGCGGAGGTATTCGTCAACTGCATCAGCCGCACAACCATATGCCATCATACGAATTGCTGCAGTAGACTTCTGTAATGCAGAGAGTCAGAGTCTTCAAGTAGCATCTCTTTTTTGTTTAAAGAAAGGAACTTCATTGGAGAGGCGATCAACAATATTCATGAACAAGGGTTTGTTCATTCTAAAACGACGCCGGAATAGATGATCAGGATAGATTGCATCTTCACGGAAGTAGTCGTTCCATAAACGAATATGCCCTTCTTCTCGATCTCTATCAATATATGCTCTTTTTTTCTTGGGTTTAGGTTGAGGAGCACCACTTTGACGCATAAGATTTTCAAACGCTTGGTCAAAAAATCCATCCCATTTTTCCTCAAATTGTTGATCCATCATATCGTCGATATTATTTCGAGAAGATGATGCCATTTACACAAAATAAAGATTGTTTGAAAAGAAAGATTGAAGATGGTTTGATGAAGAAACAAAATAAAGGAAGCAAGAAGATTGATGATCGTTTGAAGAAGAAGAGAAATAAAGAAAGCAAGAAGATTGTTTGATGGGTTTAGATTTCTAAAAAAGAGTAGTAATATATATAGGGAAATATATAAGATAGAATTACACATGTGGTCTACAATTCAAATAATGTGAAGCCACAAGTAGCTGTCGGCACATAATTACAAAGTTCTGTCATAAAATTATATGGACAAGAAATTTTTTGGACAAGCAAGAACACTAGCAATCGATGCTTTAATATAAAAACCAAGAACACTACCAAACTTTGATCAAGCATGAACTGAAACAACATTAATAAGCATATTAAACATATGCAACAAGTACAAAGAACAGTAGTAAACAACAATAACCGATCCTTGAAACAGACAACAACATAAAAACACAAAGCATTTGAAACAGAGATAGATAAAAAGAAAACAATGACAAGTACTGAAACCTCTAAAACAAGAACCATATGCGATTTACCCATCTGCTAAAACCTCAGCTATGAGCTTGTTTTTTAAAGCCACTTCCATCTCACTTAAAGGATCAGTTCTGGCAAGAAGATTCTCCAACATCCTCTTGTTACTTAACTTGTTCCTGCTCTCTAAATCCATTTGTCTGATATCCCAGGCTCTTTCATAGCCTTCATAATCCTGCTTACTAGCTCCTTCGCCACTGGTCACCTGCTTTTTCGTTTTCGCCTTTGAAGCTTTTACACCGATTGGACGCCTTTGAGCTTCATCTCCTCCATGGCTATGTGCGGCTGTCGACTGTGAAGCCCCTACTTCTGTTCTTCTTCGTTTAGGAACACCATTGCCTTCCTTTGGAGCCCATTTTTGTTCATGTCTTAGCTCTCGCCAAGCATGTTCCAATGTGAACTTTTTCTTTGTATCATTCAAGTACATCTGATTGGCAAGCTTCATCACATCATCCTCGTTTTGACCACTTGATCTCTGAGCCGATGCAGACTCATAGCAGCCCACAAATTTGCAGAGAGCTTCATTGATTTTTGACCATCTTTGTTTGCAGTTATTTGGGAACCTCTTCTCCATGCCGACCACCTTTCTACTTGAGGCATAAAATGTGGCTATCCTTTTCCAAAAAGCTTCTAATCTCTGCTCATTCCCAACTATGGGATCCTTACTAGTATTCAGCCAAGCGCTGATGAGGGCTAAATCCTCTACAGGAGTCCATTTCTTCCTTGAACACTTATTTGCTTCTGTTGGCGTGCATTCAGCTTCGCTTCCACCATCGCACCATTGTGAACCAAAGACAGAAGCTTCAGCATCATCGAGACCTATACTTGGTGAAACAGGTTCAAAGGAATGTGGGGTTTGTTGACTGTTAAGAAGCTCCATGAAGCCAGAGTCAGGGAATTGATTAGTAGAATCCATTTGTTTCTTTTGAATCTCTTAAGGAGAAGAATAAAGGACAATAGAGAGCTGAATAAAGGATTACAAGGAAATGAATAAAAGGAGAAAGAAAGAGATGAATAAAAAGGAGAAGGAAAGAGATGAATTAAAGGAGAAGAAAAGAGATGAATAAAGGAGAGGATTAAAGGGTTTTGAGTTTTCTTCTCCTTGGTGTTGTTTAAAACAATCGGCCAAGTGCTTTAATAGAAAATGTTATTGTCTTTGTTGTTAGTTTTCAAAGCATTTCATAAACCTTGATGATGTGTGGTTACCAGTCTTATCAAACTTAACACTACACCTAACTACCAAGCATTAAACAAAAAGCTTCACCATCACACTAAGCATTGATTCACTAACCTACCTCTAACTCTAACACAATGCATTGATTCCCCTAAACCCTAACACAACATCGATTTAAACAATCCATCACAAGCATCACTCAATCGATCATAACAATACATCAAGTGGTTCTTTAAAGTTCAGAGAGGATTAAAATACCTGCGCATCATGAGGAGACACAACACGAGGAGAAGACTCAGTTCACCGCTTCCCACCGTGAAGAAGACTCAGCCAATCGCTTCTCATCTCGCCGCCGTAACACCGCCGGAATATCAAAAAAAAAAACACAAAAGAAACCATTCAACAAAAGCTTCATCGATTCCCAAATCACACCCATTAAAAACCTTTGATTCAACATGCATTTATAATTGAGAAAGTGTAATCGGTGTAATCCGAATCCAAAAAAACCAATTCATCTAAAAATTATGATGAACCAAATCAGAAATTGTAGAAAAAAAAAAAAAAACTTTACCAGAAGCATCCAATTCGCCATCGGACATCGTCTTCTACCCAGAAATCTTGCAAGCTTCATCGCCATGACTCTCGATTACACATGCATGAAGGAGAGAAGGATGCATCCCATCAATTTCTGAGAAGAGTTTCGGCATCTTCTTCTCAGGAAGAGAAAGAAAAAAAAAACGATGCTCATGCGAGAGAGAGAAACATAAATAAAATCTTAAAAAAAAAAAAAAAAAAGTAACTCTCAACCAATCATATGAAGCCACGTCACAATCTCTCATAGGTCTCTCAAGTTCTCTCAAGAGAAACGATTCTCTTGAATTAAACCATTTAATCTTTTTTTTTAATGCATAATTAACATCAGAAACTCTTAAAAGACTGGCATTGGAGATGGTCTAAGATGCTCTAAATAGGTTCTTCCACGCGTCCAACTTCAATTAAACGAGAAGATCGTCCAACTTCAATTAAACGAGAAGATCGTCCAACTTCAATTAAATGAGAAGATAAATACAGATGTAGATTTTGTTTGCTAGTCATAATCAACATTGTTTAAATGGTTCATTCATATCTTAGTGGTGTTTAATAACCAAATCTAATAAGAAAAGTGCAAAAATGGTAATATATATGAATCTAATTAAGAATGCGTGACAGTGGACTAAACGGACAAAATATACAAGATAATCAGTGCCATTATCTTATTATTTTATGGTATGATCAAACATATTTGTACACGGTAAAAATCTAAATTGTATTTTTTTTCTAAAAATAGTTTTGAAGTAATATTATAATTTTTGGTAAATGATAAACTTACGAAAATTTTCATTTCAAATATTTTACAACTTGAATTAGTCGGCTGAGAATCTATATTTAAACCAATATAGTTATTGAATTTTTTATATTATAAAAAAAAAAAAAAACGAGAAGAAAATTTATGTACTGGATTTAATATAAATACTCAATCTTTCTCTCATTTTCACAAATTCCATTTCACCATTGTCTCTCATCCTTTATTATTCTCATTCACCAGTAATGGCAAAAGTGTCTCAACGGAGCAAGAAAACAATGACTGACGATAAAACAGCGTCTGCGTCTGAGTCAGCGTCCATAGTCTTAAAATCCAAACGCAAACGTAAGTCGCCGCCTGAAAACACTCCTGCTCAACGCAGCTCCTCCTATAGAGGCGTCACAAGGTCTCCTCCCTTCAGAAAACCCTAAACGACATCGTTTTAGCAGTTTCCTTTTTGGGCAATTTTATATATTTTTGATTTTTTTTTTTCCGGTTGAATAGGCATAGATGGACGGGGAGATACGAGGCGCATTTGTGGGATAAGAACAGCTGGAACGAGACACAGACCAAGAAAGGTCGACAAGGTTTGTCTATACTTACACACACATACATGTCTGTGTACGTAACAAGAGTTTGTTAGTTTGGTCTTTAGATTGGATTCCGATGAATTCGGAAACTCCTTTTTCTCAGGACAGACTTTGTCCTTCACTATTCTTGATTTGATTTTTCTTGATATCTTTTAACTTATTTTATTTTATTTTAATTTGGGGTATTTTTGATGATGGTGATGTGCAAATGGATGATGAATGCTGACTCATCAAAGTGCAGTTTATCTAGGTGAGTTTTTTTAGCCAATATCGAAGAAAATACATCATTTGATATAAAGTATTGTACTTTTTTTTCTATCATGCAAAAAAAGTCCACATATACATGTGTGATATGGTTGTAAAATTAAAGGATGAACTCCACCGAAATTGGTAGAGCCGGTTTATTATTATTAGCTGTTCTTTTTTTGGGTCCAACACAGTTCGTCTTTGTCCTTTTCTACTTATATAATTAAAACAGTATTGTATATTTATTATTGAATTAATATATGGTTTTATGGATAGGAGCTTACGACGAAGAAGAAGCAGCGGCACGTGCCTACGACTTAGCAGCATTGAAGTATTGGGGACGAGACGCACTCTTGAACTTCCCTGTAAGTTTTCTTCAAATCCATATCTTATTATTTTTGTTAAAATAAGTTCTCCAATGATCTTTGTTTGCTGCTACACAATCTTCTCGCCTACTAGTTTTTAGAACACAAGAAACAATAACAAGCTCGTATATACTTGTGGATTGTAATGCAATGCCGTTTTGATTTCTCAATCAAAATTTTTAGAAAACATAAATTTATTTGGTTGGTTTCTTAGTTGCCTACTTATGAAGAAGACGTTAAAGAAATGGAAGGCCACTCCAAGGAAGAGTATATTGGATCATTGAGAAGGTAAATTAACTATTTAAGCAATCAAGTATACCAAATTGATTAATCATAGTTTTAATACTAACTTACAACATTTCGGTGTAGAAAAAGTAGTGGGTTTTCTCGCGGTGTATCAAAATATAGAGGCGTTGCGAGGTAAATAGAATTTTAATATAAATAAATAGTCATATTAGATTAACTGCTCTGATATTAGAATTTGCCAATGAAACACACAAAATTAAAAAATTTATAAGTTGTTGAACCATGAGTTTGCAGGCATCACCATAATGGGAGATGGGAAGCTAGAATTGGAAGGGTGTTTGGTAATAAATATCTATACCTTGGAACATACGGTACTTAATCCCATTTACCCTTTATTTTATATATTTTTCTTTGGATAGTAAAATAAAATTATGAAATGTGTAATTTCCTACTTTAGTAAAACAGTTTTCACAAATTCAATCTTGGAATTTGGGATTAATATAAAATTGGAGTTATAACCTGTTCTCCTGTTAAGTGGGACATTAGTAGACCATGACATGATCATTTTTGTATTTCTATATTAAATTACGCATATAAAATAGAATTAATAATGGTAGGAAACAACCAAGGTCACATTATGCACGTAGTCAAACGAACAACTCTTAAGAGTTTTTTTTTTTTTGTTTCTTGTCAACAACTCCAAGAAAATTTAAGTTACACACATGATAGATCTCATAGAAAATTCAAAAGAATATGTACTATTGATATATATATGCTTGGTATGTGGACTTAGTGTTTATAAACCTTTAAGAGGGTAATCAAATCTTGTTGGTTGGGAACTAGATCACCAAACCCATCTACTTACTCAAGCTATTTATTTATATATTGTGTTCACTTTTCAAGTTACTCATCCAACTTTATTGACAACTTCATTCCCTTACATATTATATGTTTCCCAATTATTATTATTTTTGTCGTATGGAACTCATCCATAAGTACATTACCAAATTTAAACCCGAATTATGATATGGCAATGATATTAATACAAATTATTAGGATACGTATCCCATTTTTTTTCAAATTAATTTTTATTAATTTGTTTTTAAGTATAAAAAAATTACACATGCAAAGACAATGTTTATTTATATATATATATATATATATAGTCACATGACATGCATATTTACGTATAGATCACATAACATGCATATATTACTATATTAGGCAAATTCGTGATAGATATCCCCACTTAATACATTAGGAACCTTATTTTTTTAAATATAAAAAAACATATTTATACAAATGGGATGTAAGTTCTTTGAAATTATGATATTGTACCAGTGAATATGATTTGTAACATTTTAAACCATGCTCACGTGCGCAGCCACACAAGAAGAAGCAGCAATCGCCTACGACATCGCGGCAATAGAGTACCGTGGAGTTAACGCCGTTACCAATTTCGACGTCAGCCGTTATCTAAATCCTAGCGCCGCCGCAAATCATCATAATCCGGATAAACCCGATTCTGATTCTAAGCCGATTCCAAGCCCTAATCACGAGTCTGAATCGTCGGATGATAACGAATCTCCGAAATCAGAGGAGATAATCAAATCATCGGAAGCAATTTCAACTCGCCGGAGCTTTCCCGACGATATCCAAACATATTTTGGGTGTCAAGATTCCGGCAAGCTAGTGACGGAGGAAGACGTTATTTTCGGTGGTTTAAATTCATTCATAATTCCTGGTTTCTATAACGAGTTTGATTATGAGCCTTGATCATATTTTCACAAGTTTTGTTTTTTTTTCTTTTTCTCTCTATGATGCATCGAATATTATTATTTCTTTTTAGTGTTGATGATTTTATCATAAAGCTCTCAAATTTCTTCACTGGGATCATCAAAATGTAAAAGTAGCAACTTTATTATTGTTATTATTATTATAAGAACACAACACCATTCAGATTCACTCTCAGCTGAAACCGAAACATTGCTTGAGACAAATCTCAATTCAGCAATGCATCTGCTAATGGAAATGTTGGAGATATATCCACTGGTACCTAAACACACAAACAAACCATGACCTCAGATCATTCTATTTCATGTGGAAATCGGTTTTGTTTTGTTTTCATGATGACAAGTACTGTACCTTAACGCTTTCGAGATTCTCCAGAGCGGTTTTCAATGGTCCGGTGATACTGCAGTACTTATTTAAAAGCAATGTTGCTGCGTTTTTGTCACCTTTTCCTTGAATGGTTAGTATCTCATGGCTCAGACTCTCAACTGCACCTTCGACCTTTAAAATGCAGAAAAAAATTTCAGATTCAGGAGAGTTTCAATATAAATGACGAATCAGAAAGTTTTTCATGGAAGAAACAAGTACTTGGATGGGATACCTTAGCGAAATCAACCGAGAAGGTAGAGTCCTTGTGGAAAACAAAGGCTCCTTTCTCATACAACCAGTTGAATTGCAATGCTTGCCCTTTCCTGAAGCCAATAGAGATACTAATGTCAGGAACTATACATATAGAGTGTGGATTATCTAAGGCAGAGATTCTCTATATATCATTCATTACCCATGAGCTTCTGTCAGACCAAACCGGATGGATCGAAAGCATCCAGCTAGGAAAGAAACATACATACTCTCCACCATACTCTTGGAAAGCAAACCCTGTTGTATCACATAACAGAAACAAAACCGGAAACACTTTGGTCAATTGATTAGACAACGGATTCCAGAGAATTTGACTCTGAGATGAATCAAGGTTTTGGAAACTGGAATTAGATGAACAAAGCTACTAGTGAAGTTGATCATTGACCTTGGTTATGAGAAACTTCAGTGCCCAAAGACCAACTATATCTGCCTTTGCTTCTTCCATTGCAGAATGGACTTCTTGCAGTTCCTAGATCAAAGGAAAAGACGAGGGAAACGAAAAGGTAAAACTTCAAGTTGTTTCGTGGTTGGTATGTGATCGCAGGACAAAAGACTCTAGTTAGATGTCTAGACTCTTCAGAAAGAAGTAAGACCTTTCTCACTGTAGACGTTTGGCCATCAGGTAGTGTTATGGTATGAGGACCAATGCCATGGCAACATTCATGGCAGATGGTATGAGTGAAGAAAGAATCAAAATCAACTAATCCTCGCTGTTCCTTGCTGATGGTGATTTCAGCTATAGGCTTTAGAATATGTTCAAACCTGGAAAAGAAAAAGGCGTTAGTTTTAGAAGTAATTATGACACCGTTTATAAATAAAATATGGAGGAAGAAGGAACATTACTTTGCTTCTTGGACGTTTTTCAGCATAACCATTGATGTTCCTCTATCTTTGACGATTTTCTCATCGTTTGGCAAATTGTAAGCAACTGTCTGAGGACCCCTCACATCCTGTCACAATCAAGAAACAAGTGAACCATGAACAATACATTTCTTTCCCTTCTCTCTCTCAGATGGATGGTGAGGGGAACTTACTCCGGAATTGTAAATTAACTGGATGACCCGAATAGGAGCAGCAGATACATCTTTCGATTTGTATACACTATCAAGTGGGAGATTATCTTCCAATAGCTACCGAGAAGTGGAAAAAGAAAAAAGATCTTAGAGATAAGAAAATAGAAACGTGAACTAATGCAGCTTTGATTGACACAGCTGCGATAAGAGCAGTACCTTGAGATTGTCACCAAAGAGTTTCAAATCAGCTGTGGCTTTATCATCTCGAATACCGATGAAAGTTTCAAAGGTAGCCTTAGATGAAAAACAAATACAGATTAGAGAAATCGAATGCAACAAACCTATCATAGATTGAGACTAAATGGTAAAAAGGAGTTGCATTTCATGACTGATAATGTACAAGTGCAAAGCTGAGGATTGCGAGCATCAGCATAAGAACATCACTGCATAAGCACAAGTTTATGTAAATTCTTACCTTGTATCCGAAGATTTCATCCTCGTACGTCTCATATGGACCAATGGTAATATCCAACTTTGAATCCTACAAATGATGATAAAACGAATCAAAAGAGACTCAAAACTATGGTGCACGACTGATAATAACTGTAACGCGATATTGCGGACTATTAAAATAGACATAGCTAGTCTTACAGAAACTATCCTCTTTTGTAACAAAGGAAAAACACAGAAGATTACAAGACCATGAGTGGGCTGAAAAGAGTTACCAAGTCCATCCATGCGATGTCTGACTCATAGTAATCATTTGAAAGGAAGGCTTCAGCTTTGCTGTGCAGCAGCTTCTTCAAACTATGGAAATCATAGTAAAGTACTTCAATATCTAAGCCACTCGAACGGGAGTATAATTTTTATTTGGTAAAGGTAAGAAATTGTATGGTAAATATACCTTGGCGAACTGACCAAGTCCCCAGCTTTGTGCAAAAGTTCAGAAGCTTTTGTAAGGAAAGGTCGATAAATTTCTGAATAAGGAATACTAAACAGATCGGAATTAGAGTCTGGTTTCTTCTTTGTGCTGCTGGCAAGATGATCAGATAGAGGAGCATCTAAATTAGCTTCACTTCGCCTTCTTATAACACTGAAGAATCCTGTTGCAGCATGCTTTTGCTCTTCCGTAAGACCATTGAGCCAGCAGGTGAACTCCTATATATATTATAAAAAAAAATCTAACAACGGGTATGGAAACAGACGAAAAAATGGAAAACAATCATCAAATACGTGTGGGTACCGTTTTATCCATATCGGGAGGATAGAAATTAGAACCCGGTGGTTTAGTCACTGGAAAGGCTGCTCTATATTCAAGACCCTTCCAGCCAGCAATGGATTTTGTTGCTTCAGGAAGCAACTTTACAGCTGAATCTGCCGTACTCAAGAATGCTACATTTTCATCAAGAGATGACCTGCAAATAATAAACGAAACATCAATCTCTTGGACTGAACTCTCCTAATCGTAATGAGGCTGATATACCAGATGATACAATATGTTAACAAATTATGTTTTGCAACTTTTTATTAACAAATTACTAAATTCTGCACCAGTTCCGTTGTGAATCCCAACCCGTTCCCCAAGTATCTAGATGTTAGAACAAAGCCAGTTTGATGATAATCACCATGGACTTTTGTTGATCAGGAAGTATTCCCATTTTAATTTGTCCAGTTCTGATGCATTGGCATGATCCTTTAGCCAATCTCTTAGAGCTGTATTGTTGTTCCATACCTGATTAAGGATAAGCTATCTAATTTAGTTTAAGATCAATCATGAGATTTCATGCCCACGGCCAAAAAAAAAAAGAAAATTCGGACTACAGATCCACACAACCTGCTCATAAAATATATCGTCCATAATTTTTGCAGCCTTCACAATCAGCCCCAACGCTTTCTGATCTGCTTCAGAGAGTTCTGTCAACTGTATATAAATGAAAGGTGTCACAAAATGCAAATGGACTGAAACAATACAATTTATTTGGTACATATGAAACGAAATCAACAATAACATATGTGACAAATTAATAATACCTTTGCTTCGAGGGTGACAGGAGAATATCTCTGAAGTTGCTTTTGCAGAGATAAACTACGCGCCTCAGTGTTCAATTGGCACCTTCAGCAAACTCAAATATAAGATAGACATTTCCATATAAAAACCAGCAGCTTAGCATCACACAAAAATCTCAATTTTGTTTTCTTCTATATCATGGAATATATCAGAGATGAGAAAAAACAGAAAAAGACCAATAACTTAGAAAAGACCAATAAATGATAACGTACCTCTGTCTGATTATGTCAAATAGTTTTCCATACTCTCCATTTACATCATATGGCACATAAGCAGGATCTTCCTTAGCCAGAATGTTTCTGTACTCTTCGTAAGGGATGTATTTAACAGCAGAGACTTCCTCTACCTAATATAAATAAGAAAAAGGAAATGGACAGCTTACTTAAGAATCTAAGTGGCCTATATTACTTAAACTTACATTGCTGGAAAGGAAAAGTTCTTACTTGAAGTGTAAAGGCTTCTAATGGAATCGGATGCAGAATCGTAACAAGATACACATCATTGAACTCATTATTTATGAATTTTCCATCGTTTATGACACTGTAAAAGCACACAAAAGAAAAGCAACACACTGTCTGATAAGAATCTCCGTGAAACTCGAGAGTAAAAGATCACAGTGCATATTTAGATTAGAGACACCAAGTTAGCTTCCAGAGGCACTGAGCATACCAATCACCCTAATCACTTTCTGCAACAAACAGAGTCTTGAAACAAAGATTTGAACAAAGAGAGAGAACATGTATCACACAGGCCAAGAAATCGAATGTACACACCATTCTTGCAGAAAGACGAATATCTTTTCAAATGCATCCTTTGGGAGTTTTACACCTAGCTCTTCCTCGAGCTCTCGCCTACACAAATGGGACAACAACTTTAGTAGAAGGATAGAAGAATTAAGCGAATGCAGAATGATAATACTTACTGGGCCGATAGAAGGGGTGGATCACCAGCTGATATATGGCCAGCACTTGAAATGTCCCATTGTCCAGGCCATGAATCTTTGTCATCAGCTCTGAGTTGGAGAAGTAGTTCTTGAGTGCTCTCCACAAAGATCCAGACATGAACTGCACGATGGTAATCTCCGTCTCGGTGAATCTCTCCCCTACAAGGACACGGTTCCAAAACAGAGACAAATTGAGGTTAACGATAAATGGCATTGATGTAATTCATTGGAAAAAAGCAACTCCGAAGTAAATTTCTTCTTCCTTTCGATCAGAGAAGAGCTGATCAAGAACACAATCCCAAAATCCAAAAATCCAAAATCGGATTAAAATATCTCTGATTGACCTAAAACCCTTACATCGAGTTTGTTTAGTTGATGGGTCAACGAAGCATCAAATCAAACCCCAAAACCAAAAAAGGCCGACTCTTTCCAACAAAGACTTAAAATTTCAATGTAAAAACAAGAGTTTGATTCAATCAAAATCACATCTCAAAGCACGAATCCAAATTCTGGGCACTTTTCATCAAACAAGAAAGGGAAAGCACATGAACAATAAACATGCCTGGGTTTGGACACACCGGTCTTCTCACCGGACTTAGTCAGAACGTCAAAATGCTCCTCCTCCATAGCTCTCCCTATCTATCTCCTTGACTATGCGTAAACTGGAAAAAAAGTGCCCAATTTATAGGAGAAGAGATGCTAAGATAATGTCCGTCAAAAAAAAAAAAAAAGGGGCTTTGCTTACTTAAGTAAAACGGACCCTCTTCGCTACAGCTTGACACATCCTCATTCAAAAATGACACATTTCCCAGCTCTATAACACACCTTCTGAGGGGTCAAGCCGACAAATGTACATTCATATACAAGCAATACAATTCCACATTCATTTCATTTTTGTGGTTTTTGGGTCATCTTTCTAACATTGCTTAGTCACATTTTCATCGAGGATTGGATGTTAGAAAAATCGCGTAAACTTTCCTAAAAAATGACTACTTACTGTAACAAAAGAATGACCTTTTTTGGTTTCTTGAATAAGCCATGTCGAAGACGGAGACTGAAGATATATAGATGACGTCATATGGAGGAATCAAATATTACAATTCAATCACGGAGGCTGTATTGATTGAGACTTTGAGAGTAAAGATTCTGGGCCAGAGTAGCAAATATTAAAGTGAAAATTCAAAGATGAAGACTTTTATGACTACTTAATTATTGCTGTGTCAAACTAAACCTCTGTTCTTCTTCCTTACAAAACCCGTCTCTGCTTTTAGATTATCTTGAGAGCAGATTATAAACATGAGCTCTAATAATCATTGCTCTCTTTTGATTCTCTTGTCTCTCCTACTGATCCTTGATCTCACCGTTGCTCGCTCTTGTCCTAAGACATGTGGAGGAGTCGACATCCCCTACCCATTTGGAATCGGATCGGGTTGCTATCTCGAGAAATGGTACGAAATCGTATGTGTTAACAACTCTGTTCCTTTTCTTTCCATAATTAACAAAGAAGTTGTGAGTATCTCTTTTTCGGATATGTATCGCCGCTACTTTAACGTAGGGTACGGATCAATTCGCATAAAAAACCAAATAACTTCAAAGGGATGCTCAAGTGGCGGAGTCGGAGAAGAGCTTGGATCACCTTTGAATTTGACAGGTTACCCTTTTTACGTTGGCGATAATAACATACTCATAGCGGTTGGCTGCAACAACACGGCATCGTTGACAAATGTCGAGCCAAGTATTGTGGGATGTCAGTCTACTTGCACCGCAAGAAACCTTATGCCTATAAATGATTATCTCGCGGTAGTCTACTGTGATGCTAAGAGTCGCGGTCCCTCCGAGTTTTGTCGTGAAAATCTCATGAATAATGATACAAGCTGCGACGGTACTGGCTGCTGCAAAGCAAGTATGCCCGATAGGTATCAACAGATTCTTGGTGTGAAAATAGATGATGATAGCAACAATACACAATCCAGAGGATGCAAAGTTGCCTTCTTAACTGATGAGGAATACTTTTTGTCTAATGGTTCTGACCCGCATAGCCTTTATGCTAATGGGTATCGTACGGTTGAGCTAAGATGGTTCATCCATACGGGAAATCATTCGTTCGTAAGCTCTCTGGGATGCAAAAGTATAGCAGAGTACAATATTCTAAGAAGAGGCAATCGTGGATACGGTATAGGTTGCCTTTGCGATTATAATTCTCCAAGCTATGCAAGATGTTCATGCTCTAGTGGTTACGAAGGCAACCCATATCTTCCTGGTGGATGCAAAGGTATATAAGTAGATGTGATTAATTAGAGTTATACATTCTTTTCCTAGTTTTCTATGAGATCACTGTTCGATAAAATGTTCATTATTATTTTATCCAAACCAGATATTAATGAATGCATAAGAGGCATTGATGGAGAAGCCCCAGTCTGTACAAGAGGCAAGTGTGTCAATTTGCAGGGAACTTATAGGTGTGCGTACACAAATAATCGACCACTTGCTATAGGTAAGTCATGCAAATTTCTATCTCAAGCATACTCGCATCCATTTATACAATGGTGTGATTAGCCTTATGGAAAAATTATTTTGCTTTTCATCTTTCTTGTGCGGGCTTGTAGGGATTAGCACGAGTTTCGGCTCATTGATCTTCATTGGTGGAATATACTGGTTATACAAATTTATTAGAAGACAAAGGAGGTTAATCCGGAAAAAGAAGTTCTTTAAGCGTAATGGGGGTTTATTATTGGAACAACAATTGACTTCAACCGAAGGCAACGTCGACAGTACAAGAGTGTTTAACTCAAGAGAGTTGGAAAAAGCCACTGAAAACTTTAGCGTAAATAGAATACTAGGCGAAGGAGGTCAAGGTACAGTGTACAAGGGAATGCTTGTCGACGGTAGAATAGTAGCAGTGAAAAAGTCCAAAGTTGTTGACGAAGACAAGCTAGAAGAGTTCATCAACGAAGTTGTCATTCTCTCACAAATCAACCACAGAAACATCGTAAAACTGTTGGGGTGTTGTCTTGAGACAGATGTCCCTATTCTCGTTTACCAATTCATTCCTAATGGTAACCTTTTTGAGCATCTTCATGATGATTCTGATGATTACACTATGGCTACTTGGGAAGTGCGTCTTCGCATTGCTGTAGATATTGCAGGAGCTCTTTCTTACTTGCACTCGGCTGCATCATCTCCAATCTATCACAGAGATGTCAAGTCTACAAACATAATGTTAGATGAGAAATATCGAGCCAAACTGTCCGATTTTGGCACTTCAAGAACAGTGACCATGGATCATACCCACCTCACGACAGTAGTTTCAGGCACAGTGGGATATATGGATCCAGAGTATTTCCAATCGAGCCAATTCACAGACAAAAGTGATGTTTATAGCTTTGGTGTCGTGCTAGCGGAGCTAATCACCGGAGAGAAATCAATTTCTTTTGTGCGATCTCAGGTAAATAGAACATTGGCAACTTATTTTACTCTTGCAATGAAAGAGAACAGACTCTATGACATTATTGATGCTCGAATAAGAGATGGTTGCAAGTTGAATCAAGTGACAGCAGCAGCAAAAATTGCAACGAAATGTTTGAATATGAAGGGAAGGAAACGACCAAGTATGAGAGAAGTATCGATGGAGTTGGAGAAGATTCGTTCTTATCCGGGAGATATGGTGCCATATGAGTATGTTAGGGAGAACGAAGAAGAAAAAGAAGAAAGTTTAGTGGAAGTTAGCATAGAGGTAGAATCGAGAAACTATGTGACTGTTGCGGCCCCATCATCTCGGTACAGCATTGCTACACCATCTTCGTCGTGGTCAGATGTTGAACCATTGTTTCCTCTTCAGACGCGGTAATATATTACCTCATGTCTTTTGCTTTTACGTTCGGTCTTGGTCTTTGCGTGTAAAGGTATTTCTATAATGGCCGTCACTCGTCAAGTTGTGTTATTACGGATCTGTTTGTAACCACTTTGAACTATAAATCGTATTACAAAATTTTAAGTGATGGACTTTCATCTCACGAGGCGACTCAATTATTGCCAACTTTCATATGAAAAACATTACAAAAAAAAAAATGAAGAGAGGGAGACTTTTTTTCTTTGTTCTACTCTCTTTCATAACTCTGTCCATCAATGGCCCTTTGATAACGACAGCTCAATCTCCATCTTCTTCGTCAACTTCATGTAATCGTATCTGTGGAGGAATCTCGATTCCTTTTCCTTTTGGAATCGGACGAAGAGACTGTTATCTCAACGACTGGTACGAGGTTGCCTGTAACACCACCACCTCCTCCGGTAAAACCATTGCTCCGTTCCTCTCCAAAATCAACAGAGAATTAGTTAGCATCACTCTTCGAAATAGCATCGACAGTTCTTACGGAGTTGTTCACATCAAATCTCCGGTGACTTCTTCCGGCTGTTCTCAACGACCCGAAAAGCCTCCTCCTTTAAACCTCACCGGTAAAGGAAGCCCCTTTTTCATCTCCGACTCGAATCGCCTCGTCTCAGTTGGTTGCAACACCAGAGCATTGATTACAGACATCGAATCTCAAATCACTGGATGCGAATCGAGCTGTGACGGAGATAAGAGTCGTTTAGACAAGATCTGCGGTGGTTACAGATGTTGTCAGGCGAAGATTCCGGCGGATAGACCGCAAGTAATCGGCGTTAACCTTGAAAGCTCCGGTAGTAACACAACTCAAGGAGGTAACTGTAAAGTTGCTTTCTTGACTAACGAGACTTACTCTCCGGCGAATGTTACAGAGCCGGAGCAATTTTATACTAATGGGATTACTGTGATTGAGCTTGGATGGTACTTTGATACATCGAATTCTCGGTTAGCGAATCCTGTGGGTTGTGTGAATTTGACGGAAGCTGAGATTTATACGAGCGCACCGAGCTGTGTTTGTGAGTATGGTTACTTCTCTGGGTTTGGTTACAGTAACTGTTACTGCAATGAGATTGGTTACAGAGGGAATCCTTATCTTCCTGGTGGATGTATTGGTAAGATTTATAGGTTTCTTCGCCTAATTGGCTTCAATGAGGTTTTATATAATGATCACGGATCTGTTGATTTGATTCTGCTTTTTGTTTTCTTGTTTCTAAGACATTAATGAATGTGAGGAAGGAAAAGGAAGGAACAGCTGTGGAGAACAAACTTGTGTGAATGTTCCTGGAACGTGGAGGTGCGAGCCGAAAGAAGCAGAGAAGATCAAGCCTGTAATTCAAGGTAAATCAATGGAGTTTTTTTTCCAGATGCTGAAGTCATATAACAGAGCAAAAAGGAGAGATCTTTATAGGTTTTCTTTCGTTGTTGTACAGGTCTTGTTCTAGGTTTGGCACTGCTGTTCTTGGTTCTTGGGATATGGGGATTGATCAATTTCGTTAAGAAGAGAAGGAAGATTATCCTAAAGAGGAAGTTCTTTAAACGTAATGGAGGCTTGTTGTTGAAACAACAGTTGACTACAAAAGAAGGAGGTAATGTGGATACATCGAAGATTTTCAGCTCAAAAGAGCTGGAGAAAGCAACGGATAACTTCAACAAGAACAGGGTTCTTGGGCAAGGAGGTCAAGGCACTGTCTACAAAGGAATGTTGGTAGATGGACGAATTGTTGCTGTGAAAAGGTCTAAGGTTTTGGATGAAGATAAAGTTGAGGAGTTCATCAATGAAGTTGGTGTTCTTTCGCAGATTAACCATAGAAACATTGTCAAACTCATGGGGTGTTGTCTCGAGACAGAGGTTCCTATCTTGGTTTATGAGCATATTCCAAATGGAGACCTATTCAAGCGGCTTCACGATGATTCTGATGATTACACAATGACTTGGGATGTACGATTGCGAATTGCTATTGAGATTGCTGGAGCACTTGCTTACTTACACTCGGCTGCATCAACTCCGGTCTATCACAGAGATGTCAAGACCACAAACATACTTTTGGATGAGAAGTATAGAGCCAAGGTATCTGATTTTGGGACCTCGAGATCTATAACCGTAGACCAAACCCACTTGACAACTCTAGTTGCAGGTACTTTTGGATACTTGGATCCAGAGTACTTTCAAACTAGCCAGTTTACGGATAAAAGTGATGTTTATAGTTTTGGGGTCGTCTTGGTTGAGCTCATAACTGGAGAAAAACCATTTTCTGCAATGCGGCCTGAAGAAAACAGAGGACTTGCGTCTCATTTCATTGAGGCCATGAAACAGAACAGAGTTCTTAATATTGTTGATTCTCGGATCAAAGAGGATTGCAAGTTGGAACATGTGTTGGCAGTGGCAAAACTTGCCAGAAGGTGTTTAAGTCTAAAAGGGAAGAAACGGCCAAATATGAGAGAGGTTTCGATTGAGCTTGAAAGGATCCGTTCATCACCTGAAGATTTGAAGGTACATATCGAAGAGGAGGAAGAAGAAGAAACTGCCATGGAAATCAACATGGATGATTCTTGGAGCGTGGACATGACTGCTCCAGCTTCCCTCTTTGATTTGTCGCCCAAGTTAGATGTTGAACCGCTGGTTCCTCAGCAAACTTGGTGATGATGGCATTGCAAATGTACAAAGAAAGTTAGATGTTAGATAACAAAGTTTTTCAATGTTCCACTCTTCATAAATACAAGATAAGATGATGGCAAAGAAAATAAACAATTCTCAAAAACTTTTAGCATATATTCCATTACAGAAGATTCATATTTGTACAATAATTGTGAATCTTGGGACATAATTCAAGTAGAATAAGGTAAGAGTAGATTCTCTAGGCCGGTACACACACATTGCAATAGAGAGAGAGAGAAATGAAAAGAAATGTTTATAATGCAATCAGCTTTGGCTGACGCTCTACAAGAATTTCAGTTTTCCTTTGGAGAAACTGGCTTGGAGGTGTTCCATTTGACACATTGCCTTCTCTTTTCCAGTCATCCCTGAACAGGACAAGTGCCTAGCGCCTAGTGTGACGGCAAAGTAGATATAAATGGTGCAGAGGAAAGCCAAAAGAAGCATAGCAGTCAAAAGGAACCGATGCCTCTGAACAACTGTTGAGCAGCTACCCAAGTCATCCCATTGCTTCTTAAGCGCATGTGGCCTCCGTAATGGTGATGATACAATCCCATCAAGAACCATAGCTTCTAAAAGACCAACCTGACTAGCTTAACACCGACCTGAAATGACAAATGAATGACACAGATGCGTGTTATTAGTTCATATGGAAAACCAAAAGCTTCTACAAGAGATTACAATTGCAGATAAGAGATACCAAAAGGGTGAATTTTTCCATCATATATCATTATATAAAACTTGTACATTTTCCTTGGAAACAATTATAAGACGAGATTAATCTTCCATTCGGCAATACAAACAAGCTTGGGTCTTTCATCACCAACAAGCTTAGTAAATCTGAATCATCCATTCATCACGACTCGACGATCGAAACTAACGAGATTATCGAAGAAAAAACTCAGAAAATGACGCCAATAAATAGATCGAGTCATGGAAAGAGATAACGAACCCGGTGGGTGAGACAAAAAGAGCTAAAAGAAGCGATTAGTAGGGGATCTGGAGAAGAAGAATGAATAGCTGATTCCAGCTCCGTCGACCAAAATAATGAAAAACCTAAATTTTCTGAGAAAAATCTTCTTTTCTCAATAATCTTCGGCGGAGTCGCCAAATCGTAGATCTCTTCTTTCTCCGTGGAGTAAGAGCCGAGTCGCCGGTAAACGCGGGTTCTCAAAAGAACACAGTCCGTTACATTAACCGGTAATTTAGGATATATTGATTTTTCTTTTTCCTTTTTTAAAAAGAGAGAATAGCGTGTTTGTTGGGTTGGTCTGGAATTGAGTTATTTTCCACTTACCTACTTACTTACTTGTGTGACCTTATATTATAATAATAAAATTATAAAATTAATGCTCTGAACGATCGATAATTGTTCTAGCTGGCTTTTATTCAACTTTTAAAGTCTTCGACCGACATTACATGACTAACTATCCTATGTATAATAATGCTCTCATTTATATGTCTTTGAAAAAATTGATTGCTAAATACCGACAACAAATACCCTAATCAGAGTTGTTTGGGCCCATGTGATCAAAATCTACATTTGTTGTTTTAAATTAAAATAGGGCGTTTTTGGGCTATTAATGGGCTTTTTATTTGTTCGGCACGTTTACGAACGGTGTGATTCTCGATTCGCTTTCTAATCCAGGTAGAGTTAGGAGGTCATCAGTCACGTGGGTTGCACATGAAGATCTCTTGCCGCGTTTAAAATCCAAAACGCTCTGTTGATGGAGACTGTTTAACTACGGTCGCCTTTTCTGTAGCGTCTCGCCCTCGATCTCTTGATTTGAGCTTTTTTTTAGGTCTGTCTCTCTCTCCGCCGTCGGTTATCGCCGTCGATTTCATCTTTTCCAACGATATGAAGCTCACCGTTAAGACTCTCAAGGGTAGTCATTTTGAAATTAGGGTTCTACCCTCCGATACGGTTAGTCCTCGTCTTTTCTACTTTCTTCGTTCATGCGTATGCATCATTTTGCCTAGGAGAGTAGAAAAAAGTAGGGAATCTCATCGAAAGAGCCTCAGATCCACTATTTTGAATTTGAATGTTTGGTGATCAAAAAGTTTCATTCTCTTTAAGTGTTTAATAGCTTTGTTAACTGCTCAATATTATGACTCGCGAATTCAATCTGGTTTGGTCAAATTGGTTATGTTAGTCTTCAAATCATTAAATCCGGGCTTGATGTGCTTCTTATAAGATAATGGCGGTGAAGAAGAATATAGAGGATTCACAAGGCAAAGACAATTATCCATGTGGGCAGCAATTGTTGATTCACAATGGAAAAGTTTTAAAAGATGAAACTAGTTTGGTTGAAAACAAGGTTACCGAGGAAGGTTTTCTTGTCGTCATGCTTAGCAAGGTACCTAGTCAAATTCTGCTACTGCAAACATCATATTTTCTTTCATCTTCAATAAGTCCGCCTTCTTGTGTCCATTTGTTTCAAATTTGGTAGTTTTTAACATAATGTGCTCTAAGCAAACTGGAACTGAATATCCAATTGTATAAAATTGATTAAGCACCTTTTCAAATCAACAGATAAAATCATTTTGGTGGATGTTTAAATCACAACTAAGAGAAGAGTGGCATCGTTGGTTATGCGGGACTCCCTTAGACAAGGATAAAAGCTGATGAATGAGTGTCCTAGGAAAATGTTGCTAGATGTCTCTTTCATGATTGTCCCATTGCTATGAAACAATCTAGCTTGTCATGGCACTGACATTGTCTTTGCCTTTGCTTATTAATGAACTGTAGAGCAAAACGGCAGGTTCAGCTGGTCAGTCTTCGGCTCAGGTAGCTTATTTATTTCTTATATCTACTATATGACTGCTTTAGTCTGATAATTCTCAGTGTAAAATCCTGCTTCTATTTCACAGCCTGCTGCCGCTACCACGTCTACCACATCTTCGGCTAAGGTAACTTTCTCGCATATATTTACTTGTGCAAATGTGAGATGAGTAGCTCCTTCCACTGGTTGTTTTAATATAAGCTCGTATTGGAAAATCAGCCTGCAGCTCCATCTACAACCCAGTCTACAGCCGTGCCTGCTTCACCTATTCCTGCTCAAGAACAACCGGGGTAAGTTTTATTATTGACATGAGCTTCTCTGGAAACGAGTTATTTTCTCTCCTTCTATTGTCAGCATTTTCATTTTTCGTTCGCGGGTTTGCCTACTGCTCCTTTTATGGTTTTCCGAAAGCTTCTATGTTTGACCTTTAGTATATGTTGTATAACTTATTTGTTCTGGATTTCATTGATACACTATAATCTACACAGTTGAATGATATGTGGCAGGGCACAGACTGACACCTATGGACAAGCTGCGTCAACATTGGTTAGTGGCAGTAGTCTTGAGCAAATGGTCCAACAGATAATGGAAATGGGAGGCGGAAGCTGGGACAAAGAAACAGTTACTCGTGCACTTCGAGCAGCTTACAACAACCCTGAGAGAGCAGTGGATTATCTGTATTCTGTATGTCTCCTCTCTGTAACATTATTTCCTAAGAGTTTAAAGGATGAAACTGTTGACATCGTTTTATACATTAGGGCATTCCTGAAACTGCTGAAGTAGCAGTGCCTGTACCTGGGTCTCAGTTGGCAGGATCTGGTGCAGCCCCTGTCGCACCTGCATCTGGAGGACCTAACTCATCTCCTTTGGATTTATTCCCTCAGGTATTTAGTATTAATCATGTATCCAAAAGAAATGATAGGTATATTTAGTTACCCTCTTACTCTATAGATTAATATTCCCAGGAAACAGTTGCTGCTGGCTCTGGTGATCTTGGGACGCTTGAATTTCTTAGGAACAATGACCAGGTTGCTATTCTAACTTTATCCGCATCTCTTCTAAATAGCTTAGTTATTATCTTTTAAAAATTTGGATCTCTCCTCATCATACATGATATTGAGTAAATGATTGTGAATATGAAAGAGAAGGCATCTAGATTGCTTAGAACCATATTTCATCAACTTATGTGGGGATTGTTTATCTGTTATAGCCATACTAGCAGGGGATGATTAACCGAATTGTATGTTAACATGCTTTGACTGTTCGTTCTAACATTTGTAAATTTCATTCATAAACTCATTCTCTTGTATTTGCTATTATATTAGTTCCAACAATTACGCACCATGGTCCATTCCAACCCTCAAATTCTCCAGGTAAGAGCGGTCTAATATTCGCAATTCTGGTCCAGTAATTTGTAAGACTTCTCACTGATTCTAAACGTCTTGTGTTGGAACCGCTGCATTTGTTAGCCCATGCTTCAGGAACTTGGAAAGCAAAACCCTCAACTTCTGAGGCTAATTCAAGAGAACCAGGCAGAGTTTCTTCAGTTAGTAAACGAGCCCTATGAGGGATCTGATGGGTAAGTCAGTCTGTTTATCGTAATCAAAGGTTCTGTCAGATGTAATTTCATGCTTCTTATCGATATTTCACTTAACTATATAATTTGATTCACAAAGTTTAAAAACATAACCAATCAGGGATGCGGATATGTTTGATCAACCCGAGCAAGAAATGCCACATGCCATTAATGTTACCCCGGCAGAGCAAGAAGCGATTCAACGGGTAAAACACCATTAATAGTAACAGTCTGTTTTCACACACTTCTCTTTGCAATCCTTCTTAACTATATTCACTGGCCTCTGACGTCTCCAACAGCTAGAGGCAATGGGATTTGATAGAGCCTTAGTAATAGAAGCCTTCCTCGCATGTGACCGTAATGAAGAATTTGCTGCTAATTATCTATTGGAACACTCGGGAGATTTTGAAGATTGAGTTCACAAAACATGATCTCTTCTTCGAAACAGTTTTGGCTCTTTTCTTACGTTGAATATTTTTCTCATCTTCCGAGAATTAATGTGTGGGATTTGATCTCTCCCTCTGTGACTTAGTTTTTTTTTTTTTTGGTGCTGGAATTTCCTTTTCTCCGTTTGCGGTTTGCGCGCGATTTGCGCGGTTGTTTGCGTTTGTGATAGATATTTATGGGTAAAAAGAAGCAGAGATACAAAAGTATGATCACATAATTCTTGAGGGATAAACATAAAGTGTAATAGATATTTATCCTAACCACCAACAAGTTCCTATGTTGTTGTGATTAATGGCAATTCACGGATTTTCCGATGTTGAAAGGTGAACGTGAACCAAGTAAGATACACTAGACAAACCGGTTTTATTTGGTTCAGGAAAACCTATTGCTTCCTGGTTTAGTACAAATTCTGAATCTCACCTTCGCAGCAAAGGAGTTCTTCTCTATACAGTACTAGCGTCTCGGTTTCATCTGGTTGAGGGAGGCTAACCCGGCTGGTTTGGTACAAATCCTGAAAACTTTTAAATCATTGATTTTGAATTATGTAGCGTTGGTTAAGGCCTTAACCACAAAATATAATTCTGAAATAAAGATATTTTAAATTATGAGGATAATAGTTTTACCTTATCCATTCTAGGTTAAGCAATTAATGACGGTTAGTTTTTTTCCTCTAATATTTTTATAAAAAATAAGGTACGAAACAAAATAGGAGTAATAAAAAAAAAAGGAAATTTAAAGGAAGAAGGAGAAAAGCGCAAAAAAGCAGAAAGAGACCTAAAGTGGCGGGATTCCAAATTTAAGAGCCCAAACAAAAAGCTTCTCTCTCCCATTTGAGCGGCGATCCGATTGTAACTCACTCTCTCTCTCTTTCTCTCGTTTTCTTTTCAATATTTTTTCTCGAGAAAATTTTGATAGAAAGTTCACAAACAAAAAAAGGAGAAATTAAAAAAAAAATAAGGGCGTTACGTAATAGTTATAAGATCATTAATCATCATCATCGTCAATATCTTCATCAGCACGATTTCTACCTCTTTCCTTTTCTCTCATGCTTCTCATTAATTTGTTTCCTGATTATTTTACATGGATGTCGTAATTTTCCCGGTACGATTACTTTTTTTTTTTTTAATTTTAATTTTAATTCCGTCTCCTATCGTTACGGGAGTAATTGTTGCTGACGAGATTAGGTTCTTTTAGAATCTCTTATTTGTTTCCCTTTTTTGAAATTATTCTGTAGATTTACTCGACTAGAACCAGCTGCGTTTGTGTTTTCGCCTCTCATTTTCAGGTTAATCTTTGATTAGAAGATTTTGGAATTTGAAACTAGATATTGAGTTTTTTTTGTTTTTTTTTGAATTGATTTTAGTGAAACCAAGGATCTACACTATGGAGAAGAAGAAGTATCCGATTGGGCCTGAGCATTACACCCTCTTTGAGGTGATCGGACAAGGTGTTAGTGCTTTAGTGCATCGTGCTTTGTGCATTCCCTTCGATGAAGTCGTTGCTATTAAGATTCTTGATTTTGAACGCGATAACTGCGATCTGGTGATTATCCTCTTTCTCTCTGTTTCATGATTCGTTTTTTTTTTTGCATTGGCTAATCTTTTTACGTTTTTTTTCTTCGTTTTGGTGCAGAATAATATTTCCCGTGAAGCACAGACGATGATGCTTGTTGATCATCCCAATGTGTTGAAATCACATTGTTCCTTTGTTAGTGATCATAATTTGTGGGTCATCATGCCATACATGTCTGGTGGTTCTTGTCTTCACATACTAAAAGCTGCATATCCTGATGGTTTTGAGGAAGCTATTATAGCCACAATACTGCGTGAAGCGTTGAAGGGACTAGACTATCTCCATCAGCATGGCCACATACATCGCGATGTCAAAGTCAGTAATTCAACCTTTCTGGATATCACTTCAGTTGGCAATTCTTTTAGCTCATGTTACATTGTAATCTTGTGGTTCTGAATAGTGTTTATCATCAGTGACTCTGTGCACTTGTATCTTGGTAAACAAAAGTATTGGGGCCATATTTGAATATCCTTCGTCCTGATTATCTTTCATGTTTTCATTTCAGGCGGGTAATATTTTGCTTGGTGCTCGAGGTGCAGTCAAGTTGGGAGACTTTGGTGTATCTGCCTGTCTCTTTGATTCAGGTGATAGGCAACGGACAAGGAACACATTTGTTGGAACACCTTGCTGGTAAGTGCTAGGTTGTAACTACTGCCCAACACTTTTCTTTTCTGTGTGGAGGACTTTAACAGTGTCTGAATCTAGTTCTCATGTCCATGACCTGCTGTTTCTTATCTTCACAGGATGGCACCTGAAGTCATGGAGCAGTTACATGGTTATGACTTCAAGTTAGTTTAGCTTCATATTCAAAGCTTTATCATTCTATTTGCTTATATAGTATATCTTATTTGGAGCATCTATTTTAGGGCTGATATATGGTCGTTTGGTATAACTGGGCTAGAGCTTGCACATGGTCACGCTCCTTTCTCTAAATATCCACCAATGAAGGTTCCTAGCCTGTGATATCTGGATTTCAGCTCCAAAATCTTTGCATCAATCTATAACAGATATGTTTTCAGGTTCTGCTTATGACGTTGCAAAATGCACCACCCGGACTGGATTATGAAAGAGATAGGAAGTTTTCAAGGGTATACTCTTGGTGTCAAAACTATACATTCTGGTCAGAATATTTGGCTTATTCTCATCCTAATTCTGCCTCTTTTCCTGGTATTTTCAGTCTTTCAAGCAGATGATCGCCAGTTGTCTAGTTAAAGACCCTTCCAAACGCCCGTCTGCAAAAAAGTTGTTAAAACATTCCTTTTTCAAGCAAGCAAGATCAAGTGATTACATTGCACGAAAACTTCTGGATGGGTTACCAGATCTTGTTAATCGTGTTCAGGCAATAAAGGTTGAATATGTAGAACTAAGTAGATAGCCTGTTGCTGTAGTGGTGAAACATCTTATGACGAAAACTGATGGGGAATATGCTTTCTTTATGCAGAAAAAGGAAGAAGATATGCTTGCACAAGAGAAAATGGCAGATGGAGAGAAGGAGGAATTGTCGCAGGTTTGTATTTCCAGTTTCCAATTTTGGCTTTATCTATGTTAGAATCTTTGACTTTTGGTTTCTAGTTCCATGTTTTCTGCAAAGTATTTAGCCTTTGACCTCTTGTCGTAGTAACATGCAGAATGAATATAAGAGAGGTATCAGCGGGTGGAATTTCAATCTCGATGATATGAAAGCCCAGGCTTCATTGGTATGTTTGGTCTCCTCTAACCCGTAAAAGGTAGCCAACTGTAAAGCTCACTGTGCTTCATATTATGATGTTCTTATTTCCATCAGATCCAGGACATAGACTGTGGCTTATCAGACAGTTTATCGGGAAGTACCACTTCGTTGCAGGCTCTAGATTCACAGGATACACAATCGGAGATTCAGGTGTCCTCTTGTAGAAATCTTTGTCAACTTCTAGAGTACATATTGCTAGGTGTTCTGAAAATTTCCAGTATCAGAAACGTTTCCTTGTTTTCATCTTCGTTTGTTATTTAGTCGAGGTTTAAAGTTCTTCATAACCATCTCTGCAGGAGGATATTGGTCAAATGACAAATAAGTATCTTAATCCCCTAATTCACCGAACTCTAAGTATTGCAAGGTTTTTCTCCTAATTTTCGCTTTGTGGTCTCTATTTTATTTAGTTATCTACCTATCTGTAAAAACTAGAGATGAATAAACTGAACAAATAATATTTTGGTTGGTCAGGGATAAATCTGATGATGATTCAAGTCTTGCCAGCCCCAGTTATGATAGCTACGTATATTCCTCCCCTCGTCATGAGGATCTATCTTTAAACAATACAACTGTTGGTAGTACGCATGCAGTCAATGGGAAACCAATGGATTCCTCATCAATCCCAACCAATCAACCAACAGAGATTCTTGCAGGGAGCTCTGTTTTGGCAGATAGAAATGGTGCTCTCAATAAAGGAGAGAGGTTAGTCCTTTAACGTGTACTGCTATTGTAAGAGCTCTTCTTGGTTCAGATTTCCAGTCTTATTGACTTGAAAGCTCATATTCACTGAGTATACATATACTCTGTATGCGACGTTAAATTTAAAGCAATCTATGAATTCCCAGTGATAAAACCCACGAGCAGCTTCAAAATGGGTCAACGTGCAATGGGGCACATGCTACAGTGGGAGGAGATGAAGTAGCAACAGAGCTGGCTGTTAAACCACCCAAAACAGCAGGTAAGCATTTACAGAATTTTTTATACTTGAAATCCTATCTAAACATCCCTGTGGATCAATGCTTTTCTTATTAAATATATATGTCTCGGTATCAGGAAGCCTAGATGAATCTGACGATAAATCAAAGCCGCCAGTTGTGCAGCAAAGAGGGCGTTTCAAAGTAACTTCTGAAAATCTCGACATCGAGAAGGTAAGGGTTTTTTGGTTTTAGGAGGAAATAATTGTGCTTTCTTGTTTCAGTCACCTTCTTAAGGTTTCGTTTTGTATTAACTTTCTCTTCATCAGGTGGTGGTTCCCTCTCCAATCCTACAAAAGAGTCACAGTATGCAGGTTTGTAATTGTTTTGAGGTCAGCCTGATCAGCTGCAGACAAACAATCAAATGTCTATCACCCACAATTATTCATCTCAAGATTTCTTAATGAAAACAAAGAACATCTTTACTTGTGGTTATGTAGGTTCTCTGCCAACATTCCTCTGTTTCTCTACCTCCCTCTGATGTCACATTACCAAATCTAACCAGCTCATATGTTTACCCGCTGGTGTATCCAGTTCTGCAAACTAATATTTTGGAAAGGGTATGCCTTTTGCTGCTTAGAGTGTACTCACTTTCTTTATAACATTTAACGATAAGAAAGTTCATTACGTAATTTAAATCATCCCAAAAACAGGATAACATTCTGCATATGATGAAAGTACTCACCAACAGAGAGTTAACAGGTTTATTCCGTGCAACTTTCACTCTTCTTCTGTCTCCATTCTCACTTCTGATTAATTTTTTTCTTGCGACGGGATTTGAATCTCCTTTATTTATCTGATGTAGACGGACGTGCAGTTGAACAAGGAAACGTACAACAACCTACTGTACCTCCTACTGAGAAATCCATGGTATACAATTGTTTGCAGGAGAAATGTATTGAATCACATTCCTCTAAAGATTGGTACTAAACGGAACTGTTCTTCTTTTGAATCACAGCTTGAAGCAGCTCACGAAAGAGAGAAAGAACTGCTCCACGACATAACCGAGCTGCAATGGAGGTAACTATCGAAAGCATCTCCGTGTGTAGCTCTCTCTGGTTTTTAGATTTAAATACAACATTCTTTCTTCTTTTTCTTTTGTGTTCATAGGCTCATATGTGCAGAAGAAGAGCTTCAGAAATACAAAACCGAACACGCCCAAGTAAGCTTTCGTAGCTTAAACACAATCTTCCTTTTCTGCATCCTTTTTCATTCAACTGTAAGAATCTATGACCACCTAACTCATACTTCCCTGTTCAAACTCCAGGTTTAATTACCTACATGAAACCTGAGAAGATGCGTGGCTAAGTACAAGAAGTTTGATTCATCCTCAACAATAAGTATTTTAATAAGATAATACATCTAATGAAGGTAAGATTTGCTTTAAGATGTTTTGTAATTTGATTCATAAAATACATCACTCCCTACTCTGTTAATTTTTTAGTCTTTTAGGTTTGTTTTAAGGAGTATGTATTATGTTTACCATGGAAGCTATTTTATAACCATGGTTACATAATGATTTGTGTAATATTGATACAAAACGGATTATTGAGAAACATTTTCGTAAGATGGTGATTAAAACTTAGGAGTTTGATAAATTAATGTATTATGTATTTTGGATGCGTGTGAATGAATGCATGTCTCACCAACTCAGTGAGACAACTAAGACTTGTCGTCGTGTCGCATTGGCCAACACACAATCCGTGAATTCTCTTACAGTCATAATTGTTTCTCTTTAATGCTCAAATGTGTAGTACATCTCTATATATATTTCTGTGTTCTAGATTAAATACATACCATAAATATGAAGATGTGATTAACTTAAGTTGTTCAATATGTATAAACTGAAACTATTACACATATCATACTAACATTAGATTTGGTTATTTTAAACCGTAAAAAATTTAATAGCTCGAAGGAAAGCAATCGTGCACCCAGATTAAACACCTTGAATGCAATATAATTGAACTAGATATTATCAAGATTTAAAAATGTGCTAAAGGTTAACACAAGTGGGTACTATAATTTTCAAATTTTTTAACGAAAGACAAACATAGTGTTATTTTTTTTAAAACTTGGCTGGCTTCAGAATTTAGGTTTAATAAAGGCAGAAAGGGACCTTATGGCTAATCAATTGTTAATACTACTACTTAACTAACCCATTAATTAACTGCCCATTACACACATCCAGAGCCAGACGACAAATTACACGTGGCAACGCGTAATTGGATAAAGTTCTGGTGAATGGAGGGTACGATGCAGCCAAGAACCAAATTTCCCACAATTATTTTATTCATAGGAAATTCTCAAATTAAAGAAGAAAAAAAAAAAAGATCTCACGTGCGGAACCAGACTATGACCTTTGTCTGATCATTTCGTCTCTCTCAATTGTTCTTTCTTTGCATCATAATTTCTTCTTTCATTACTTCTTCTCTTTGACAAAAATTAAATTTTTAAAATCTCTCTACGCAGAAGTGGAGTAAGTAAACGTTGGCCTTTGTGGGTCTGCAAGTATTGGCGTCGCTATTTTCAAATAATCCTAAATCAATTAATTCACAAGCATCTGATTTGAACAGATTGTTTGATATTCTGTTTTCTCTCTTTTATTTCCTTTTAATTCTCGCAATATGCGAAAGTATGAGTCTTTTTACCCGAGAAAATAGCAGTTTTCCCGAGAAAATTTTGAAAACCAGGTCCCTAAAGCTAAAGCTAAAACTAAAAGCTAAAGTAGTGGATTTTGTAGATGCCAAGTTTCGATTTTTGCGCCTTTTAAGCTCTTTTCTGGATTTCGTTTTTCTCGTTGGCTCCTTCATTCGCCGAGCAATTCATCCGTTTTCCCGAGGAACTGTTGCGTTAATCGTTGCCGACAAAAACCCCAAAATAATCGTAGATCGGCGATTTCAAAAATTTGAACTTGTTTTTAAAGCTTTGAGCTCTTCCTCCGGATCATTTTCGAAATGGGTCTGTGTTATTCAGTAGATCGAACCACTGGGAAGGAACCAGGAGAAACAAGCACCACCGCCTCTGCGACGGAGACAGCTGAGGAGAGATTAGGCTCCGGACGGTGGCGGCGGCCGAGAGATTTAAAGGGCGGCGGCGAAATCGAAGGGATTCAACAGGTTTTGGGTCGTTTGGTTTCGAATGGTTCAAGTAAGGTTGCATGTCTTTACACTCAGCAAGGCAAGAAAGGAACTAACCAAGACGCCATGCTCGTCTTTGAGGTTCATTTTTTCTAAAAATTGATCTTTCACTCTGTTTTTGCAACCCCTTTGGATTTTGATCATTACTCAAAGAACAATTTAGTGCATTGTGTTCCTCATTCGATTAAATTTCAGGGATTTTGGTGAAGAAGTGTCGTTCAATGTATGAGGAAAGCTACTTGATTTTATGGATATGTGTCTTGTTGCAGATCAAATGGATAATTCAGAACATGATTGCATCATTCTTTCGTTGCTAGTGCTTAGGAAGAGAGAGAAACTTGGAATTATGCATGACTATTTACCATTTTTTCTGGGACCATTACAAAGCTTAGATCTTTGAAGATTGAGGTGGCTTTGTTTTGCCATTTGTGTTTGTTCTTGTGTTGTCTTGAGTCTTTGACCTGTTTCTACAGGGACCACTAGTTACTAGACTCTTCCTTAGATTCTATTTCTGCTTACTCTTCCTTAGATTCTATTTCTGCTTACTCTTCCTTAGATTCTATTTCTGCTTACTTGTTTCAGACTTTCAGTGTTACATTGACATATGAAGACAAATTTCTAACTTATGAAAACTACTTCAAATTCCAGAACTTTTGTTCGAGAGATGATACAGTGTTTTGTGGTGTATTCGATGGACACGGACCATTTGGTCACATGGTTGCGAAGAAAGTCCGAGACACATTACCCTTCACACTCGCAACCCAATTGAAAGTGACCTCAGAATCGGAACAAAGCGGGTTAGTAAATGAGAATGATTTGCAAATCAAAGGTACAGAGGTAGAAGAAGTGCAGAAAACTGAGTCTGTTACTACTATGGATGAGCAATGGTGTGAGTTAAATCCAAATGAGAACAATGATGAACTTCCCGCGATGTATCTGCCTCTTAAACATGCGTTGCTTAAGTCTTGTCAGCAGATAGATAAAGAGCTGAAAATGCATCCTACGATTGATTGCTTCTGCAGCGGAACAACTTCAGTCACTTTGATCAAGCAGGTTCTCAGCTTAGATCTGCTTGCAAACAATATAAAATTTCAATTGTATATTGATTTTTGTGATTGTTCATAATGATTTCTTTTAGGGTGAGGATTTGGTGGTTGGAAATATTGGTGACTCGAGAGCCGTTCTTGCCACAAGCGACGAAGACAATGCTTTGCTCGCTGTACAATTAACTGTAGATTTAAAACCGGATTTGCCAGGTACTTTACCACAAAACTTGATCTTAAACTCTGAGAAGCCAGAAGCAAATTTTTCTCAATTTTCTCTTTCTGTGTACTTTCAGGTGAATCAGCTAGAATCCAGAAATGTAAAGGAAGAGTCTTTGCATTGCAAGATGAGCCTGAGGTAGCTCGTGTATGGTTACCAAACAGCGATTCACCTGGTTTAGCAATGGCTCGAGCTTTTGGAGACTTTTGTCTCAAAGATTATGGATTAATCTCTGTTCCAGATATCAGTTACCGCCGCCTAACAGAACGAGACCAATTCATTATTCTTGCTAGCGATGGGGTAAATTAAATCTTCAGTTACTTGCCTCTAAATTGTAAACTTTTCCAAAATCTTTAGAGTTGAAAAATGTTGTGTTGCTGAATTGTATTGAAGGTATGGGATGTGTTGTCAAACAAAGAAGCTGTTGATATAGTTGCTTCAGCTCCTAGTCGAAGCACAGCGGCTCGAGCTCTAGTGGATACAGCGGTTCGATCATGGAGAATCAAGTACCCAACTTCCAAGAACGATGACTGTACTGTAGTCTGCCTCTTTCTACAAGATTCATCAGTAGTCATGGGAGTTTCATGCAATGCAATGAAGCATTCAGACAAAGAAGAGTCCATAGAGAGTGTCAGTAACAGTATCAGCAAGGAGGATGATGAGATTGTCCCCGTTACAGAAGAAAAAATCCCTGCGAGTTGCGGGATTGAGTCGAAGATGATGACAATGACACTTGCGGAATGTATTTCGGTTGCACAAGATGATGAGGAGTGGTCTGCTTTGGAAGGCTTGACGAGGGTTAATAGTCTCTTGAGCATTCCAAGATTCTTCTCTGGTGAGCTTAGATCAACTAGTTGGAGAAAATGGTTGTGAATTTTTTGACTTGTGATTCTATGTTAAAGCCGACAAAAACAACACTTCATATCACGATGTTCTTTTTTTTCATATCCAACCTTTTTTTTCTTTTCATGGAAGTTCTTTGCAAATATATAATGTTCTTCTGCTTCGATACATTTCAGACATGTGAGATTGTTCATGTTAGTAGACACTAGACAGAGATCACTCGCTACTAGACAAAAACTTTTTTAGGATTATTAACTTTTTTGGGTTGACGAACTGGTTCTATTATTGGATACTCTCTGTATGTATATTTAAGTAATTTTATATCACATGTAGACAAAATGTGTTGTTTCTTGAAATGGAAGAAGTGGCTTTTACGTTTAATTATTTATTTTATTTATGGAGATGGTTTAGTTTACTTTTTCTTTTGTAGGTTCCACTATCTTCTCTGTCTTGTGATTCTCAGCATAATGATCAACGAAGGTTGCTTTGATTAGAAAACAGAGCTTAACGGTAACCTAAGTTACATGATTAGAGATTACAAAATTATTATTTTAGTGGCTATTTGAATTATTTTGTACTTATTTAGAGATGCAACACTCAAGTGTTTCAATAACTAAAGTGTTTTAAAAAAAAGAGACATATGAACCGTTAAAGTAACTTCGAAGAGAAGGCAAATTAATTGTTACCAACTTTACTTGGTGCCACTCGTGTTTCTATTGGCACACTTCCCACATACATTTTTTTTCTTGATGAGACAATGATGAATCTTGTCTCATAAGGAAGCTACTTTAATCTATTTGTTCTTTCTCCAAGATTTCACTTAAATATCAAACTTCAAGAACTCATGTCTCTTGAGGAACAATATGGTAGCTACGTTAACCGCTATATCACAGGTGCTCTTGATATGTTTTGCTTACTCGTTCACTGTCTTCTCAATGACTTCGTCAGTCACTGACCCTCGTGATGGTATGTTATGAATTCTGCTTTTCCCTTGCGTTTAATCTGTTTGTGGGAATGATGGTAATTTACTTGTTATGTTGCTTTCTATTAGGGGCGGCTCTGCGTTCTTTGATGGATCAATGGGATAACACACCGCCTAGTTGGGGAGGTTCTGATGATCCTTGTGGAACACCTTGGGAAGGTGTCTCCTGCAACAACTCCAGAATCACTGCATTGTGAGTATTCCTTAATCACCCATTTTATGTGTGTGTGAAAAAGAAGAATAAATCAGTTTTCTTACTTATTTTAGTTACGTACTGAGCAAACAAGTATTCTGTGTTCAGGGGTTTGTCAACAATGGGTCTCAAAGGAAGGCTTAGTGGGGACATTGGAGAGCTAGCTGAACTAAGATCCTTGTCAGTCTACTTTTATAAATCAATGATGAATGAAAGAGCGGAATGTCTTCTTTTTCTGACCAGAATTGGCGATTTTGTGTTGTTTCAGGGACCTTTCGTTTAATCCAGGACTCACAGGTTCACTTACTTCCCGGTTAGGAGACCTGCAAAAGCTCAATATCCTGTAAGAATCTCTCCAATGTGACATCCTTAACAATTTCCTTCTTTCTCTTCCTTGTGTACATATCTAGACAGTTGCATTGGTCTTTTCAGTATTCTTGCTGGTTGTGGCTTCACTGGTAGCATCCCAAATGAGCTTGGCTATCTCAAAGATCTATCTTTCTTGTAAGAAAGTCTCATTTTGCAGTATTAAGTCTTGTACTTTACCTTAAAACCAACCTATGTTTGATGAGACTTGCCACTTTCGTTCCACCATGTTTTCTCAAGGGCCTTGAACTCAAATAACTTCACGGGTAAAATTCCAGCATCTCTAGGAAACCTTACCAAGGTTTATTGGTTGGATCTTGCGGATAATCAGTTGACAGGACCCATTCCAATTTCATCAGGCTCTAGTCCTGGTCTTGATCTTCTTTATAAAGCCAAACACTTGTGAGTAATTTCATTTTCTCTGCAGACATCTTCTTGAGCTTCAACTATCTCTCATCTGATGCAAATGTTTATTACAACTGCAGCCATTTCAACAAAAATCAGCTCTCAGGCACCATTCCACCAAAACTTTTCAGCTCTGAGATGATACTGATCCATGTGTAAGTCAAATACTCTTTAATCATCCTATACTTCTGTCAAGCTTAAGTTTACTCATCACAACAGATTTGTTCACATATCAGATTATTCGATGGAAACCAATTCACAGGGAGCATACCTTCCACTTTAGGACTCGTTCAGACACTAGAGGTTCTGTGAGTAACACACCATCTCTATGTCCGTAGTTTCATGTTTCTTCCTTATCTTCAAAAGATTTATCTCTCTTGGATTTGCAACAGTCGGCTTGACAGAAACACTCTGACCGGAAAAGTTCCAGAGAATCTCAGTAATCTCACAAATATCATTGAACTGTAAGTGTAACCAGAGTTATACTTTATCCAGATCGATCATTTTACGCATTGGTAACGAATGTATGCATCTTTATTTATGTCTCTCATCAGGAACTTAGCTCACAACAAGCTTGTAGGATCTTTGCCAGATTTGTCAGACATGAAGTCAATGAACTACGTGTAAATTTCTCAGCAACAGAGAATGTATTGTCTACATTTATGTGTATGTGTGTTCTGATTGAATGTGATGTCTGTTACAGAGATCTCAGTAATAACTCATTTGATCCATCAGAGTCTCCTCTCTGGTTCTCAACCTTACCTTCACTGACCACACTGTAAGTGCTGCGCTGCTACATTTTACAACGCACATATGGAGCTCTCAAAATATGTTACTATTTTCTTGGATTTAGTGTGATGGAATATGGATCTCTGCAAGGACCATTGCCTAATAAGCTCTTTGGGTTTCCACAGCTTCAACAAGTGTAAGTTTCAGCATTTGGTTTCCACTGAAGTTTGATAACAGCTTTATAAATCATCGACTTGCTGATTTGGATTTGCACAGGAAACTAAAAAAGAACGCATTCAATGGCACACTGAGCTTGGGAGACACAGTAGGTCCACAGCTCCAACTCGTTGATCTTCAAGACAACGACATTTCCTCTGTAACACTTAGCTCTGGATATACCAATACATTAATGTAAATTGCTTCTTTCTTCTTATATTTACTTCAAAATGTCTATATCAACCTATTAAAGAAGCTCTCTCCTGTTGCAGACTCGTAGGAAACCCTGTATGCACAACAGCTCTCTCAAACACAAACTACTGCCAGATTCAGCAGCAACAAGCCAAACGAATATACTCGACCAGTCTTGCTAACTGTGGAGGAAAATCTTGTCCATTAGACCAAAAGATCAGCCCTCAGAGCTGTGAATGTGCCTACCCTTATGAAGGCACACTATACTTCCGAGGGCCTATGTTCAGAGACCTATCCAATGTGAACACATACCATTCACTGGAGATGAGTTTGTGGGTGAAACTAGGACTCACTCCAGGCTCAGTCTCTCTACAAAACCCTTTCTTCAACAATGATGATTATCTTCAGATACAGTTGGCACTTTTCCCACCTATTGGCAAGTATTTTAACAGAACTGAAGTTCAGAGAATTGGATTTGACTTGAGCAACCAAACATACAAACCCCCTCCCGTGTTTGGACCTTACTACTTCATTGCATCTCCCTACACTTTCCCAGGTAGCATGTATATAAAAAGCTTATACACATGTTTGTTAAGTTGAAGACACTGGACTCTTAACAATCTGATAACTTTTTGTAGCTGAAGGTAACGGACATTCCTTGAGCTCTCGGATGGTCACTGGGATAATAACTGGTTGCATCGCTCTGGTCTTGTGCCTTGTTGCACTAGGAATATACGCGATATGGCAGAAGAGACGTGCAGAGCAAGCTATCGGTTTGAGTAGACCATTTGGTAAGTCCAAATTATTTTAGAAACACTACCATTTTAGATTAGTACCTACAGAATCTCTGAGGTCCAAGACTGAAATATTAGGTTTTACTAATGGTCTTTTGATTCCTCAGTTTCATGGGCATCGAGTGGAAAAGATAGCGGTGGTGCGCCGCAACTGAAAGGGGCACGATGGTTTTCCTACGAAGAACTCAAGAAGATCACGAACAATTTCTCTGTGAGCAGTGAGCTTGGTTATGGAGGTTATGGAAAGGTTGGTTTTTGGAAGATCGATGCTTGAAACTAGGGCTTCATTTTCAGTTTTTGACAAGTAATGTTCCTCTCCGTAGGTTTATAAAGGAATGCTTCAAGATGGGCAGATGGTGGCAATCAAAAGAGCACAACAAGGATCAACACAAGGAGGCCTCGAGTTCAAAACAGAGATTGAGTTGCTTTCTCGAGTTCATCACAAGAACCTTGTTGGGCTTGTCGGGTTTTGCTTCGAACAAGGCGAGCAGATTCTGGTCTACGAGTACATGTCCAATGGATCACTAAAAGATAGCTTAACGGGTACGGGAAAATCTGGTCTTTAGCTGCTTAATAAATCACAAACACAAAACTTGACCTTCACGCATTGTTGTTAGGGCGATCTGGTATTACGCTGGATTGGAAAAGAAGACTGAGAGTGGCTCTAGGATCGGCAAGAGGACTCGCATACCTCCATGAATTGGCAGATCCTCCGATCATCCACAGGGACGTAAAATCAACCAACATTCTTTTGGATGAGAATCTCACGGCCAAGGTTGCTGATTTTGGCTTGTCTAAACTGGTTTCTGACTGCACTAAAGGTCACGTTTCAACACAAGTCAAAGGCACATTGGTAAGTCTTACAATCAATTCATCTCTGACTTCAATTTGGGAACCTTTTTTCTGATGGTTGAAGAAACGGTCAATGGCAGGGATATTTGGATCCAGAATACTACACAACGCAGAAACTTACAGAGAAGAGTGATGTGTATAGCTTCGGTGTTGTAATGATGGAGCTGATCACCGCGAAACAGCCGATAGAGAAAGGCAAGTACATTGTTCGAGAGATCAAACTTGTAATGAACAAGAACGACGATGAATTCTACGGACTGAGAGATAAAATGGATCGTACGTTAAGAGACGCCGGAACTCTGCCAGAACTAGGTCGATATATGGAATTAGCTCTAAAATGCGTTGATGAGACGGCATCGGAGAGACCAACAATGAGTGAAGTGGTCAAGGAGATTGAGATTATCATCCAGAATAGTGGGACGAGTACTAGCTCCTCTGCATCTGCGTCGTCTTCCGCTACAGAATTTGGTGCCGTTAAGGGCGGAGATAAGCTTTTGTACGGAGGTAGTTTGAGGAAGAAAGAAACACGAGACGGAGAAGATGGAGGCGGAGCGTTTGATTATAGCGGTGGCTACTCTGTTCCGACCAAGATTGAGCCCAAGTAATTATGAACATCTCTTTGGTTTCTTCTGAGATGTAATATGTCGTACTCGTTAACATTGCATGAATTAAAAGTGAAGTTATAAAGGCTTGAGCTAACCAAAACAAGTTATTAAATTTCTTTAATTTTTTTATCGAATTAAAATTGTAAACTGAATTGTCCACGTATAGACGTCCTAACCAATTCTAAGATATATAGTTGATAAAATTTACAAAAAATAACGGGAAATTTACACTGATCTATGTAGAATTACCCTTATACTGTTAAGATAATCTCTGGTCAAAATTAAAAATAAATGTATTAATTAGACGTTTAATCTCATAAAGCGAAGCTTAAGTAAAAGAGAATCAATGGTTTGTCTTGTCAGGCCCAAAAACAGTAGCGTAAATATGAGCCACAAGTGGTCAAAACCATATACGCAATTAGCCCACTTATTTGGTAAGTCGTGATTATTAAAAGAAAATCTAAAATAGAGTAGTTGGGCCAAATAAACTATATTGGGTTTCGATACATGTAAGCCCATAAAAGCCCAAAACGGAAAGCCACCTGAGAAGTCAGAGCAGCAGTGGGGACGCAGATTCCTATAAAAAGCAAATTGCGTTCTCACAAAGGAAGAAGAAGAAGAAGAAGTCTCTCAAAGTTTTATAAATTCCGTTTCGTGAATCTCTCACATAGACGAAGAGCAAACTAGACGAAGTAACACTGATAGGAACCCTAGGTTTTTTATTCCGTCGAGGCGTAATGTCGTCCGAGCTACAGATTTCGCCGGCGATTCACGACCCGCAAGGGCAAGAAAAGCAGCAGCAAGCCGCCGGTGTCGGGATTTTGCTTCAGATCATGATGCTTGTCCTCTCTTTTGTACTCGGTCATGTCCTTCGCCGTCATAAGTTCTATTATCTACCTGAGGCTAGTGCTTCTCTTCTAATCGGTTTGTTTTCTCGTCTTCTTACTCCTTTGCATTGCGATCGTCCTTTCTGTTTCCCATCGATTGTTTTGTTTGATTCCTTCTGAAATTTGTGGAATTTAGGATTGATCGTTGGTGGTTTAGCGAACATCTCGAACACGGAGACTAGCATAAGGTTCGTTGAACTTCTTAATTTATTTGTTTAGTATTTTCTTAATTATTTATTGCTATTTTTATGCCCTTTCTCCACTGACCTGGAAACTCAAAGGAGTGTAAATTACTCACATATTCATTATTATGTATATATGAAGTATTCTCTAATGCTAATCAATTTTGCTTTTCTCCAGGACATGGTTCAATTTCCACGATGAGTTCTTCTTTCTGTTTCTGCTGCCTCCCATCATATTATATCCTTAATCGAGTTTGTATTTGCTTATGTTCTTGCCTTTAGTTTACTTACGTCTCTGTGTGACTTGATCTTTTCAATGATTCTCAATTTGGCAACAAATATGTTGTTTTTTCTTGACGTACTTGTTTGCACCCAGTCAGGCTTCAGTCTACAACCTGTAAGTGCAGAGACCTCTCATGTCTTTATTGCTTTTCTTGTTTTACCATCAGATATCAACCCTTGCTTTTGAATGCTTGACGATGCTTACGTTGTTACTGGGTTTTATGCAGAAACCTTTCTTTTCAAACTTTGGAGCCATTGTCACTTTTTCAGTGCTTGGAACTTTTGTAGCTTCCATGGTTACTGGATTGCTAGTGTAAGTATCTCTTTCTTGTGCATGGCTTATGTTTGTAACAGTTTGTTGACAGAAAAGGCCCTCTTTCCATTGTTTATAAATTTCTTTTTCCTTTTGAAGGTACCTTGGCGGTGTGATGTTTCTCATGTACAGACTTCCATTCGTTGAGTGTCTCATGTTTGGCTCTCTTATCTCAGCCACTGATCCTGTCACTGTATTGTCTATATTTCAGGTTATTTCACTGCTTTACGGGCATATTCACAATTATCTGAATAGTAGTTGTTTTCGACCACTTCTTACTACTGTATTTTTTTGGCAGGAACTTGGTTCAGATGTAAATTTGTATGCCCTGGTGTTTGGAGAATCAGTTTTAAATGATGCTGTAAGTAGTTTTTGAGCAGTAATTTCTGCTTTCTATGTATATATTAGGATGAAAAATGTCTCATTACTTATCAGGTCTTTCTCTTTCTTATGTTGATTTTTGCAGATGGCGATATCTCTGTACAGGTCTGTAAGCTAATTCAAAATAGGGTTTGAAACACGATAGTCAGATGGTAAGGTATATTAACAAGGTTATAAACTGGGATGCAGGACAATGTCCTTGGTGAGAAGTCATTCCTCTGGACAGAATTTCTTTATGGTGATAGTCAGGTTTCTCGAAACGTTTGTCGGTTCAATGTCTGCAGGTTTGCTTTAATCACCTGCCTTACTTTTTCTCTGTCCCTATTTTTCATGCATGGTTTGGCTCTTTCAACTTGAAATGACATGGTAGCGTTTGAGTTTGAGAATGCTGCTAATAAAATTCGACGTTATGATTAAGTTTAACCGAAGAAATATAAATATCATACCAAATTTGACTTTTGAAGCTTTTCAAGATTTCTTATGTCAATATATATTCTTATATTTGTGCTCTGGGTTATAAAAAAGACAAATGTGTGCTTCTGCAGGCGTTGGAGTTGGATTCACCTCTGCTCTCATATCCTTTTTGTGGTTTTCGATTCTTCTGAAACATTTCACTTCATGACATACACATAGACGAGTTGTTAGCCTTAATGCAAAGCACCTATTCAAATATGCAGGACTGGATGTTGACAAGTGAGTGACCGTAGTCTGTGTTTGAAGATTTCATTATTTCTGGTTCTAATGGTCAGCGATGAAATATTTTATTCTGATTCGGTCGCTCCTTCTTTCAGTCTGCAGAACTTGGAGTGCTGTCTCTTCGTACTTTTTCCATATTTCTCGTAATAAAACTCTTCTTTTTTATATTAGTTATGTGTCTAGTATATTTCAGTCTCATAGTATTAGAAATTGTGCAGTTTGTTAACTTTGTTACTTTGTGCTAGATACATGCTTGCTGAAGGTCTCAGTCTATCTGGCATCGTATCGATTCTATTTACAGGGATTGTAAGTTGTCATTCAAATACATGAATATTATGTGTTTCAGCCAAAAGTAAAGTAGTATAATGGAAACTGCCTGTGCTTCCAGGTCATGAAACATTACACCTACTCAAACTTGTCTGCAAATTCACAGCGATTTGTGTCTGCATTTTTTCATCTGATATCTTCACTGGCAGAGACTTTTGTGTATGTATTTGATTCGAATTCTCTCATGCATATTAATAGTTGGTTTCTGTAATATTCGTCAATGACGTGACCTTATAATTCCCCATGATCAAATCTGCAGGTTCATCTACATGGGTTTTGATATTGCCATGGAAAAGCATAGTTGGTCACATGTGGGATTCATCTTTTTCTCTATTGTATCCTCTTACTCAAGTTTAACTGACTCCGAATTCAATTATTTCCTTAGTTTATATGTTGTTCCTTAACTTTCTTTTTTATCCTTGGTGACTAACTTCAGTTATTTATCGTAATTGCAAGGTATGCTTTTTTTTTTTCACTTTCATGATCTGTATAAGTACATATATTAATTTCCGAATAGCATTTTTTTGCTGCTGTTTTGATGTCTGATAGTGTTACTTTTTGGCTTATATGTCTTACTCAGGGCAGCTAATGTGTTTGGTTGTGGATATTTGGTCAATCTGGCACGACCTGCTCATAGGAAAATACCAATGACGCATCAAAAAGCACTTTGGTACAGTGGTAAGACACTGCTCTTTGTTTCCTTAAGTAGTTATTGTTTTCAATTTATCAGTAATGAATAAAATGACATGTGGATTGCATAGGACTTCGAGGTGCTATGGCTTTTGCTCTTGCTCTGCAATCTGTTCACGATCTCCCAGAAGGACATGGTCAAACTATATTCACTGCAACTACAGCCATTGTTGTTCTGACGGTAATCCATTTTTCTTTATGAACTACAATTTGCTTTGAACTGAGCGTCCCGATCAAAGGGTTCTGTTGCTGATAGCTGAGCCAAACTATTTTACTTACTATGTGATCCATGATGCTACTGGAACTGATTGCAGGTGTTGCTGATTGGAGGATCCACTGGTACAATGCTTGAAGCCCTAGAGGTTGTAGGTGATAGCCACGATACATCCTTAGGTGATGTAAGTCAAGTGAATATATATAACGTAGACTTCGTGTCTTAGAGATGATTACTCCTATTATAACTTTAATCTCGGTCTCTTGGTGTGGAAGACAACATGATTAATATGTTTTTGTCAGGGCTTTGAGGTGGTGAACAGTCGTTATATGACTACTTATGATGATGAAGATTCACCGTCAGGAAGTGGATTCAGGACAAAACTAAGAGAGTTCCATAAGAGGTAAATGACTCATCAAGTCACGGCTAACAACATTTTGTGGGCTTTCATGTCTCTATTAAAACACAAGAATCCCATTCGTTTGGTTGTATGCAGCGCGGCATCATTCACAGAACTAGATAGGAACTACCTAACACCGTTCTTCACAAGTAACAACGGAGATTATGATGATGAGGGTAACATTGAGCAACACCAAGGTAACATCATAATACCCAAATCATTTGTTTCACTATCTTACGGCTTTATTTATTATTCCCTCAAAACGATGAAATTTAAATTTTATGGGTTTTGCAGAAGAACGAATCGCATTTACTAGAAGAGGAAATGTAAATAACCGTGGCTAAATATCCCGAGAGAATAAATCTAGTTTTTTCACCGGCATAGGTGTACATAAAAACAAATAGGATGTATCGGAGGAAGTAGTAAGAATGGGTTTCTTCTAGAGTTCTCTCTCTATTACGGGACTGTTGTTGCTTTGAAGCTCAATGGATATTGTTAGGTTGAAACTAATTACATTCACACAAAAAAAAAAAAAAAAAAAATTCATGGCCATGGCTGCTAAGACTTGTCCCAGGAGGAATGTTGTTCCGTTTAAAATTTTATCTGGAAATGCTATATAATGGCTTTGCCTAGTTTGTTTCCGATCGGGGTTGAATTATGTAAAAAAATAACCAGAAACGTCACGGCACGCCCAAAGTGTGGACCTTGTTTTTTCGTGTATTATTATTGTTTTAGTTGAAGCCTGGTAGGAAGTAACCAAAAACGCTTCTAATCTCTCAATCTTTCGTTTACAAATATCTCTCTCTCTCTCTCCTTGTTCTTTCGTTCATGGCTGTTACTGGCTGGGCAATCACAATCTGAATTTTTTCTTCATTCTTCTCTCTCTCTCTCTCTTTGATTTTCGCGGAGTTTTACAGGATGAGTCTCGTGGTTGGTCAGACGCTTGGTTTAACTCTAGTCGGTGATGGTCTTTCGTTACGCAATTTGAAAAGAAATGCTGGAAATTCTAAGTTTTTCTTTGTGAATCGGAGGAGATTAGCTCGTGCGGCTCTGGTTCAAGCTAGGCCTAGAGAGGATGGAGCGGCCGCGACTCCTTCTCCATCTTCGAGACCGACTACGGCGTCGGTTGTGCAGTACCGTCGAGCTGATCTCGCCGATGATCTTCAAGCGGAGGCCCGAGCTCTGGGTCGTGCTGTTGATGCTTCTGTTTATTCTCCCGAGCTCATCGCCAGGAAGCATGGCTCTCAGCCTCTCAAGGTTAGCTAATTCATGGAGATTCAAGTTTTCTAAACTTGTGATAATAATTAAAAAAGAGGTGAAACTGAGATATGATGCATCGCAATTTCGGACTTAGGCTTTGCGGAGAAGTTTGGAGATATTGGGAGCTTTGGGTGGTTTCGCGCTGAAATTGGGGATTGATCAGAGGCAAGGCAAATTAGAGAAGAACATGAAGAAGAGAGCAGGCCAGCTCCGGCGTATTTTCACTCGTCTCGGACCTACTTTTGTTAAATTAGGTCAAGGTTTATCCACCCGACCCGACCTCTGTCCACCGGATTACCTTGAAGAACTTGCAGAGCTTCAGGTTCACCTCTTGCCCATCTATATTACTCTGCTTTACAATTTTTTGTATCACCAAGGCATATATGATATACAAATACTTTTGTTTGGAATAGGTAAGAGAACATCTCTAACTTTGAATATTATTTGTTTGAGTTCCTAAATAGGATGCTTTGCCAACCTTCCCTGATGCAGAGGCCTTTGCTTGCATTGAAAGAGAATTGGATCTGTCTCTCGAGTCCATATTCTCGTCTGTATCCCCGGAGCCAATCGCAGCAGCTAGTCTTGGCCAGGTTTATAAAGCTCAGCTGAGGTATTCAGGTCAGGCTGTTGCTGTCAAAGTTCAACGCCCAGGAATTGAAGAAGCCATTGGCCTTGACTTCTACCTCATTAGAGGAGTTGGGAAACTCATAAACAAGTATGCAGACTTCATCACTACCGATGTCCTTACCCTTATCGATGAGTTTGCCTGCAGAGTTTACCAGGAACTAAACTACGTCCAAGAGGCCCAAAATGCCAGAAGGTTTAAGAAATTGTATGCTGATAAAGCAGATGTTCTTGTACCTGATATATTCTGGGATTACACGAGCCGCAAGGTTCTAACAATGGAATGGGTAGAGGGAACTAAACTGAACGAGCAACTTGCCATTGAGAGTCAGGGTTTGAAGGTTCTGGATCTTGTAAATACAGGAATCCAGTGTAGCCTACGGCAACTCTTAGAGTATGGTTTTTTCCACGCTGACCCTCATCCTGGTAATCTCTTGGCAACACCTGATGGAAAGCTTGCCTTTCTAGACTTTGGCATGATGAGTGAGACACCAGAGGAAGCTAGATTTGCTATTATAGGTCATGTTGTTCATTTAGTAAACCGAGATTATGAAGCAATGGCCCGAGATTACTATGCTTTGAAGTTCTTGTCGCCTGATGTGGATGTTACTCCCATCGTACCAGCTCTGAGAGACTTCTTTGACGATGCACTTAATTATACCGTGAGCGAGCTCAATTTCAAAACTTTGGTTGATGGTCTAGGTGCTGTCTTCTATCAGTATCCATTTAATGTCCCGGCCTACTATGCTTTGATTTTGAGGTCACTTACTGTGCTTGAAGGTTTGGCACTTTACGCAGATCCTAATTTCAAAGTGTTAGCTGCTTCATACCCATATTTTGCCAAAAGGCTTCTCACTGATCCAAACCCATATCTAAGAGATGCCCTTATTGAGCTTCTATTCAAAGATGGAAAATTTAGGTGGAATAGACTCGAGAACCTTCTACAACAGGGAAGTAAAGATAGAGACTTCTCAGCAAAGGATGCTCTACAACCAGTTTTGAAGCTGTTGCTGGATCCAAATGGCGAAGAGCTTCGACTGTTAGTAATTAAAGAAGCTGTACGAGTCAGTGAAGCGATTGCGTTGGGCACTGTTGTTGATACATACAATTCCCTTCCTGAGTTTCTGCGATCTCTTGTCTTCAATGGAAATGGGAATGGCCCTCTGACAATGAGTACCACGGAACTTCAAAGTACGCTTGAGCTTCGGGATCAGGTCTCTAGAATCTGGGGCCTTCTTCAATCTTCAGAAAGCTTTGATCCTGCTATTTTGCAGCCAATACTACAGGTGACATCATTGATCTTGTGCACTGACTGATCCATAACGTAATTGATCGATGAGCTAAAGAAACTCTTACTTTGTTAATCAGGTGTTACAACAACCAGAGGCACGAAGACTTGGAGGACGTGTTGCAGGCGGTGTAGGCCAACGTCTTGCAGCTCGGTTTCTGCAACAACTCCTTCGAGCCACAACACCATCTTCGACACCAACCCCATAGGTCCTCTTTTCTTCTCAGTGAAATGGTAAATTGTATATTAAGGTGAGACACTCGCAAACCACAGAATCGCTTCATGTTATAGTAATATTATATCATTCTTTCTCTTTGTTATAGAAATGGAAGCAATATTTTTTCTTACTGTAGCTCTTATAGCTTAAACGCAAATCCTTGTGATTTATAGTAATTCTAAAGGTGATTCAACAAAACAAAAGCAAAATCAGAGAATTGCATCAACTACTGTATAAGTTCCAAAAGTATAATAAGCCACAAAAGGGTACATCCTTCCTCATCTACCACCTAAGTATCCCTTCTAATCATTTCAATTGAGGCCCATCACCTGGTTTCTGTACACTGCCCTTTTGTTCTTTTCCTGGTTTCGATTCTTCTTTTGGGGGGAGTTTAGTAGATTGATCTTCTTGGGTTTTGGTTGGAGCATTCCCTGAAGGTTTCTTTGTTTCCAAAATAATCTCTTTTATTGTCTCTTCGATTTTTCCCAGCCTCTCTTGCATCTCTACTAGCTCTTCATGAGACTTGGTAGCTGCTTCTTCTTCTATCGCCTTTTGTTCAGCTTCTTCTTTCTCTTTCTTTTCTTCTTCTTTTCTTTTCTTCTCTCCAAGTTCCTGAGAATGTCATGAGGCATATATATACGGTCACACTAACACATGACTCATAAAAACTCATATCAGTATAATACTGAACAAGACGGGGATAACTCACTGCATCCATGATCTTCATTTTACGGCGAGCATATTGAGCAACCAGATACACAGCTGTTACAAGAATCAATAGCCAACACTGAGATCATTGACAGAAACATTGAACATAGCAATAAAGAGAGAAATGTAAACTGCAATACCAACAGATGGCAAGCAGACGATGATGAATTGCACCACATGCCAATCAAACCTAACACAAAGCAAAATCCATATGAGGACTTACTACAATACAAACCAGCACAACAACTCAACTTACTATAAGAGATAGTTTCAGAAAGTCAAAGAGATAATAGCAGCAGGAATTGAAAACCAGATCAGTGATCTCACTTGTCTCAGCTTAAAGAAGTCTCACATTCTACAATTCTGAGGTTCTGTAACAATTCTGAGGGTCTTTCCATAATCTAGGGTTTACCAGAAGCATGAATTAAACCAAAATCACCATAAATTCGAGGGTAAAAAAACTCCTTAAAAACCCAAAATTTTTGGCAGAGATTACCCAAATTTATTCTTGGTGGGTGGTTCAGAGAATAAGATTTTCGCAGCGGTCACGAAATCGAGCTTATCGAGTTTCTTATACGTCTCATCGTAGCGAGAAACACTAGTTTCAGTCTCATTTTGATGGGCAACACTAGACTCGAGTTTGTTCCCACCATTCTCTCCTTTAGTGCAGAGACGTCGGATCCCGTAAAGCTTCAACCGGGTCGAGAATCCGACCCACGAGCCTCTGCCGCGAATCATCTTGATCTCTCCCGTCGTTAGCTCCACTACGACTATGAGCGTTTCAAAACGCAGCTAGTGAGCTTCCCAGATAACCGGACCGGCCTCGGGGTTATTGGTTCGATCAATTCACCATTAGGAAAGCAATGAAATGGAAAAAAACAAACGCAAACAAAATTACATTAATCCAGGGAATAAGAAAAAAATGCTTCGATAGCCAAATGCTCTCGAGTCTAAGAGATAGCGCAGCAATGGAGAATCAAAATTGCTGAATTTATGACGAAGAATCAGCATCCCATCGAAGGCTTATTTAGGCTACTGACATTTTTATAATTTAATGGCCTATGATTTATTTGAAACAAGAGCTTCTTCTAGCCCAATGGGCTGTATAAAGTCAACCCAAAGGTGAAGCGCGTGGTTGTCAAGCTGCGAAATACAAGTTTTTTACCCACTCTCGCAATGAGCGCGTCGACGCCACCTCCCCGAAATCCGTGGACTAAACATGCGGAATTTGCTGTTTTCGCTAAAATACATAAGTTGGGCGCGTGAGGAAAAGTTTTACTTAGAAAGCCCAAAAATAAATTATGAGTAAAGTGTTTCGGACCTATTTTAGAGAGCCTATGTTCGTTTTATATGCGGTCAAAAAGACCAAAACAATAAAATAAAAAATCCATATATAATTTTACTGGTTACTACATATAGTACAGACGCTATTTTTCGTATACAAAATTAACATATCAAATGGACCAATATAGTGAGAATTAAACTCTTTAGTTTTAGTGGTCTCTTTGATAAACCCTTTAAACATCTCCAAAAATATTTATTTGTATTTATGCGTTCATCAATTTCACCTACATCTACCTCACTAAACTTTAATACGCAGTAAAACATCTTTTGATTTTAGTTTTTTTTTTCTTATATACATTACAAAATTCAACTACCACGTATAGTTTATTCTAAATATTTATTTATATTAGGTGAAAATTTCTGCTACAAAAATGCAATTTTCTAATCTATGAAATTTCATTTAGAGAAAAAAATGTTTCAACACCATATCTTCAATAACCAAATGCTCTTGAGTCACAGAATCAGAGGAGATAGCAGCAATGCAATGGAGAATCAAAATTGATGAATTTATGACAAGAGAATCAGGCATGCATGCCATCGAAGGCTTATGTATGCTATTGGACATTTTTATAATTTAATGGGCCTATAATTTATTTGAAACTAAAGCTCTTCCTGGCCCATTGGGCAGTATGAAGTCAACCCAAAGGTGAAGCGCGTGGTTGTCGAGTTGCGAGATACAAATTTTTTACCCACTTTCACAATGGGCGAGTCGACGCCACCTCCCCCAAATCCGTGGACTAAAACATGCGGAATTTGCTGTTTTTGCTCTAATAAAATTAATTGGGCGCGTGAGGGATATTTTTAGTTAGAGGACCCAAAAAGAAACTATGTAGTTAAATGTTTCGGGCCTAGTTTTTGGGAGCCCATGGTCAAAGAGACCAAAACGATAAAATAAAATACCCATCGAGCATCGAAAGAAATCTCCACAATAAACCTCAAAACCTCATTTTTTAGGTTTTATGCACTCCAAAAAAAACTTCAACACCTCAAATTTGAGGTTCCATCATTTTTATTGCAGTTTAATCTTTACAATTATATATATTTCTCATAAATATATTCATCAACTTTATTTTAATCATATAATCCCTATTATTTATGTTTAATAATTATAATTTAATATTTACATACAAAATAAAGTAAACACCTTAAAATGAAAAAAATTATATATATATATATATATTAAAATAGAAGAAATATTATATAATTTTGTATTAATAATCATAATAGTTTTGCTCAATAATTTAGTATTTTATTTGAAGTTTGTGAGCTAATTGTGTTTTTAATTGTTTAATGTAGTTTTATATTATAATGTAACATCTTATTAATTAATATTGCTAATAACATCTTATCAACCAAATGCTCAGTCACAGGATCAGAGTTGATAGCAGCAATGCAATGGAGAATCAAAATTGATGAATTTATGACAAGAGAATCAGGCATGCATGCCATCGAAGGCTTATGTATGCTATTGGACATTTTTATAATTTAATGGGCCTATAGTTTATTTGAAACTAAAGCTCTTTCTGGCCCATTGGGTAGTATGAAGTCAACCCAAAGGTGTAGTAGCGCGTGGTTGTCGAGCTGCGAGATACAATTTTTTTACCCACTTTCACAATGGGCGCGTCGACGCCACCTCCCCCAAATCCGTGGACTAAAACATGCGGAATTTGCTGTTTTTGTTCTAATAAATAAACTGGGCGCGTGAGGGATATTTTTAGTTAGAGGACCCAAAAAGAATCTATGTAGTTAAATGTTTCCGGCCTAGTTTTTGGGAGTCCATGTCCGTTTTATTTGTGGTCAGAAGACCAAAACGATAAAATAAAAAATCCATACACAATTAACTAGTTACTACCTTACTACATACACTATTTTTTTGTATACAAAATTTAAATAAAACTATAAAATATCAAATGGACCAATATAGTGAGAATTAAACTCTTTTTGAGGCAATTGTTGTTTACATTTAATTTTGATTTAACAGTATTGAAATAAAATAAACTGTAAAAAAAAATTTGATATTCATATTCATATTGTTCTATTAAAATTTGATAGAGCAATTTTACATCCCTAATCTTATCATATAAAGAAATGTTTTCAAAAGTTAGTAACTCATGAAAATGTGACACGTGTTGTGTTAATTGATTCAAGATCTTGACACGTGTCAAAGTTGAAAATGTCAAAAAAAAAACTATTATAATGAAATTATACAAAAAGATAATTAACCACCATTATTCAGAAAATAAAAATATTATAAAGAAACTATACAAATTACTAATTCTTAAGAAGAATAAACTTTTATAGTTAAGAAAATTTCAAATCTTAAAGGAAAAGGAATTGTAATTATTGAACTCTATATAAATAAATAAGTAATCTCATATTTTCTCGAAAAACAAAACATTTTTTTTCAGAAACATCATCCTACCTTCAACTTCATTTTAATTGTAAAACATCTATTCGTTTTAATTTATTTAATTTATTATTATGAGGTTGTCATAATAAAAAATTATTTATACATATTATGATTATTAAAAAAATTTCTAATTTCGGTTTGTTTTTCTTCTACTTTTCAGAAAACGTTATTTTTTTTTATGAGATTGTCGTAAAAAACAATTATTTATATATTTTTATGATTATTAAAAAAAATTCTAATTTTTGTAGGTTTTTCTTATACTATTTAGAAGACACTAAGCAAATAAATTCAAAATAACAACAAAAATTTCTTAATTTTATGCCGATTAAAGAAAAAGAAAAGACAAATATGATAAAAAAAAAAAAAAAAAAAATCTTATTCAAATAAAATAAACCAAGGTATATATAATCAAAATAGATAAATAATTGTAATTTTGTTAGATTTTCTATTGGTAAATGATTTTGTATAAACGTTCTTAATATTTTTATTATATTATAAAATTATTTTTTAACCGGTGATTTAATTATATTTTTCAAATTTTTTGTTTTGTTTTTTTATCATAAATTTTAAAGTCAAATATGATAAAAATAAATAAATCTTATTCAAATAGAATAAACCTATCTATATATAATAAAAATAGATAAATAATTGTAACTTTGTTAAGTTTTTCTATCGGTGAATGATTTTGTATAAACGTTCTCAATATTTTATTATATTATAAAATTATTTTTTACCGGTGATTTAGTTCTATTTTTCAAATTTTTTGTTTTGTTTTTTCTTATAATTTTTTAAATATTAGATTATAATTTCGCGTATACACGAAAATCTAGTTAGAATATGAATTAAACATCCCTAATTATTCCAATATCAATTTAACTTTTACATCTAAAATGTAAAAAAAAAAAATGCTCTATTACTTTTGCTCAATGTAAAAAAAAAATTGATATTGATATTCATATTGCTCTATTAAAAAAATAATTTAAAATTTAACATAAAATTATAAAGAAAAAATTGCTCTAATAAAATTTCATGTAAAGTTAAATTGATATTAGAATAATTAGGGATGTTTAATTCATATTCTAATCCGGAATCAAACAATGAAATTACCCAAAAAAGGAAGTGAATGTGACCAGTACTCCCCAATAGCTAAAAGCTTAAACATACGGAATCAAATGTGACTGAGATCAAGATTCACACACATTAAAGAATTGATTGTCGTTATGATCATTCTGTCTCTGCATTGTCCTAGCCACTAGTTCTTAATTTAACCAAGTAGGAGCCATACCATACATAGACACGTGTCAACTTAGTTTACAATACGTGGAAAACACGAATGCAATACAGATTATATACTTTTTAAGGTTTCTTACACGCAGCGATATTCTCTTAGCCTCACAGAAGAAGAATCAATGGAAGGAAAGGAATTCCAGAGCATAAATGTCGAAAGAAGGAATAGAAAACAACCATTAAGCACAGAGGAGAGGCTGAGAGAACAGGATAAGCTTTCACAAGTTACCACCAATGTTGGCACTACAGGTACTTAACCAGCAGCCAAATCACAAGAGCAAGACCAACGATTCCAAGCACAGACAATAACATGGACATGCATGAGCAACCACTTTTCATGCTCTTATTCATCACGGCAAGGCTCTTTTGCACACGCTGTCATCATCAAGAAACACAAACAGGCCACATCACGACGAGATGTGAATAACATTAAGCTAAAGAAATTGTTGCTTTATATGATTAAAAAGGCAACTACAGAGAGGTTCTTGGACATAATAGACCAGTGTATTGTTAGAATCACTTCCTTGCCTTCCTATTGGTCTTTAGCTTATCAATGGACCAGCTTAAGCTACTAACTAATGAGAGCGTATACTTACCCGTAAGCAAGAGTCAGTGACATCCACATGGTAATCTAAGTCATCCTGCATGGAAGAAAGCCAGATTTCATTTGAACATGAATTCAAAATCAACAGGAAGAACAATCAACAACAGCGGATACATACAATTAGCCTTGTCTGCAGGGTGAGCTCCTCGTTGACAGCGAGAGCAATGTGTTTGGTACTCATGACTGTTTCCTCCAACTTCTCAAGCCCCTCGTCTTGTTCTGCTCATGGAAATAAAATACAATCAAAGAGAAGTTAATACAGTAGGCAATATCATTACTATGGTCGTAGAATAATGTTACATACCACAGCTTACCTCTCATAACTTGCCGTTGAAATCCAACAATTCCTTGGTTGTCCATGCCAGAGACTCTTTTCATCGCATCATCCGGCTTTATATCTGGCCCAAGCAAGCTGTCTCTGTTTGCAAAGTTTGACATATTCAAAGCAGAGGCCACCTGATTTGTTTTTGATCTCAAATTCCCAACCATATCCTTGCGACGATTCATCTCTTTCTCCGAACTGTTTATCAGCAATTGCATACACATAAACCATAATCACATAGGTCAAGACCAACATGAAACTTAGTGTTGTTTAATATGGGGAATTTAACAGGCAACCACAGTAAAAATGGCTTACACATGCTGCTTGCCAGGAACCTTCACAAGAAGGGATTGCAGACTGTCTAATCGGGTCCCCAAAATGGTGATCTTTCTTCGTATTGCTGAGGCGCGGCGTTGAGCATCAGGCCCGGTTAACCCGGACGCATTCCTTTCTGACATCATGCCATTAATGTCCTCAGAGAGTTTTAGAGCCTCATTGTACTCTCTCATCCATGCATCCGAAGAAGATGCCATTGACCTGAAAACAAGTCCCTTACTAATCAAAAGATAGCAATATTGATCTTCTACATAAAGATCATTTAAAGAGAATCACAAGTAGAGAAGTATTTGATCATGAAAAGAAACGATCAAAGGGGTTAAACACTAGCTGCTAGACAACGACACTCTAACGAACCAAGGATATCTCTTACATCAACAAAAATCTCAACACAATTACCATAAGCCGTGTGTGAGCTTTGCACCAAAAAGCGATAAATTAAGAAGCTTTTAGCGAGTCACAATGATAACCAAAAAAAAAAAATGTAGACAATCAATTTCAGATAGAAAATAGGCATCAGTACAGACACAAAACCTCGAGCTTTCTCCGAAATTTCAGGCGGAAAGATAAAAACTTTACTGTTGCGTAGAAGAAAATTGAGACGGCGGAGGTAGACTAGAGGCAAAATCCCAGCAAGATAAGCAAAGAATCAGCCACAGAGACCCAAAATTTGCGATACCCAGGGAAGGTCGAAAAGGTTTCGCGCCCAGAAAAATCCCCAAATCAAAGCACCGACGGAATTCTACAAAATGACATCGGAGAGAAGGAATCGAAAAGCTTACCCTATAAATTCTATGCACCGCGATTCAAACCTCTGTGATTGTCGCGGGTCTTCTTCTACTTTGAAGATCGAAACGCGATCGTCGTGCTGACTTTACAGGCGAGGAGTCTAAAAAGGAACGCCAACGAAGATCTTATTTAAAGAAAGAAAGGGACTTTTTAGTTTTTATCAGTTGAAGAAGGTTGGATTTAATTCTGATTTAATAAAGTTCGCGTCGATATGACATAATTGAAATAAATTACGGGTTAAAAAAGGTAAATAATAGATACATAACAATAATTAATACTAGTATGCTTGTTCGTCGTTGGGCTTTCTACATTAAATGGGTCGTATTCAAAAACGGGTATATACTGTAAGGCCCAAATATACACATTCAGTCACCTTAATCAAATGGTTCGTGTTCAATACGAAACGACACCGTGTTCTAGCTTTTGGATGACCCAACGTACCGAATTGATTGGTCTGGTTGTGTGCCCAACTTGGCATCTATCTACCATTTTCGTACTCATCCTCAATAACACTTGTATGACAATGATGCAACCAGTTTATATTTTTTTCTTAAATGTACTTATCTCTTATATTATTTTTTGTAGTCTGTTATATTATCAATTTATCATTATACATATTTGATCTAAATCTCTTAATGATGAATTTCAACTACATGCGCAACATATTGATAAATCTCTTAGATTGTTTGGCTATTATAATTTTTTATAAATTTTTGTGATATATAATTAATATCCAGCTGATCCAGTGATCCACCTGAACGAAACTGTGTACAACACACACACATATATATATATATATATATATATATATATTGTATACAATATACTTAGATAATGAGAGCGTATCACTTTGAATTCATACGTACACTTAGCCATAATGGGGATTCTAAAATAACATTATAAGTTTCAGAACATGTTGTTATCTGTATGATTAAACCCTTCATTAATAAGGGTTTAATGCATGACGTCTTCGTGAAGGCAACGGCACATCTCAATAAGATTATTTTAATTAATATTGGGCAACTGAAACTTATAAGTTTCATAAATTGTTACGAAGAGATGATTTACCGTGAGAATCCAATGTTTTTATGTGTTTCGTGTATGTTACATGGAATTTAGGAAATTAAAGTTACCATTTATATCATATTCGTATTAATCTTAACTAATATTTATGTTATTCGATTAGAAAGAAAAAAAAAAAGGAGAAGAAGAGAAGGGACTACATTTTGGGGCGAATCTCAAGACGAGGGGTTAAGTCAAACGAGGGACCTTGAATTGTGGATTTGGTGTTGGACCATCACGTGCTCTCCTCCTCGGCCTTTCAGGATTTTGCCTCTTCTACCGCACGTGCCACTCCTCCTCCTACGTGCGGTTTCCATTATTATCTTCCTCTTCTTCTTCTATTTTGCATTCTATTCTTCTTCTTATTCCTTTTGTTAAGGACTCAAAAGTCTCTATATCTATAATTTGTTTGTATACTGACATTTTTATTTAACATGGATGATTTCATAAATCCATAAGAATGGTATCCATAGTTTACAAGATCCCCCATGCCTTTGCATACAAATTAATATTATGATTGTTTGATGGAAATGCAGGATGTTGAAAAATTATATGTATACACATTATATTTTCTAGGATAAAAAAATAGTAATTCTGCTATTTGCAGAACCTTAAAAAAGTTTGTGAATTGAACGTAATTATGTATAAATATTTCAACTTCAAACTAATACAAGAAATTTTTTTAACAAAAAATAAAATAAAAACGACAATGGTCTTACAAAATGTTAAGAAGAAAAAAACGAGTGGAGATGCACCATATAACACGTTCAATCATACAGTTTAGCTCTTTGTTTAAATCTCATAACGTTAATCAAATAACTAATATAGCAAGTATGGAACAAATATGGAACTTTAAGGGTGATTTGTATAAATAAAGCGTTAACACTTGGGTTACAAGTAAAATATTATTACTACTAAATACTGGAGTACTACTTTTCAACAAAACTGCACTGAAATTGATGCAATAAAAAAAGTAAGTGGGAGCATAATTCAAGGTACGATACATCATTTTTCTTCCCAACATTTGACTGCAATTTTGAGGGCATAGAAGCTTCAATTCTTGTTTTGTTTTGTCCTTGGGATACATAAACCAGATCTTATATTATAGTATAATATTTATCATGTACTGTAGATATAATATTCGGAATTCATTACCTTATTAATCGATTCCTACTTGTTTTCAAAGCAAATTAGTCAGTCTTACTAAATAACAGCTGTAATCCATAGTGATTAATATAGTTAATCCTCATTATCATACTCACGCCACAGTACAAAATTATAATCACGTAGCTATCTACTACGTATACACATTCTTCAGAGGTATATTTCTATGTATCTATACTTGTAACCCGATGATTAGTATAAACATGTACATGTACATGTACATGGAAGAACTTGATATATATATATATATATATATATATATATATATATGTGTGTGTGTGTATTGATTAGAAAAAACGAAACATAGTGGCGAAATTAGAACAAAACGAAACATAGTGTCGAATAAAAATATCGTTGATGGCACAACTGCCACAACATCATGTATATATATGTTTTCTTCCTTCGCTTTAGACCTCCGAAACGATAGGCATAACATTGGACATGGTGAATCTTCAAAATTATTTGCACATACCGTTTACGAGAGACTACATATACTATAAATGATATCATCGTTAGCTGATGCATACCAATATGTATAGGTTTATATATGCGGCAAGCAAAAATATACAGTATAATGGAAACTGCTAATACATATTAAAGTAATTTTCATATATTTCTGTGACCAGCTTTAGTTTATTAAATTTAATACAAAATAATACTGGCACTGATCCATAGAACCAAGTTTCCCTATCTTTCTCTCTCTTCACTTTCTATCTCACAGAAGAAGAAAGAGAGAGAGATAGAAACCCTAAACGTCGTGCCCTTGAAGCTAAGATATCTTCAGTTTTGTAGAGATTCATTTTGCTTGCTTCATTGCGCTCTCTCTTTCGTTGTCTTCTACCTCTTGCCTCTAACAGAAGCAATACTTTCCGGCCTCCAAGGTTCGTTTCTTTCCTCATCCATCATATATCTTTCATTGTCGTCATCATCATTTGCATCTACATATATATATATATACACACGCACTCCCCACACACTCTCATATATCATGTGTACTTTTCACTTCAAACATCTCTCTATTTTCATTTCTTCTCTTTGATTACTTAAGAACACGACTAAGTCTATATTCATCAGACCTCTCTTGTTTAAGAAGCAGACAAAGATCTTTCAGTTTACAGCACCTTCATGTTGCTCTTGGGCATTCAAGTTTTACTTATGTGGGTATGTTGTAAGAAAAGATCCATCTTATGTTTTTAAAAATAAAAGAAGTTGGAGCTTTTGTTCTTCATGACTATATGCATGCATGTTGAAACTAGGGTTTTGATTTTTAGATCTAAATATAACTCGAGCCCCAATCAATACCTTTAGATTTCTTGGATACTTGCATGGTCAAACCCATCCATAACTCAATTTGTTAAAACCTTTAAATAATGTAATTTGTGTGTTCTTTCTTTGGGGTTAATATATGATTAGGGAAAAGGTCAAAAAGAAAGCAACTTTAATCTGCTGCTTAAAGAAGAGTACGGATAATGGAGATCGGGTCGTCATCTACGGTGGCTGGAGGAGGACAGCTTTCAGTGCCTCCAGGATTCCGGTTTCATCCTACGGAGGAGGAGCTTCTTTACTATTACCTCAAGAAGAAGGTCTCTTATGAACCAATTGATTTGGATGTTATTAGAGAAGTCGATCTCAACAAGCTGGAACCTTGGGAGCTTAAAGGTAAAATATATAATCCCCTGATAGTTAACTCTTCTTTAACTATAATTATCACTGATCCCATAATTTATCACAACCTAATCCACACATTTAATGAATGAATATTTTATATTGATCGGTAAGTTGTACTGTATATAGACTATCACATTTCAATATCATAAATTTCAACTTAATTAATTCTAGATAGAACGAGAGAAATGAGATAGATGAAATTTGGGGAATTATGTTGTTGGCCCTGCACAAGACTACAAGTTAGATGTCAAAGGACAAATACATAGATTGTGGTAATATTGTCTATGGGTTTGTCTGTGTCTCCATGGAAACATGCAACTACTTATATAATGTCTTTTTCAGTTTGATCAGTTCTTCTCATCCTGAAAAATTATTTTCCAGTTTTTATGGAACCATGAAACTTTATACGTGTGTTTGTGTATATACACCAAGAAAGAGACAAAGTTGTCTATTCACTCATGTCTTTTAGATTAGTAACAGAAGACCAAAGTGTAATGTCCTGTAGTATATGAGTACGAATAGTGACATAATAATATTTTGTATTACCCTCAAAATAAGCCAATGGTTTTTCACACAACAGACATATAACAACCCAACGCCGTAAGCCATAAATATATAAATTTGAAGATGACTGAATACACTTTGATATATAAATATAGTTAACAAATTGTTTTTTTCCATTAATTATATTTATAACAATTTTTTTGTTGTTGTGTGTATGTAGAGAAATGCAGAATCGGGTCGGGTCCTCAAAACGAGTGGTATTTCTTTAGTCACAAGGACAAGAAATATCCGACAGGGACCCGAACGAACCGAGCGACTGCAGCCGGGTTCTGGAAAGCTACTGGTAGAGACAAATCCATACATCTCAACAGTTCCAAGAAGATTGGACTTCGTAAGACTCTTGTCTTCTACACTGGTCGTGCTCCTCATGGCCAAAAAACCGAATGGATCATGCACGAATATCGTCTAGATGATAGCGAAAACGAAATTCAGGTACAATATAACATCAGATTAACTCTCTAATTCCATGAAATTCTGATTTAGAGCATATTTATTTAAAAAGTGGATTTACCATTTATGTGTAATTTTCAGGAAGATGGGTGGGTTGTATGCAGAGTGTTCAAGAAGAAGAATCATTTCAGAGGATTTCACCAAGAACAAGATCAAGATCATAATCACCATCACCAATACATAAGCACCAACAGTGATCATGATCACCATCATCACATTGACTCCAATTCAAACAACCATTCTTCTTTGATCCCACATTCTCTGGATCATCATCATCATCACCATCACATTGGACGACAGATTCACATGCCATTACATGAATTCGCAAACACTCTGAGCCATGGCTCCATGCATCTACCTCAGCTCTTTAGCCCTGACTCAGCTGCAGCGGCGGCTGCGGCAGCAGCAGCAGCCCAACCGTTTGTGTCGTCAATCAACACAACGGACATTGAATGCTCACAGAATCTACTGAGGCTGACTTCTAACAACAATTATGGTGGAGACTGGTCGTTTCTGGACAAGCTTCTGACTACAACCAACATAAATCAGCAACAGCAGCAGCAAGTGCGTAACCATCAAGCAAAATGTTATGGTGACAACGATAACAATGACCAGGCTGATAATTTGGGTAACAACAATGGTGGTTCTTCTTCATCTCCGGTTAATCAAAGGTTTCCGTTTCACTACTTGGGAAACGATGCTAATCTTCTCAAGTTCCCAAAGTAGATCATGATCTGATTTGATGGATCTCATGTTTTTCCATTTTATTCTCTTCTTTAAGCTGTGGAACTTGACACAGCAACCAACTCACTGTTTAAGAAATCTGTTTGTTTTTATTTATAATACCTCGTCATCACAAAAGTGCTTCAAGGTTCAAATAAAATTATTCATAAAATTAAATAGCGTATAATTTAATCCGTGCGTATTCATACAGCAAATCCGAGTCCCTGAGCAGTCATCAACTATCTTGAGCTCCGTTTTTTCTTGTATTTCCGGACATACCGAGTGAGAAACGCCTTCAAAAAGTCCATATCACGATTGGCGCAACTCAAGCGCTTCCTCTTCAGAGAAAAAGCCATATTTCTCTATTGAGGTCCCATATAAATCCATTCTTCTCATTTCCCCTGCAACATGTGGGCGCTCAGTGATATTTGTGCATCCACGGAGATAAAGCAACTTCATGTTTTTCAGGTTGATCAACGTGTGAGGGAGATTCTGGAGCCTCTGGCACTCTGACATGTCAATAGACATCAGATTCAGCTTATCACCTATCGAAGCCAGCACTTCTGCTATCGCTGTGTCATTCAAGGACAGTGCTTCATTCCATTTCCAAGCACTGGAAATACTGTGACATTGGGACAGTACGCGAGCCCCATATGTTTGAGAGACTCCAAACTCCCAATGGTGTCTGGGAGATTCTTCAGTCTTGTTACGTGTAGCTTATAGAAACTGATATCTCATAGATTATAGAGGCAATTACAGAGAACCTTGAGGAATTTGATAATGGAGCTCCTCCCACTCCCCCTAAAAACCTCACAAAATACTCGATACCTCCCCTAATTCTCTTAGACACGTTTATATAGATAGAGACCTAGGACAAAACCTACACAAACTATAGTTACTTGACATTAACCACAACAAACCATAATAAATCCTTGGAGCCTCATCAAGTCTCTTGCATTGTGACAACCGCAGTTCTCTGAGCCTTGAGAGACGTTTGATCGATGTTGGCGCTACTTCGATTGATGTCCAGCTCAATCCCAACTCTTCAATATTGTCGGAAACAAATGGAAAATCTTTTATAATTGTGCATTCATCTAAAGAAAGAATTTTGAGGGAGCTCAAGTCGATATTACACGGTAGCTTCTTGAGTTTCATGCAACTTCGCATGGATAGCTTAACTAACATATTTTGCAATGGTTGTTTTCCCTCTGTCACCCATACCCCAGACTCCAACCATTCGGAGCCTATCGATAGGAAAGATTCTATGTTTTTCTTGTGAGAGCTCATCCCGACTAACTCAGTTGTGCCGTCTGATAAATGTGAGGATAATCTGTCAGAAAGATCTTGAACAATTTCATGTACAAGCTCTGAGTCCTCATTCCTGCATCAAGCCAAGCCCAACAGATTATACTTCATAATAACGAAGAGAGAAATTGTGGATCAAACAGAGAGTTTATAAAACATTTTAATCCAAAGCAGATTGATCAGCATAATTACCAAACTACGAATCAAGAGAATGAAAATAGAAAAGAGCACTAAGTATTTGATGAAAAACATTGAACCTGCTTTTGGAATCCCAACCAGACATTTTTCCAACTTGAGCCAAAGCCCTTCTCCATATATCCACCGTCTCCAGATCATACATCTGCTCATGCTTCTCAAAAGCTTTGTTGAAGCACCCGCTTCGGATTTTCAAGTCTGACGGATCAATGCCATAGAATATAGGGATCAATACAAGGCGTTTCTTCTCAGCTAAGTGGACCATAGCTGAAATCTCTTCCAAGCACCAGTGAGAGGTAGCATAGTCCTCGGAAGTTACAAGGATGGTGAATCGTGACTGATCAATCGCTTTCTCAAGTCCCTTCCAGATGAAATTGCCTTTTTCAAGTTCTCTGTCGTCGAGGAAAGTTTTGATTCCTTCGTTATTGAGAGCCTCGTAGAGATGGCTGAGAAACTTCTCCGAACATCTGTTCCTCTGAAACTAAGGAAGACGTCGTACTTCCACAGAGACCGAGACAGCGAATCCTCCGTCTCAGAAACAGAAATACGAGGCTGAGGCTTCTCCGATTTCCTCAGAAGCTGAAGGAGACGGCGTAGTCCCACGAAGACGAATATAGCCAAGTAGAGCAAGCTAATCGCCATGGAAACTAAGAGTAGTCGAACAATTAAATGGATTCTGGAAACGATCTGCCATTTATCAAAGAAAAAGAAAGGAAAGAGAAGCCACCGATCGCCATTGCCTCACTCTCCCAAAGATTCAACGACACTAATTCACTCGGAATCATATCAGTTTTTCTTTTCTTTTTTTCTACAGAATCGTATCAGTTTCTGGATCACATAAACGTAGACACTACACACTTTAGATTACGCCATCGTGGGCTGTGAATTACTTCTTTTTTCGATCTCAAGGGAGCTATGTCTGGGCCCAATGGGCTTATTTACTTGAAACGAAATAAAATTAAAAAACGACGCCTTTTGTAATAACGGCGAGAAGAGCCACGTCACTCTTGATATCAAACACACACACTGACACACCATAACATTCTTTAGTTTCTTTTCCTGCTCCTCTTCTTCGCTCGTATCTCTCTACAGAGTAAGATGATGTCCTAGCTTTCCACATGTACATCTTACCAGTAACTTTTATTTTGTCTAGAGCAATCGGTTTCTGGGTATTTTCTTATTTCGTAAAAGTTGATCTATTTATTGCTTACTCCGTTATTCAATTATGAATTTCTTCCTCTATCATCAATGCCGTCTTAGCTCAGTGGTAGAGCGCGTGGCTTTTAACCACGTGGCCGTGGGTTCGATCCCCACAGACGGCGGATGTTTTCTGTTTTTTCCCTCTGTTTTTGCTCTCTGTACGCACAAGCTATATGTGGCGTAGACTGAAACTGTGATAACAATGAGAAGATGATGACGAATGCAAAGATAGAGTGTGAAATGTGAATGATGCAGAACAGAAAATGAAAAGGGGAGACAAACACAATTAAACGAGTTCAACTACACCAAACCGGTGTAGCCTGCGTCTCCGGAACGATGTCCGGGAATCCATTAAACCATATGAGAGTTTACAGCTTTTCCCTTCACCCACACTTGGTAAATACAAAGCTCACTATCTCTCACTGTGTTTCCCCTATCTGTTTTTTTCTCCACCCTTTCTCTCTTCTTGCATTACCCTTATAATGAACACAAGTCCTCTGTCTTATAGAGAAAAAAGGACCTGGGACAATGACATTTACCAATCCTTTAACTTTAGTTTTGTCTTTGTTCTCTTTGTCCATTTCCGTATCAATGCTCTTGGGAGGCTACAAATTGCAGGTTTGCACACTTTGTCTCCTCACAGCATATCCTTCGGTCTTACGGTTCTGTTTAAACACAGAGAGGGCACATGGGTTTGTACTTCTTGAGTTTGCTTTGAACCTATTTGTCCTCTAGAGTCTTCTCCTTCTTGTCTTCAAATGAAACCTTCTGTTTCCAAAAAAGTCTTAAGTCGTTTCACTCTTAAACGAAACCTGTATTTGAAGAAAGAAGAACTTGGATTCAAATTAATCACCACACTGCATGAACCTACGCGCCTTTATCTTCCTCAGAAACTGAAGCAGAAGGAAGACTAATTCGGGTGAGTAAAAAGCTAATTAATTTGTTCAGGATATATATATTTTTAATGTTGGCTGTTTGATCTGCGATTTCTCTCGTGATGAGGTTATGAGGTCTTTATTGCAGGAACGAGGAATCAGAGCTTGTCCAAAAAACTGTTCGAGAATCTTTCTGACGGAGGAAAGAGTCATGGGCTTTTCTGTCGGTGTTACGACGTTATATAATCCCAACACAACGGCTATAAAAGCCATCCTGGCTCTTGATCTCCGAAAGTAAGAAACACACACCAAAAGCTTCTTCTTCATAACTAATTCCTCTTTCACTGTCCCAATTGAAACCAAATCTCCCAAGCTGATTTTATACAAAGAGTGGCGGAGCAATTGTATGAGAAGGACAGGTGGCTGAAAGACCCTCATAGCTTCATAGACCTCTGGTGTCTCATGTGTTCCTTGACAGACTGAAAGATGTATTGTGCCAAGCGGGGCATATCAAGCGGATCGCCGTCTGACTGAACCAACCGGCTACTTTCTACTATGGATGTCCCATTTAGATCCAACGCCCGCATCCTACCCGCGGTCTCAGGACGCTGTGTGATATTGGCGCAACCACGGAGAAAGAGGAATTTCAGGTGTGTCAAGTTCCTCAATGTGGAAGGCAGGTTCTTCAGCCTTTGGCAACCGGACATGTTGAGGTAGATAAGTCTTGATTTATCACCTATTGTTGCAGGGACTTCCTCTATTGCTGTTCCCTTCAAAGCTAGTGATTCTATGTAATCCCCAACCTCTGGAAATAGAGTGATGTTAGGACAGTGGGAAAGCCAGAGAACTGTGAGCGAATCCATGTTTCTAATGGTGTCTGGAAGATTCTTCAATTTCTTGCAACCTGACAAGTGAAGCGTTTGGAGCTGTGTTAGACGCTCAATTGACGCTGGAACTTCCTCGATTGCTGTCTCGTCAAGAGATATCTTTTTAACATTTTCCGAAAGGAATGGAAAATCTTCTAGACTTGAGCATCCTTCAAGATGTAGAGTTCTAAGAGACCTCAAGTTTATGTTGTTTGGGAGCTTCTTGAGTTTCCTGCAGCCGCTCAGTTCCAATACCCCGAGGTTATTGAGATGTCTAACAGATTCAGTGAGCTCAACTAAGCTTTCACAGTTATCCAAATTCAATTTCTCAAGACTTGTAGCCATTGACAGGTCGGGAATTTCAAGTAGTCGTCTGCATCCTCTCAGGTTCATACGCCTTAAATTCCCAAGGTCCTGCTCATGTAAAGAACAGTTTCCTTTAGACACAGCACTTAAAGCCACAAGCATCAGACGCTATTAGCTAAAGTGAGGTTAAAGCTACTTTTTCTGTCCTCTTACCAACAACAGAAGAAGTAGCAGACTAGGAGCTAGCTCATAATTTAGAGCAAAAACATAAACTACTACCTGGTTTCCGTTCCAAAGTGTTTCGACCAAACTGTTAGGGAGGTTCAGTTCAACTAGATAGGTAGTACAGAATCGAGAAGGCAAAGATTTCAGAGAATAAGCCTGCCAGTGAAGATATCTCAACATAGGGAGATAGACAAGACCATCAGGCATGCATATCTTACTCCTTCCAGTAGTTGTATTGTTGTAAAATTTTAGCAGCTTTAGATTGTACATCCTCTCAAAGATTGAAGGGGTTATGTAGAGCTCCGTTCCTTTGGGCATGTCAAGAAGTAAACTTTCAACTTCAATTGCTTCAGATCCCTGGTAACAGAGTGTAAGAGATGAGACTAGGATAGTAAACTACCTGCTTTAAATAATTACCAAAGAACCCACCACTTCACTCTAAACATAGAATCTTATGATAATGAGATTTTGCAATAAACATGACTTCAGGAAGCTGAAAAGTGTTGATGGCTTACCATATTTTCACATAATACATTGTTGATCTCCATAAAGTTCCACAGCATCTTACGTTTCCATGGGTTATCTTCTTTCCCTTCACATATAATATCCTTAGCCATATCTTGGAGTAGATCATGAACCCATAGCCGCCTTGTGGTTGAAATGCTGATTAGACACTTCTCTGAAAGAGTTCTGATACACAGCGTGGAGCGCAATGGCCTGTGCCCAGCCACAATGAAAAGGTCCAACACTTGGCTGACGCAATGCATCTGCTTTCCATTAAAACAACAGGCAACATAAAGAAATATTAACTTTTCTTGCTTGTTTAATGCCTCAAAACTTTTTCTCAACGCCTTCGAGACAGAACTATTGACAGTAGTTCTCAGTAGGTACAGGTAGTGTTTCCAATCTACAATGTCCCGGCGATATAGAGCTGCACCAGCAACTCGAAGAGCTAAAGGAAGGCCATCTAGTTGCTTGACAATATCAATAGAGAGCTCTGCAGAATCTTTAGGTGGACGAGGTTGTTTGAAGGCATGCTTACTGAAAAGCTGAAGTGCTTGAGTAATCCTTAGCGGCTTGACTTCGTATATGTGTTCCACATCATGCTGCTCCAGCACACGTTTGTCCCGCGTAGTTATAACGATTCTGCTTCCTGGTCCGAACCACTCAAGGCTTCCAACCAATTCTTGGAGCTGTTCAACGTTATCAACATCGTCGAGGACAAGAAGAACCCTTTTCCCACGTAGCCGTCGCTTCATTACAGCAGAATCACCATCCCATGAATTCAGGTCTCTTAGGCGGAGGATTTCTGATAAGACTTTCTGTCGCATATGTGATGAAGCATACTGCTCAAATTCTTTTTTCACATTCTCTAGCAAGCAAACACCGTCAAACTTACTAGAGAGGCGTTTACACACAAACTTAGCAATAGTGGTTTTACCTATACCGCCCATGCCCCAGATTCCAACCATCCGAACATCTTCAGAGTCCATGGACAAGAGAGATTCTATGCTTCTCATGTGAGAAATCATTCCGACCAATCCATCTGTGTCGCTGGATGACTGTGCGAACAATCTGTCAGAAAGATCTCGAACAACTTCTTGTACAAGCTTTGATTCCTCGTTCCTGCGATAAAAGACCTCATAAACTCATCAAGAGAGAAATGGCAGATCAAACAGCCAACATTAAAACTTTATATCCTGAACAAAACCAATTGAGAGGATGAAATAAAGAAAGACGACTCAGTATGTGATGAAAAACAATGAACCTGCTTTTGGAATCCCAGCCAGAAATATTTCCAACTTCAGCCAAAGCACTTCTCCATCTACCCACCGTCTCCTGATCATACCTAAGCTCATGCTTCTCAAGAGCTTCGTTGAAGCACCCTCTTCGCCTCTTCAAGTCTGACGGATCAATTTCATAAAATATAGGTATCAACTCAAGGCGTTTCTTTTCAGCAAGATGGGCCATAAGGGAAAGTTCTTCCAAGCACCAACGTGAGGTAGCATATCCTTCGGATATCACGACGATGGCGAATCGTGATTGATCGATTGCTTTCACAAGTCCCTCCCAGATGAAATTGCCTCTCTCAAGTTCTCTGTCGTCGTGAAATACTTTGATTCCATCCTTATTGAGAGCCTCATAGAGATGGCTGACGAAACTTTTCCGAACATCTTTGCCTCTAAAACTAAGGAAGACGTCGTACTTCCACAGAGATCGAGACGGCGAATCCTCCGCCTCCGCCAACAATGAAACTGAAGCAGGGACATGTATACGAAGCTGGGTTGACCTAGGCGTCTCCGATTTCCTCAGAAACTGAAGGAGACGGCGTAATCCCGCGAAGATGGCGAGGAAGACGAATATAACCAAGTAGAAAAAGCTAACTGCCATAGAAACTAAAAGTGGTCGTAATCGCGAGAGTCGCACAATCAATTGAAGTTTTCGCGTGATTCTGCAATCGAAGAAAAATAAAGGAAAGTGAAGCCACCAATCGCCATTGACTAGAGCAAAAGATTCAACGCGAGGTCGACACTGTTCAGTCGTAATCGTAGCATATTCTGGATCACATAACGTAGAAAATAGAAATACACCTTGGATTACGTCATCGTGTGAATTTTTTCCCGCGTCTGAGAGTTATGACCTGGGCCTAATGGGCTTATACGCCTGAGAATTAATAAAATAAATAAAAACTAAAACGACGTCGTTATAGACTTCTCGCTGTGGTTCCAGAGACTTCACTCTTTCTCCTCCTCATTCAAATCTTGCAGAGCAAACTCTAGGCTTATACATATACCCTGCGAGTCTCATCCTCACCAATTTCAGTACAAAAAACTGTATCGTGTTACTCTCTTTGTTTCTTTTCTTTCCAGCACAAACGTATAAACCCTGTTTCTCACTCGTACCCAGCTACACTGAAGAATCTTCATTGCTTTATCTCTCATCGCTTTCGAGTTTGTGATGTTTGATCCACAAACTAGTAGTAGATATATTGTATTCAAGTATACACGTATACAGTATCTATACGTAATATCTAACAATTAGTGTTCACAACGAGGTTATATAACCAATTTAACATAACAGTACATAGTTTCCTGCCTTTTGCGGGAGAAACAGTTTGTTTGCAGCTATTCTTCCCAATTCGACGTGCTTATTATACGTTCTACAACGAGCAAGTAACGCTCCTCGAGTGCTGCCACTAGTTTCCAAAGACATTTGAAGTGTGTAAAATGATATGTCTCTTCAAAACGTCGAGCACAGCGTAGCACAATTATCGTGCCCAAGTAATGCTCTGTATCAGGTTTGACTGAATGCTCTGTTTCTAACGAGTCAAAGATCAAGCGTGCTTCGTCTACTAGCTGTGAGTGACTGCAACCAGAGAGAATAACAGCAAAATACATAATTTTGCTTCGCTTCGTTCATAAATCGAGTTTGCTGCGATGATGGAGTTTCTCTCTATCAGATCAAAGACTCGCAGTATTGCCCCTCAGTTCTTACTAACCTCCGGTGTGAATATTCCTAGTCAGCACATTTCACATACATTAGAGCAAGGGCGGTCATACAAGCTACATCTCCCGAGAGCCGGTTTCTGAAGATATACCCATGAATCTCTTTGCCTTCTCTAAGATACTCAAGATTAGTACACGCACGCAATGTACTCATGATCTTAATGCGATTGTTTTGACCCCGCTTAATCACATCTCGTTCTCCCTCTGTTTTGCGTGCAATCTGACGATTACTGTATTCCATGAAGGAATGTGCAGTGCAAATCAACAACTTGACTACTCATTTTATTGAACAAGGCCAAACCATTTTCGCAATCTTTGTTCCTGAAGAATACATCAGTCAGAACGTTCCAGTTCCACAATACAGTGTCGGGCTCAAACATGCGTTCAACTACTAGTTGAGCTTGCTTAAGACATAAGCAACTAGCGTAAATGTTCACAAGTGCACTTGTCACGAACATATTTTCTCCCCAGCCCATGCTTGATTACGAAACCATGAATCTCTCTCTCCGATATCTAATCCCTGAGCTCTACACTGGCGGCTAAGAAAGAAGACAGTGACATTGAATCAAGTGTTGTTGAACACCATCTCGTGAATTGTGACCAAAGCCCGCTTAGGTAACCCACGACCATCATAACAAGAGAACATTGAAGTCCGAGAAACGACAGCTTTATACTGTATCCCATCAAACACCAATCTTGCCTTCTCAGTACATCCACACTTGGAAAACATATCAGTGAATAAATAAGACAAACAAGTATCTGAAATAACCACATCGTGCAAACCTCCTTGGGTTTCTGATAAATTTCCCAACGAAGCACACACTTTTGCAACCAATAACAGGTTCGACATCATCAAGATTGTTCCAGACGCAGACTTCCGTTTACATTAAGATCGAATGAGAAGAGAGTTTTGACGTTAACCTCGAAACCATGCTACCGAAATAACAGAGTGGCGCGCGTTGTTTTGGCGGGACTCACGAGGAGATAAAAGAGCGCCGATTTAAAATAATGAACGTCTTGGCTAACGTGACGACGCATTCATTATTCCTCCAATACACGACATCGTTTTCGTTTTCATCAATATTGTATTCCGTCAAATTTTCATCAATATATACAACTGTACATATATAAGGAAGTATGATGTAAAGATATGGAAAAGAAGAGAAAAAAGTAAACATTTGTGTATATAAATTTGTTGACGGTGTCCGTTGACAAAAACAAACGAATATAAAATTCTTGACGGTGTGCATGTACGTTTGTTAGTCTATACAGTATTTTGCTGGTCCAAACAATTCACTTCGAAAATAAGCAAAATCAAATTATCCCTTGAGCGCCCGCCGACCAAGTTAATTTACTTTTATTTATACTCCCTCTGTTTCAATTTAAGTGTAGTTTAAGGATTTTACACACTTATTAAAAAAAACATTTAAATCTTTTGTTTTACCCCTAATTAATATGTTTTATAATTTTTCATTGGTCAAAACATTTAAACAGTAGGGATAAAACTAGAAATTTTTAAAAACATTTGCATTAAAAACCTAAAACAACACTTAAATTGAAACAAATTTTAAAACCTAAAACTACAAATAAAATGAAACAGAGGGAATATATATATATATATATATAATATGAAAGTTATTATCTTGCGGCCACTTGAATATAAATATATATATATATATATATATATTTATATGGCCTTGATAATAGAAGATCGACATCAGATAATATAATCAAAATCTTTCGACCAAACGAAAATATGATTTTAATATAATTGTATTTTTTAGCCTAACAGTATACGTGATTAGTTCCCTTATACAGTAGTTAGAAAACAAAGCACATATTTGGCTACTTGAGAAAAAAATAAATTATTATTATTATATTTGTCTTGTTAGGGATTTATTTTCTCTTTTTCTTTAATACTAATTAAGAGGTTATAAACTTAGAGGTTAGACCCATACATCTTTTCATACCGAATATGATTCCCTCTTATTGCTAATTTATCAAAAGTCAACCTCTTACTATAATGATTTTTGAAATCTTCGTCATGTTCTTTCTTATTCATTAAGATCTAGTGAATTGGGAGATTTCCATTTAATGTTAATCGATATACTATCATAAAGCTAGTGACTCAATCACATCACATGCCACTCGATCTTTGTTCACAAATATGAGAATCTATCTTGACCGTCCAAGTCTCACATATAGGCCATTATCTCAAGATCAACGGTTGATGTCGTTCCCTTGAGTATAGACTGCGTACATGTGATTAAACGCTGAGCTGATCCACCATATCACGAATCTAGTCACTCGGCTAAGGTCAACACTCAACAATATGAACAAAAGAGTAATTTCTGAAACTTTTAAGGGTACTTTTCGAATTTCAATCATTTTGACCTGATTTGGATTTTCTCCTTTTGTTAATTGTACTATATATTTATATACGCTTCAATAATATTTGAATATTTCTTTTGTTCTTTAGGTAGCCGACAAATTGTACTATTTTTTTTTAATAGTGATTTAAAGATTTTCCAAATTTTAGTAAGCCCTCAGGGAAAGGCCAGGAAAAACGAGAGAAAGTGAGTGAAAAAAAGTTTAGGGTTTTTTTATTTCTTTTAATTTTTGTAATCTCTTCTTCCTTCGCTATGTACTGATCGAACATCAGCTAAGAGACGATATCTTCCAGTGAAGTTATTATTTCTGGTTCAATCAATCCCTTGCAAGCTTACTCGCTAGAGGTTCGGGAAGAGTTTTTCACTGTTCTATCTTGTTTCGAGTCGTTGGAATTTCCTGAAGCACTAGATTTTTTTTTTTTTTTTTTGATTTCGATTTCAATTTTAAGCTATTCTGTAGCGTTGTGAAATGACGAAAGCACTTTAGGGTTTTGGGCTTTTGTGGTGTAGGTAGCTTTTAATCGAGTATTTGGTTTTGGTATTTTTGGATTAGTTGAAATCAAAATTTTTCGCTGATAATTCTCTGTAGCAGTCAAAGGAGAATCATGTTTTAGAGTTTTAGTTTCGATCATTCACAGAGAGTCCTCTATCTGGAGAAATTGGAGCATGTGAATTTTTTTTCCCTTTTTCGTTATGAGTTTTCGAAGATTCAATGCCTGCTTTGCTGCATTATCTCGCTATGGGACTAAAACTTATATCCTCATTTCTTTCATTGCAGCTTAATCTGTAATTGCATCACCAGCATCTCCACGGAGTACTGAATCAATTTTCTCTCTCAGTAGTGTAGTGTGCTATGTCAGATTCGTCATACAGGTGTTTCAATTAGAGTAATTTGAAGGTACCGATGGATAAACCTAGACATCAACAGATTTTTCAGCACTCCGTGGAACCTGAATTTGGAAGTGAGGTTGTTCCTCAAACATTTATGCCTGATCAAACAGCGGGCATGAGTGGTAATGTGCCACCTTTCAATTCGAGTGGTTCAGATGCTAAGCCGGTGCATAACTACTCCATACAAACAGGTGAGGAATTCGCCCTTGAGTTTATGCGTGATCGGGTAATTCCTCAGAGGTCTTCGAATCCCAATGTAGCTGGCAACATGAATTATACAACAGGTTATATGGAGCTTAGAGGCTTGATAGGGATAAGTCACACAGGATCTGAGTGTGCTTCAGATGTCTCAAGGTTCAGCACTGTGGAAAATGGCAATGAGAGGACAAACTCTTCGCTTCAAGAGTTTGGAAATAAACTTGGTCATGTCCAGTCAGCACCACAAGCTTCAATGAGTAAAGATAGCAGTGTAGGAAATTTACATGGTTACGTGTCTTCTTCAGCCTCAGGTAGTGTAACAGCAAAGGTGAAGATCCTTTGCAGTTTCGGTGGGAAAATACTTCCACGTCCAGGTGATTCAAAGCTTCGATATGTTGGAGGTGAAACACACATAATTTCCGTAGGAAAAGATATATCTTGGCTAAAGCTGAGGCAAAAAATCCTTGAAATCTATTACCAAACACGTGTGGTAAAGTATCAGCTTCCTGGTGAAGATCTTGACGCACTGGTGTCTGTATCATGTGAAGAAGATCTCCAGAATATGTTGGAAGAATATAATGAGATGGAAAACCGTGGGGGATCTCAGAAGCTTAGGATGTTTTTGTTCTCTATTAGTGATATGGATGATGCTCTTTTGGGGGTTAACAAAAATGACAGCGACTCTGAGTTTCAATATGTTGTAGCTGTAAATGGCATGGACATTGGATCAGGAAAGAACTCAATCCTTCATGGGCTGGACAGCTCTTCAGCAAACAACTTAGCTGAACTTGATGTGCGGAACACCGAGGGGATTAATACTATTGCTAGAGATGTTGGAGGAGTTGGCGCATCACAGTTGATGGTAGATGGCTTCCAACAATCATCCGTTCAGCAGTCTGAGCCTATTCCACCAAGCTCATCGCTTCATTATTCTCAATCTATTCCACCGAATGCTGCATATCAGTTACAGCAATCTGTTCAGCCAAGTTCTGCTCTTCATTATTCTCAATCCATTCCCCCGGGTTCCCCTCTTCAGTATCCCCAATCTATTACACCAGGCTCCTCTTTCCCGTATCCACAATCCATCACCCCGGGTTCTGCCAGTTCCTATGGAATATACCCGCAATATTATGGGCATGTGGTTCAACATGGAGAAAGAGAACGGTTTCCCCTGTATCCTGATCACAGTTCTAATTACTCCGCTGTCGGGGAAACTACCAGTTCCATACCGCTCCAAGGGCATGTCAATCAGCAAGTTGGCTGTGCTGAAGGGTATCCGTTCCCTGGCACCACACCCCAAAGCACACAAGCGCTAGTAGAGGAGCAAAAAGTATCATCTGATATGAGAGTTCGTGAGCATTCTGAGCCTGAAAACCGTAAAACTCCGGCAAATGATCACCAGAATCCTCCCCGAATAGATGATATTGAGGTGATGAATCACAATCAGGTCCGGGAGGTGTCAGTTGCAACAACTGCACCTACCCAGGAGGCACATCTACTGCCCCCTAGAAGAGACCCACGTCAGAACACTCCTGCAAAGCCTGCTACCTACCGTGATGCTGTTATCACTGGGCAGGTTCCTCTATCTGGTAATGAAGATCAGCTTTCAACTTCAAGCAGTACATGTGGCCCTGTTCATAACGACTCTGAGTCAAATTTAATTGATCTTAACTATCCGGAGCCTGTGCAGTCTCCCGAGAGGGTATATTGTTCAGAGAGAATACCTCGTGAACAGCTAGAATTGCTAAATCGTTTGTCAAAGTCCGATAACTCTCTAGGCTCTCAGTTTGTAACGTCTCAGTCACAAGCAAACACTGCACAGCAAGATTCAGGAAAAGAAGCAGTTGGAAAGTCACATGACGATTTCGAGACTGTTAATGATGATGTCACTCACCAAAACCATCAAGATGCGGAAAAAGTCTTTGAAAAAGTTGGGGTATCAGATAAAACTTTGGAATCCGAGCCCCTGCACAAGATTGTAAATCCTGACGATGCTAACAAGAACAGAGTAGTCAATGGGGCAGATACTGAAATTGGTGTTTCCAACTTGAGCCATGTAAACGCAGCCATGAGTCATGTTATCCCTGAAGAGCAAGCTTCTACTCATGGTTCTGCTTCGCTGCAGGGAGATATTCTTATTGATATCAATGACCGGTTTCCTCGTGACTTCCTTTCTGAAATATTCTCACAAGCAATCTCAGAGGATACATCCGCTGTCCATCCACATCCTCACGATGGAGCTACTGTTAGCATGAATGTGCAGAATCACGATCGTAAAAATTGGTCATATTTTCAGCAGCTGGCTGAAGAACAGTTTAGCCAAAGAGATGTTGCAGTTGACCAAGCTGATTCTCGCATTCCATCTGACCATAAAGATGGTGGAGAGAGTTCCAGATTGCCTCATGTCTCGCCTTTGAGTAGAGATGGTATTTCAACAAACCTTGCTAACCCTCAATTGGCTTTAGGTCAAGATTATGGGGGTAATTTTTCTGGGAGGGACGGGGTGGGCACTAGCACCATTCTTCCTGCTCTAGAGGATGAACTGATGAAGGTCACAGAGAGTGAGGAATTTGGTGCTATGGTAGATAATCTTAGGACGCCGGATACTGAACCAAAGGTATGAGTTGTGGCATATTTATTTTATGATTTCCAAAACCACTATTTTTCTGAAGAGGATAGAACTTCTAGGATGAAAAGACAGAAACAAGGCATGCTGCGCTTCCTCCACTTGGCTCAGAGTTTGATTACAGTGGCTTGCAGGTACAAAAACTTTGAAACTATACACCTGATACAACTCTTACTATCTTTGCATGGGAAATTCTTTGTTGAGAGGTCCATATCAGTGGTTCTTACAGTTTCAGATATGTTGGTAGAATCAGCATTATGTTTTACCCCGAGTAGTGTGCTTGAATATAGTTTCTTATTTTTTCTGTGCGTCTTGTTTCATACTCATTGCAGTAGTTCTGTCAAAAAATTATCTGCTTCTATCTTCCTAATGTTTCTACTGAGCAATTTTTCAATGTTCTTGTTTACATATATTTTATAATATACTCTAAAATGGTACTAGATCATTAAGAATGAAGATCTCGAGGAGTTGAAGGAGCTTGGTTCTGGTACTTTTGGAACGGTGTATCATGGAAAATGGAGAGGATCAGATGTCGCTATAAAGAGAATTAAGAAGAGTTGCTTTGCTGGGCGGTCATCAGAGCAAGAGAGATTGGTGAGTTGTTTGCAGATCATGTCTTATGCATTTCCCTCTTCGCCATGCCTAAAATTGATGCACCTATGTTAATTTTACGCTGGTTGATTTATATCTGAATTCTTAGACTGGTGAGTTCTGGGGGGAAGCTGAAATTCTTTCAAAGCTTCATCATCCGAATGTGGTAGCATTTTATGGTGTTGTAAAAGACGGGCCTGGGGGGACCTTGGCGACCGTGACAGAGTACATGGTTGATGGTTCTCTGAGGCATGTTCTGGTTCGAAAGGACAGGTAAATTTCCATTTATTAGGTTCTCTATTATCACGTTGATTGGTTCCAGTTCGTTTAACTTATAAAATCTTATCTATATTCTTTCTTAATATTATCAGGCATCTTGATCGTCGCAAGAGACTAATCATTGCCATGGATGCTGCATTTGGAATGGAATATTTACACTCCAAAAACACTGTTCACTTCGATTTGAAATGTGACAATTTACTTGTGAACTTGAAAGATCCTTCTCGCCCTATCTGCAAGGTAACACGATTTGTTAGATCCTCCCGTAGATGAATTTATTTTAATATGATGTTAGAATAAATCACATTTATATCCACATGCTATTCTACCTCAGGTTGGTGACTTCGGTCTGTCAAAAATCAAGAGAAATACATTGGTATCTGGTGGTGTACGTGGAACCTTACCATGGATGGCGCCAGAGCTGTTAAACGGAAGCAGCAGCAAAGTTTCAGAAAAGGTAAACATTACTACGATAAAATTCTCATTGAATATCAAATATCTACTTTAACTGCTAGAATCATGAATCCTCTGCAAGAATCACCTATCTTCCCGTTTACGAAAAACTGAGATGAATAGTTTGTTTAGTTTCGTGAGATGAGGATCATATGATATTGCATGGCCTGATAGTATATACAGACTGAGAATGCAAACAAACTATTGTCATATTCTTGTTCTGTGCCTGCAGGTTGATGTATTCTCTTTCGGTATCGTTTTGTGGGAGATTCTAACCGGAGAGGAACCATATGCCAATATGCACTATGGCGCCATAATAGGTGCGTGCAAGTAACTCTGGTCTATCAGATTTCTGCCTGTTCATTCTTTCATTCTTCAGAATGCTGTCAGTATGAAATTTTAAGAGGATGATAATGACTTCATTGTGAAAGCACAGGTGGGATAGTGAACAACACACTGAGGCCAACCATACCGGCCTTCTGTGATGATGAATGGAGAACACTAATGGAGGAATGTTGGGCGCCAAACCCAATAGCAAGACCATCTTTTACAGAGATAGCTGGTCGCTTACGGGTAATGTCATCAGCAGCGACTTCAACTCAATCCAAGCCACCAGCTCACAGGGCTTCAAAATGAAAAACCTTTCTTTTTATTATGTGCAGTGAAAAGAGAACATAAGTCGATTACAGAGAGTCCAATTCTTTATACTTTTCGGTTTGGGGTTTGGAGAGAGATATTTCTTGATCCTGTTCTCCTTTCCCTTTTTTTTCTTAACAAAAACATACAAAATAGTTTAAATTTTTATTCCAGTTGGTCGAAATTGTTTTGTCGCACGTATTTGTTTGGATACAAATGCATCTCCCTTACAGCTATGCATTATGTTTGCAAAGATGAAAAAATCATTCCCAGGCAAATAACAAGATAGGCTTTCTTATGAGAGCTTTTAATAAGGTTTCTCTGAAAATGTTTAACTTGCAGATATATAGAATCAAAGCTGGAAACTTTCCAGATACTTTATGATTGGAACTTACACCAGTAATATTACAATATCATCAAATACAGACATTACAAAATTCGGCTGGGATAGGATGTCCCCAGGAACATAACTACGGACGTTCTATACCTAAATTGAGGTGAGGGCGCAAAATAAGTACTCTCACCTGCAAAAACTCAAAGCTCTTTTAAGATGAAATTTCGAGATCGTTCGAACCTTTTGTGGCTCTTCTGATCTTCTCCATTGATGACGTTAGGAACAATCCTGTGGTGACAGGAGAAGAGTAAAGCTTCTAGCATCTGTGGAGTGGGGCAGGACGTAGATCAACTGGCTGATAGCTCACTTGATCCTTGTGAGGTAAAGGTTCCTCCTGAAAGGTCAAGGAAGAGCAACTAGTGTTACATACTTAAAATGGGATCTAGAGCTGAGGAGGATCAACGAGAAGATGATATATAAACTACATCGTCAGCGTTTATCTGGAATGGCTTCACAAAATCCTCAAACATTGAAGGAGAAAGACCCTTGATTTTCTCTTCAACTTCCTACAAAATGAAAGGAAAATATCTTAAGACTCAGAGAATCCAAGCTCATAGATGATCATATTTCATTTCGTCATAGAAATTTCAGAAAGTGTACCAATCCAGTTATTCTTGATTTTTCCAATAACTCTCTGGTGATCAAGTCCAGAATGTGTCGATTTGCTCTCAGAGCATTCATTGCAAGTTCTTCAGTCTCCTCAATATACTGTCACCAACATTAAAATTCCATATATATGTTTCAAGCTCCACATGGGAGAGTTTAAATCAAATTAGGTATGCTGAATCAAAGATAGATTACCCTTGTCAACTCCCGTGTGAATAGCTCAGATACTTCAACTGACATATCTGCTGGCATTACATGAGGATGGTCCCACTGAAATTTTATCAGGAAGTAGAAAAGAACATGATGAACTACCGAGAATGTGAGAGATCACAAAAAATGGGAAAGTATCAGTTTCTGATTAATGGATATACCCGGTATTTTATCAGCTCGCCATCTGGGTTATCCGGTAAATCCACCATTCCAATCTTTTTTACCAGTTGAGTGAGACCTAATTTCGCATTTTGAGGGCTAATCACCATCTCCCTGGCAATCTGAATATATAATGTCAGTTCAAATATAAAATGGAAGACTAAAGATTAAAATAACTCACACAAGCACTTTGCAGATATATGCAGTTACATAGATGTTATTTTTGCTACCGAGTTGGAGTTTTAATCAGAAGCTGAAAGGCAAGACACAGTAATTAATTCGACGAGAACGAGAGAGCAATTACTTTTGTTATCTTCTCCAGGTCATCTTTTCCTCCATCAGTGACTTCGCCAAAAACCACACATTCAGCACAATGTCCACCATGAGCTACCACCATTTGCATTTTCATATAACCAAACGTGGTATAACCTTGGTCTACCATGTCTTCACGTGGATAGAAAACCGATACAGCAGTTTCCTGTATAATATAAGAGAAGAGTTGATTCAATTCATTCTTACATTGTGTTGAGTGTTCAAACACCACTATCATTATAATTGAAAAAGAGATATTTGAAACAGACCTTGCCACCAGGAAGGAGCTGCGAAAATGCATGCCAGTCAAATCGAGGAAACAAATGAGCCAACACTATGTGACCAGCCTCATGAACAGCCAGAAGTCTCTTCTTTTCGTAAGATACCTAATATTACATAAGCTTCAACGGTAAGGGTTTCTTTAAGCTTTAGGGTATAGTATGATGTGAAATAAATAATTCAAAGGATGAGGGTACGGACACTTTGTTCACATTTCTGTTGCTCTTCCTCTGTAAGAAGCACACCCATACCCTCGAGCAATTGTTTATCTAACACATCAACAATGTCTTGCTGATATATGTAAGAACGTCCCTTCCTTACCTGTAAAATTGAATTAGGATCCTTAACAATTCAACAATGCTCCTCTAAGTATTGTATTATTATATTGGGAAATTGAGATCCACATAAGAATATGACATACCGACATTATAGCTGCTTCGTTAACAAGATTTCGGATATCTGCCCCGGAAAAGCCAACAGTCCGAAAAACAAGCTGGATGTGGAAAGGGAGATAGCTATTATGAATGAGTAAACACCCATCTCAGGCATATTAGTGAGATTGAAAAATAGTACGAAAACTACTTGCCTTCCCAAAGTCTATATCTTCTGCAAGGTTCTTCCCGGTACTATGAACTCCAAATATTTGCACCCTTTGCTTTGCATCAGGTAAACCAATATACAGCCGACGGTCAATACGTCCAGAACGGACAAACTCAAGGTCGAGTTCATCAGGCCTATTGGTAGCACAGATAAATATCACAGCTTGTCTCAAGGAAAACCTATCGATACCCGTCTTTTCCTTCCTGCAGGTGGTACAGTTTTAAGTATGAAAACCTTATGCAAACCCTATGAAAACATGAAGAAAAAGAAAACATTTATCTCATTAAAATTTCTAAACAAGAGTAGATTCTTACTCCCCGTCAAGCTGCGCAATTAAAGCTTCAAAAGTTGCTCTTCTTCGTGGATCTTTTCTAGCATGCCTACCAGCAATAGCATCTATTTCATCCACAAACACAAAAGCAGGTGCCTGGAGATAATATGTAAAAATTAGAACCACAATAATAGGTGAGTAGAAGAAAACTATACCGTATGAGCTTTTAAACACATAACTTAGAGCCTTACATTTCGTCTTGCAATTGAAAACATCTCATTAATTTTTGCAGCACCACTTTTTTCACTGTCTGTAAACTCCGCACCAGATGCAAACACAAACGGTAGGCCACTTTCCTTCGCAAGTGTTCGCGCAAAAAGTGTTTTTCCAGTTCCAGGAGGTCCAGAAAGAAGCACACCCTGACTCAAAAATATAAACAGTGGAGAGTTCGAGCTTAGTCAGTTTAATGGAATAAACCACTATCTACATGTTAGTTTGGGTAAAGATGTGATTTACCCTGACAAAAGCCACATCTTTTTCATAGTATTGCATTGGATTTCCCATGTAGATCATTAGCTCATCAAGAAGATCCCAGACATCACCGCCAAGTACCACTTCTTTATACATTGATTTTGTCTCACTGACATCTCCAACCGGCTGTATGATAATTAAAACTCATGAATAGTACTGTAGACATGTTGGAAGAAGGTCACATTAACAAAGAAGGAAAAAAGGTTACTGTTATACAGTAATGATGATTACCAATATAAAATTTTCCGCATAAGCCATATCAAACAGCTGATTATACTTCTTGTAGAGAAAACGCTTGGATGTGATGAGGAGAAGCATGGCAGATTCTCTTATAAACCATAAAATTAGTATTCCCGGCAGAACTGCAATGAACACTTTCATGAAGTAGTGGATCTGCCTCTTCTGAAGAAGATCCACCTCAACTCCAGCGTTGCAAATAGTCTCAAACAAGTAAGGATCTAAGGGAATGTCAACCTAGAAAGAAAAAGGATATGCAATCGTGAATGTACGCCATTCAGTTTCAATACTAGTAATTATTGAAAATTTTACTTACAATAAATTCTAGAGGGAAACCTTCTTTCATGGTCACATACAATTTCTTTAGGTCTTCCGTGAAGACAACAGCTGCCACCTGTTAGAAACACACAGCGATTATCGTGCCAACAAAAGTTCAAAAAAAGATCTATCATCCTATCACGTCCAGCTTCAAATTAATTGCTTTGGAAAAGGAAATTATTCATCATATTTTATCTCATAATGAATAAACTGTCAGTTGTTATCAGTTAAAAATATTCAACTGGATGTAATGACATATGCCGCTCACAATCCCAAGCCGAACACGAGTATAGGTTAGAGCAGTACCTCAGAAGAATCAAGCTTTTGAAGAAAGTAGGTATAGGGAAGCTTAGGGCGATATCGCCACCATCTCTTTGATATCCAGAGAGCTCTAGTTCCCTCAGTTTCAGATGTCCTTTCAATAACATCTTTGCGAAGACTTTTCTCTACCTCTTTCATATCAAATTCAACAACATACTTTGCCATTGAGGAGTTTAACTGCTCAGATAATTTTTCTCTTTCTAACATTTCCTTCCAGGTTGCAAGCCTTTCCCGCCATGTACCTACACTGTCTCCAATTTCACCTATCATATAAGAATGCAATAAAGGGATTAGATGGTCAAAAGCAAAGGTTACTAATGCTAGTCTATGAGGGATCTAGAATGCTGCTCCGCGAGAAACTCGATCAGTGAGAGAGATAAGGTCATCAAAAACAAAGGTTTCACACAATAAATCACTTATTGTGGTGTCTTCAGCATGCCACTACTAGATAGGTATCCAGTGCTCTTCTACATTACAGCAGGAATCAACCACAAAATTAAAATTGCACTAATAAATGAAATGAATTCCATTTCAGCATGGCAGAAGAAAAAGGGTTTTATTTTATCTTATCATATATTCAAGAAACAGTGATGACAATATTAATAACAAAGCTATGCCCATATTATAAGAATTTGCAACCACGCAACTCAGTATTTAATGAAAATCAGATGTCTCCATCTTAATGAATGTATACTGACCAGAGACACCTAGATCTTGGCTTAGTTTCTTCTTTGCCTCTGTCTGAATCCTAGCATTTCTATCAATTATTTTCTTGAGAGATCCCTCCGTGGTCTCTAGATCCTCATCCCACGCATTTTCTCCAACATAAGAACTATCGTGGACAAGTGTTCCATCAGGCCCTTTGATAAACCTTTTTAGTTTCAAGCCTTTAGGTGTTGTTTTCCTCCACATATTTCTCTTAAACCTGAAACACTAGACTAAATCAGGACATTCTAGGAAATCAAATAAACAAAAGTTGCTTTAGTCTTCCCACCCTTGACGCTCTACATGCCTCCATAGTTGAGCAAGTACTTGACTAAGGATGATACCATTTTTTAAATTTGAACCATATTTTATTATGTCCCAGTAGATAAAATTTACAATTGAAACTGAGGATTAGTAAGCACTTACTTTTCTATATTGCCAGGAGATGGCTCGGGGATCAAAGCCTCCATTAAAGACTCTGTTAACTCTTTTCTTTCTTGTTCTATCCTGGGAGCTTGGATGGCAAAATAAACTCTTTGACAAGAAAACAACAGCGCAAAAGCATATATGACCAAGGCAGCAACTCTTTTACCGTCCCAGTTCCTAATGTCCTGAAACAAAATATCTTCATCAGTCTACCAATAGAACTCAGTTTCTCAATTCCATTATACATCTTCATCAGTCTCCAAAACTTTGCTTCCGTTAATTCATCAACAACATACAGAAATACAAAACGCTTGTTCCTCAATGTTACAGGATACAAGCAGAAGAACTGTCTACCAAAACTTTAGAATCAGAGATTCGATAATTACGCTAAAAAGCTGAAACAGCTTACCTTCCAGTACTCCCACTTGTTCCAATCAATAAACGAAGGCACTGTCTCAGTTTTAAAGCGAGTCAACTCGTGCTGGCCCTTCTTCACACTATCCTTAACTCGACCCACATACTCATCCACTCTCGCACTTGCTTTTTCCGAGTCAAACCCAATTTCCTTCTTCACAGACTCTCCAATCTTCTCCCCTATTCTCTCCGCACTAACGCGAAGAGACTGCATCAATCTAACCCACGAAAAGCCTCCGTCGTTATTAGACGAAGACCCACTACTACTTTGAGACGCATAAACTCGAAAGAGCTGTTTTTTCCGGGTAACTCCCAGTCCATACTTGGCGGGAAACCGAACAAGACCAGAACTTTTAGGTCTTTTTAACAATTGGGTCGATGAAAAGATAAGCGGATTCGGCTTATACGAAATTGCAATCTCCATCACAAGAAATTTAAAGTTCAAAAGAGAACAAAGCCAGTCGCATTTGAGGATTTTCCCGGTTAAAGAGCTCTCTCTGCGGGAATTACGGAAGGATGGTGGTGAGAACAAATCATTCGGCTTACTCGTCTCTCCGGCAAGACTTACGCTTCTCCCCGGCAAGGAGGTTTTATCTACACTGATCCGTCTCGTTGAGTGTCTTAATGCTTCTCGTGCTTTAATTCGAAGGAGAAAGATGACCTTTAAACTCAAAGAGGCTCGAGCCTTAGTAAATTATATAATTGGGCTAGCTAGGCCCATTAAGGTCCATATCCGAAAATTAAACCGTGGAATCCAAGGAGAGAGACGGTGGCAAAATAGTAATTAAAATGAAATTTCTTGGGGTGTTGTCCAAGCTGCTTTTATATACTAATAGTGTTCTCTCGCTTCTCGAAAGATCCACCAACTCTTTAATATCCAGCCACTTCATTATTTTTGTGTAACGTTCGATCATATTTGTATTTCATTACAGCCACTCATGTGAGTATATTCTCTAATTGCTTTCCTCATATTCTTTCGCAAACGATTCCGATTGATTATTTCGATTATGTTTTGAGTTGGATTCTCCAGATCTGTTTCGCCGATTGGTTTGATTTCTCCGTCAATCTGATCTCGTGGTGTGCTTCTTGTTGTTTGCAGTGTTTTTAGTTTGTCTTCCAAAGAATCTACTATGGCGACGAAGAGAAGCGTTGGAACTTTGAAGGAAGCGGATCTGAAGGGAAAGAGTGTGTTCGTGAGGGTTGATCTCAACGTTCCTTTGGATGATAACTCTAACATCACTGATGACACCAGGATTCGTGCAGCTGTTCCCACCATCAAGTATTTGATGGGAAACGGATCTAGGGTTGTTCTCTGCAGTCACTTGGTATGACATCTTAGTTCTCACTTCACATGCTTGGTTATCTGTTGTAGTTGTGCCGTGGGAATTTTGATCTGATCTGTTAATCTGGCGAGCCAGGCGTATAAGCAGGGTCCCTTGGCAAGTTAGGATGTAGATATAGTGTGCTTGTTTCATTCACTCAATCGGTTAATTTATGGTTTTTGATTTTATGAATTTGCTTAATTTGATAAGTTTATACTCAAGTTCCTTTGGCCGTGGGAACGATGCAATCAAGTTATATTATGTTTTAGTTGTGGCGTATTGCTTTTGTTTGTTGTGCTCAGTAAGATGATTCTAGGAATTATTGGATGTTTCTGATCTCAATTTATGTTTCTGATCTCAATTTATGTTTCAGGGCCGCCCAAAAGGTGTTACTCCTAAATACAGCTTGAAGCCTCTTGTCCCGAGATTGTCTGAACTTCTTGGTGTTGAGGTTTGTTCCTCTAAGCTTGTAAGGTTTCTGAACAGCAGCCTTTAAGCACACTGTTCTCACTCTGATTGGAACTTGCTCTATTGTGTTAATAGGTTGTAATGGCAAATGACTCTATTGGTGAGGAAGTCCAGAAGTTGGTTGCAGGACTACCTGAAGGTGGTGTTCTGCTGTTGGAGAATGTGAGGTTCTATGCTGAAGAAGAAAAGAACGATCCTGAATTTGCAAAGAAGCTTGCTGCTCTTGCCGATGTCTACGTTAATGATGCATTTGGAACTGCTCACAGAGCTCATGCTTCCACTGAGGGAGTTGCCAAATATTTGAAGCCCTCAGTAGCTGGATTCCTCATGCAGAAGGTACCTAAATTTTGCATCATTAAGAGTGTCTTCACAGATGAACATTCTTATTTTTACTGATCCAACTATTACTTGTTTATTGTGTCAGGAACTTGATTACCTTGTCGGAGCTGTGGCAAACCCTAAGAAGCCTTTTGCTGCCATTGTTGGAGGCTCAAAGGTTTCAACAAAAATTGGTGTCATTGAGTCGCTTTTGTCCACAGTTGACATCCTCCTGCTCGGTGGAGGTATGATTTTCACTTTCTACAAGGCACAAGGACACTCGGTCGGGTCTTCCCTTGTGGAGGAGGACAAACTTGACTTGGCAAAGTCACTCATGGAGAAGGCAAAGGCCAAAGGTGTCTCTCTGTTACTCCCAACCGATGTGGTTGTTGCTGACAAATTCGCTCCCGATGCTAACAGCAAGGTAACTGTCACATTCATTGCTGTTGGCTCTCAATGTGTCGTGAATGAAAAAAAAAACATTTTAGCATCTCATCTGGTCTTTTTAAAGCTGACATATATATGAACTGTTGCAGATAGTGCCAGCCACTGCCATTCCAGATGGCTGGATGGGTCTAGATATTGGTCCTGACTCCATCAAGACATTCAGCGAAGCTCTGGACACTACCAAAACCATCATCTGGAATGGTCCCATGGGTGTTTTTGAATTCGATAAGTTTGCAGCTGGAACTGAGGTATGAGCAACTAAACACACATAAACCTAAGTTTTAGTCACCCTTTTATCTAAATCCATCTGTCTTCAACATGGTTTTTAACATGAGAAATCCAACTAGACTAACCCAATCTCTTGTCTTGTTTCTCACCATCAGGCCGTAGCAAAGCAGCTTGCAGAACTAAGCGGAAAGGGAGTAACCACAATCATTGGAGGAGGTGATTCTGTGGCTGCCGTTGAGAAGGTCGGTTTGGCTGACAAGATGAGTCACATCTCTACCGGAGGCGGTGCTAGTTTGGAGCTTCTTGAGGGGAAGCCACTTCCAGGAGTCCTTGCTCTCGACGATGCTTGAGAATCCTCACGTTGGATTTTATCTCTCTTTTGTGTTGTTGTATAACAAGTTGTCTGGTTTTCTCATGACCAGACGAGCAAGCCATTATTATTGTCAGCTTGAAATTTCTGTCTGCGGCTTTCTTTTTTATGAGTTTTAGTTTGGGGCCTACCTTAATAAAAAGAGATGAAACTCTGAGCTAACTCCTCCATACTTCAACCAATAATCAGTTGCTTTTTAGCGTCGGTTCATATATTTTGGATGATTTGTCTCTTTGCTGAAATTTTTCATTTAAAACGAAACAAGATCGTTGGGTCGTATGATAAGCTTAACATGTGAAAGAGAAAGAAATGATGAAATTCGTGTTCCATCTCCATTTTTAACAACTGAAAGAAATGTTGCAGATCCTCAGAGACTTAGTAAATTTGAAAGGGACTGGTAAATAAAGATATCAGAACAGCCCAGCAAGTGAGGAGTGTTTCGGCCCAGTGAAGACATCTAATTTGTCCCACATCGAATGAAAGCAAAATTAGACGTCAAAGGATTCATATATAAAATAACGGATGCTTCCCGTTGTTGAAGCATGGAGCCATGTAGTGAGCACATAGCGAACTATTCTTTCGCCTTTTACTAAAGAATACCGTGTACTCTCTACGCTGAATGGCATACACCTATTTTTGGAGGAGTAACTTCATCTGAAGTTTGCTCCATTATAACATCAGTTGGATACTTATCTATAATCTTTATGTAACAGATCTGAAATCACTAAATTTTCTCTAAAATCCGTTTTGACATATATAATGATTATTGTGTTAATGTATTAGACACGGGAAAAGCCCAGTAGTTGCCTAACAACGACATAAGAGTATAGTCCCACATCGGATGGAACAGAAACTAGACGTCGAAGAATACACATATAAAGTGCAGTGTTGCACACTCTTCTGAATTCACGGAGCCGTGTAGTGTGCACAAAGCGAACTATTCTTTCGCCTTTTACTAAAGATTACCGTGTGCTCTCTACGCTAAACGGCATACACCTATTTTTGGAGGAGTAACTTCATCTGAAGTTTGCTCCATTAATTCCTCAGTCCAATTGTATATAATACTATAACTATTATGATTAACATTTCAGTTGTTTTTATAGCTACAAGACATAAGAAAGAAAATGAGTTTATCTGACGAAAGGATTATCTGGATAATGATGAAAGATTGTGCCGGTTAGGAAGTCTTCAGAAGTGGTTAAGTGAACCGATTTGCTGGGTTTTCAAATCATATAGTGACAAAACAGTGATCTAAGATCAATTTTACTTTGATTTATTATTCATTTACTTTTTGATAATTTACTTCGATTTATTACTACAGAAAATATTGAATCCATTGTAGATCGATTACTCAACGGAAGGTTTTCAGAACAGTTAGTAAGTGATGCAGAATTGTACCAGTTAACGGGTCGGTTGGTAGACTCTTATATTATGAATTTATGATACTTGAAGCAAAACCGGGACGTTTCAGTAATCCTCGATAGCGGTTTACCAACAAACCGGCTGAAATCGATCAAGAGTTTTGCTCCGATGGCAGAAAACCCTTGACGATCAAAAGAAAGATTCTCTCGGGTCTCTTCCAACTTTAATCGGAGAAGCATTTGAAATCTCTTCAGATCACCGGAGACTCTGTGAGCATTCTCTCGCGTCTAATCTCTCCGATCAATCCAAGTGAAGGTGGACACGCCGTATTGCCGCCTATTTCTTATCTCAGTTGGTGTTCTTCATTTGTTAGTCATGGAATCCTATCCCCTTGTAAAACCCTACTTTTTGCATCTATGAACTCCCGAACAATGAGATTTGATTTCTCATCCGCTTCGCATTTACTATGAAACCACAGATGTTCTTTCGATCAGTCATTCAGGTCTATTCAAAGCCGTCATGGATGCAACGTTCCTACTCCTCCGGTAACTTGAAATTCAATATCTCTGGCGAGGTCATCAGTATCCTAGCTAAGAAGAGACCAATTGAGCCTGCTTTGGAGCCGCTTGTTCCATTTCTCTCGAAGAACATCATCACATCGGTTATCAAAAATGAGGTCAATAGAAGATTAGGATTCCGTTTCTTTATTTGGGCATCGAGAAGAGAGCGTCTCAGGAGCCGTGAGTCTTTTGGTTTGGTCATTGATATGCTCTCTGAAGATAATGGGTGCGATCTATATTGGCAGACATTGGAGGAGCTTAAATCTGGTGGTGTCTCTGTCGATTCTTATTGTTTCTGCGTTTTGATCTCAGCTTATGCTAAGATGGGTATGGCGGAGAAGGCTGTGGAATCGTTTGGAAGGATGAAGGAGTTTGATTGTAGACCCGATGTGTTCACGTACAACGTGATATTGCGAGTCATGATGCGAGAAGAGGTCTTTTTTATGTTGGTTTTTGCTGTGTACAATGAGATGCTGAAATGCAATTGTTCCCCAAATCTATACACGTTTGGTATTTTGTTGGATGGATTGTATAAGAAAGGGAGAACGAGTGATGCGCAGAAGGTGTTCGACGATATGACAGGTAGAGGAATTTCGCCTAACAGAGTTATTTATACGATACTCATTTCAGGTTTGTGTCAGAGGGGAAGTGCTGAAGATGCAAGAAAGCTATTCTACGAGATGAAAGCGAGCGGTAACTCTCCTGATTCCGTAGCACACAATGCTTTGCTTGATGGGTTTTGTAAATTAGGTCGGATAGTTGAAGCATTTGAGCTGTTGCGGCTTTTTGAGAAAGATGGTTTTGTGCTTGGTCTTCGAGGTTATAGCAGTTTAATTGATGGATTGTTCAGAGCTAGTAGATACACTCAGGCATTTGAGCTGTATGCAAATATGCTGAAGAAAAAAATTAAGCCTGACGTCGTTTTGTACACGATATTGATTAAAGGGTTATCTAAATCCGGTAAGATTGAGGATGCATTGAAGCTTTTAAGCAGCATGCGAAGTAAGGGCATTAGCCCAGATACCTACTGCTACAATGCTGTTATAAAGGCTCTATGTGAGAGGGGACTTTTGGAAGAGGCTCGGTCTCTCCAACTTGAGATGTCAGAAGTGGAATCCTTCCCTGATGCGTGCACACACACAATTCTCATTTGTAGCATGTGCAGGAATGGGCTGGTTAGGAAAGCTGAAGAAATTTTTGTGGAGATTGAGAAGAGTGGTTGTTCTCCTTCAGTTGCTACGTTTAATGCTTTAATCGACGGACTGTGCAAGTCGGGTGAGCTCAAGGAAGCCAGGTTATTGCTGCATAAAATGGAGGTCGGGAGACCTGCTTCCTTGTTTCTAAGGCTTTCGCACAGTGGAAACCGGAGTTTTGACACAATGGTTGAATCTGGTTCGATTCACAAGGCATACAGGGATCTTGCACATTTTGCTGATACCGGGAATTCACCAGACATTGTTACTTACAATGTCCTTATAAACGGGTTCTGCAGAGCAGGAGACATTGACGGTGCTCTCAAGCTTCTCAATGTGCTTCAACTAAAGGGTTTATCCCCTGACAGCGTCACTTACAACACTCTCATCAACGGACTTCATAGAGTCGGCAGAGAAGAAGAAGCTTTTAAACTCTTTTACGCGAAAGATGATTTTAGACACAGTCCAGCGGTTTACAGATCGCTCATGACATGGTCATGTCGGAAAAGAAAGGTCTTGGTGGCTTTTAGTCTATGGATGAAATACCTAAAGAAAATATCTTGTCTGGATGATGAAACAGCTAGTGAGATTGAACAATGTTTCAGGGAAGGGGAAACCGAGAGAGCTTTAAGACGACTTATTGAATTGGATACCAGAAAAGACGAGTTAAGTTTAGGACCTTACACAATCTGGCTGATAGGGTTATGCCAATCAGGGAGATTTCACGAGGCCTTGATGGTGTTTTCGGTTTTAAGGGAGAAGAAGATCCTCGTCACACCTCCGAGTTGTGTCAAATTGATTCATGGACTCTGCAAAAGAGAACAACTTGATGCAGCAATAGATGTGTTCTCATACACTCTAGATAACAACTTCAAGCTGATGCCTAGAGTTTGCAACTACCTCCTAAGCTCCCTCCTGCAATCAAGAGAAAAAATGGAGATTGTTTCTCAACTTTCGAACAGAATGGAACGTGCAGGGTACGATGTTGACTCGATGCTTCGATTCAAGCTTTTGAAACGACATAGACATAGAAAGCAGGTCCTGATTGATCCTTAGGTAATGAAAAGATACGTAAAGGTTTATCTGCATCCGGATTCAGTGACGCAGGTTTTGTGGAGAAGAGAAAACTGAGTTTTGATTCAATCTCTTTACCTTAACATTACATTAGAGTAGAAGAATCTCTGGAACCAGAAGCTCTTGAGGAAAAAATATGAGGTTATACGTAAATGCTTTGTATGCTTTATTTATAGAGTCGTTGTTGAAGTTTTCCTTATCTTTTTTTTTCTTATTGTACACTGATTTGTTTTGTATGATGATGTTAAATCTCTTTGAAATAAAGACAAAACATGTCTGAATCTCTCTGGTTTCCTTCCGAAACCTGTTTCCAAAATGTCTGAATCTCCTATATATGCACAGCTTATGCTTATCTCATTATCTGTAGTGCAGCTTCTTGCATCCCTGAATAGGAAATGAGCCCTTAGTCGACCATTGATTGATTTCTTCATATCAGAAAAGAAAGTGACTGGTTATGACTGTTTGTTACCAATTTGATTCTTCAATTTGGCTCATCGGATATAGCTCGCTGAATTCGTGCTGGAAAGGGCTTTTCAAAACCCCGGCCCAGATCAGTCTGATGTGGCATCGCCAAGGGCTTTCCCAAGAGTCAAAGATCACAGTGAGGCCGACCAATCATGGGCCTGAACGTTGACCCACGTATCTTGTATTACACGTCCAAATCTCAACCCTTCATTAAAGGTTAGTGTGCTATTTTGTTTTCTGTTACAGATTTTGAAGCAATAATCTCGTTGTATCAATTATACTATCTCTATATAATAAGAAAATCAGCCATTAGTTTTATTTTAATGTTGTAGGAAAAAAATGCATTTAAATCCTTATATAGGTATGCCGCAGCAGATCGTAACCCATCAATTTTACAGCAGCAGAGTGTGTCGTGAGCTCTCTGCACATTAAAATACAGTATTGCCTAAAAAACTCCGTTGTGTAGACAAAAGAGTGCAATTCCAAAGTATTTTGGATTTAAAAATAGGAAAAAAGTGAAACTCTGCGAACATTTTGGATTCTTGACGTTTGTTTATATTTGGTTGGCTCTACACCTACTCTCAGAAGCCAAGGAAGGGAGTTAGGGTTTTTGACCGTGTGTGAGATCTCTTTGTTTGTTTCTCCAGTACCGATTCAATGGCCTTCTCTTCCCTCCTCAGATCTGCCGCCGCCTCCACGGTTGCTGCTCCTCGCGCTGACTTTTTCTCTTCGCCGGTGTCTGATCATTCTAAGGTCAGAGACCACGTTTTCCCTGTTGTTGATGTTTGCTTCGTTTCTGATTCCCTCGTGTTTCTTCTCGATTTGATTTTGCTTTTAGCTTAGGTTGTGCTTTGATCTGCTTGAATTTTACGCGCCGTTGGTGACTTCTTCGAAAAAGTAGTTTGATGTGTGATATATATTTTCTTTAGTTCTGTTCTGACTTTTCTTAGTTTAAGGTGGTGACGTTAATCTTGTTTTTGTCTTCGTTCTTGCGCTCTCGTGTGTTGTCTCGTTTAACGATGAATTCCAACTCGTGCAGTGCCTTGAGGTTTGAAATCTTATTTGTGGGTCTTTCAGAATGTCTAATCGCATACATTTGTGTGTTAGTTTATCAGATTATGAGCTTAAATAGTTTAGTTTAACAATTTGATGGAAGCTAAGTTTTATGCTTTGATTTCGGAGTTGTTTGTATGAATTTATATTCTTTCATAGGAACTTTGCAAGTCAAAAAGATCGTAATTATTCCTTTTTGTCTTAAATTCTCAGGTGTCGTCAAGTCTTGGATTTAGTCGCAACCTGGAATCATCAAGATTTTCTTCTGGGACATCTTCATCTCTACAGTTCTGTGACAAATTCTGTAACTCATATAAAATGTATGACGCACTTTTCCATTCTCAGACCTTTTTTCATGTCCAAATGTACAGAAAATGCAATGCAAGAAGTGTTCAACCCATCAAGGCCACGGCTACAGAAGTGCCATCTGCAGTTCAAAGTAAGAAAATTTATAATTCAGTTGATGTATTTGGTGCTGTATGCTTATTGGTGAATTTAATTTGATTGGCATGAGTAGGGTTAAGTAGCAGTGGAAAAACAAAGGTTGGGATCAACGGTATGTGCTTCTATCAATCAATGCATTTTTTTGAAGACCATCAACTTTTTCTTTACTTATAGAAGCTCTTTTTTTATTTTTTTTGCTGCGAGTGTCACAGGTTTTGGTCGGATTGGAAGGTTAGTACTCCGCATTGCTACATCCAGGGATGATATTGAGGTTGTGGCAGTGAATGACCCATTCATTGATGCCAAATACATGGTAAGGATATCCTCTAATTAGTTATTTTTAGTAGGTTATTTCTTGAAACGATATTTATGTTCAAACTTAATGTGGATCTTCTATCCCCCTATTCCACAGGCTTACATGTTGAAGTATGATTCTACTCATGGAAATTTTAAGGGAAGCATAAATGTCATTGATGATTCTACTTTGGAGATCAACGGGAAGAAGGTCAATGTTGTCAGCAAGAGGTATCGCCTCAAAGTTGCATATTATTTTCTGCCGGTCAGAGAACAGGCGTTTTTGAACCTAATATTCTGTTGTTTATTCTTCCTCAGAGATCCAGCTGAGATCCCATGGGCTGATCTTGGAGCCGATTATGTTGTTGAGTCTTCTGGTGTATTCACCACCCTGTCAAAGGCTGCATCCCATTTGAAGGTGCATTTTTATACATCCATATATTGTCGACCCAGAACTTGTGATAACATACAATTCAAATAACCTTGTTTTATGTGATATGTTTGCTTGATATTTCATTGTTTTGTAGGGCGGTGCCAAGAAAGTTATAATTTCTGCCCCTTCAGCTGACGCACCTATGTTTGTTGTTGGAGTAAATGAGAAGACATACCAACCGAACATGGATATAGTCTCCAATGCAAGTTGTACCACCAATTGTCTTGCCCCTCTTGCCAAGGTTGGTAATGTTGCGCAATGATCCTACCCGCATTTGTGCTTGTTTTTTCCCATTTATCATTCATTGCTAAGAAATTTATTAAGGTCAACTAAACTGTATTTGGCAGGTGGTGCATGAGGAATTTGGTATTCTTGAAGGCTTGATGACAACTGTCCACGCAACTACAGGTCGATATATCTTGCTCTTCTGCTGCACATCACTGAATGTTGATAACCTGATAACACTAACCTGTCTCTTTTGGTTATTTTTTGTTTCAGCTACTCAGAAAACTGTTGATGGGCCATCAATGAAGGACTGGAGAGGAGGCCGGGGCGCTAGTCAAAACATCATTCCTAGCTCAACCGGCGCTGCAAAGGTACACAAAAAATTGCAGGGTTATCTACAAGCATGTAATTATCTTAAATCTGGAATCATATCTGAGCAGTGTTTTGTTGATCGAATAGGCTGTAGGTAAAGTCCTTCCAGAACTGAATGGGAAACTTACAGGAATGGCCTTCCGTGTACCAACACCGAATGTCTCTGTTGTGGATTTAACTTGTCGACTTGAGAAGGGTGCCTCTTACGAAGATGTTAAAGCAGCCATTAAGTATGCTTCCCAAAACTTTCTTGACCAACCAGATTTCCTCATCAAAATATTATTGTTTAATGTAGAACTCGTAGTAACCTCTCCTGGTTTAATGTAAACCTCAAATAGGTATGCCTCAGAAGGACCTCTTAAAGGCATTCTTGGGTACACAGATGAAGATGTCGTCTCCAACGATTTCGTCAGTGATTCAAGGTTGGTCTCTCTTCTTTTCTTCAAAGCCATCTGAATCGTTTTTGTGGTCACTAATGTGGTTTCAATTGTATAACAGGTCCAGTATCTTTGACGCCAATGCCGGGATTGGATTGAGCAAGTCCTTTGTGAAACTTGTCTCTTGGTACGACAATGAATGGGGTTACAGGTACACTTCTTGTTTCTCATCTCATATTTCTCCATTAGATATAGCTAACAGTTCTCAGACACTTACAAATCTTCTTCCACTTTACTTACAGCAACCGAGTTCTTGACCTTATAGAGCACATGGCTTTGGTAGCAGCCAGCCACTAGATACACACACCAGTTCTTGCAGAAGCTTGAGACTTTCTGCTTTTGCGTAACCTGCTCTACACATTCGATTTAGATTTGTTTGGCTCAATCAGGTGCTAGTTATTTTGAGAAATTTGGTTTGAATCACAAGCCTTTCTTCTATTTTTGTTCTGTTCCAGTATCAGCAACTATGGAAACTAGATTTGGTCCAAAAGACTAAAAACTGTGCGACTTACATCTATCAATAATGGGCTAAACCTGTTGTACTTTACCATCCGTTATAAGCAACAACTTTTTGGGAGCTTCTTGACAGTGCATCGTTAGCTTTACCCGTTCTTATGATAATCACTAACCACTGAAACATGTTTTTTTAGAAATGAAAACAGAAATTGAATTAGATTAGCCGTGTAAGCAAACGCCTACTATATCGTTTATCTTTTCCTCAGCTATGTTTCGGGAGAAAGCTTACCTGTTTGGTTTTGGCGATTTTTAGAAGATGGACAACCTTATCTTCTATCTCCTCGCTTTGTCTCTGTTCTCTCTTTCAAACATCGCCATCATCACCACTCAAGAAAGAAGACTATTCAGAGTTAACGGAAGCAGACTCTAAGCATTGTGTTCGCTTCTAGCTCAGGTGAGGCTATAGCATAATTGCGTAAGAGAAGGACACGATCATGCGGACAAGGAGAAACTCTTCGGATAAGGTTACTCTTTATATCTCTTCGCTTGCCCCGCTATTTCATGGAAATTACAACATTCTCTACGAACTATTGTTTATTACATATGTCCTCTGAAATTTCGTTTTATTACAGATAAACCCAAAAATTTTGTTAATTCTAAATGTCTCCGAAAGTTTTGTTTTTTTACATATTGTTTCCTTAACTATTTTTGTTTTATTACAGATTCCCCTGAACCTTTCATGGTTTGATGTAAACCTCCAAATCCAATAAGTTTGTCACAGAAAGACCTCTAAACAGTATCATTCTAGAAAGAGATATCGTCTCCAATGATTTCGTCAGTGATATAAAGTCTCTCTTCTTACCCTAAATAACACCAAATGGCATTTCATTGGCTACATCAATTTTAAAAATTTATCTTACAAAAGTGGATAATTATATTGTTCATCAGAGACGTCCACGTAAGGGTAACATAATCTGTATATGGACAAGGAGGTTCTTGTTCATTCACACCAGGAAGGAAAATGGTCCAGTTTTCGGGTCCACCACCGATGAATCCACAGCAACGTATGTTCTAATGAATATTAAAATCTACTTATTTCGTTTCTACGACAAACAAAAGATATTTGCTCGTTGCATATACAAAATCTCTTGCTAACACCAGATTTTGCTTGATTAATTAGTACGTTTTAAGTAGCTCAACGAGACCTATAAGAAAGTCCAGTTAAATTAGATTATAGTTTCATTTGCATCTATAGATATATGAATTATTAAACGCTTTAAATTATATTGTAGTTTGGGACATTCTACACATACATGCGTGGCCCTTTTTGACGAACAACATCAAAAGTTCCAAAAAATAAGCAACAATTTCTGTTTCTCTCGTAACTTCCCCAAAAAAATCAGCAGCGAGAGAGAGAGAGAGAGAGAGAGAGAGAGATCGGTTATGGCGGCGACGGAGCATCTCGGCCTCAGTGGAGAAGACTACAATGTCGACGATTCGCCGCCGTCTTCATGGCGTCTCAGCCTCGACACATTTCGCCTCCCTTCTTCTTCTCCGTTGTCCTCTAGCCGCCACAACGGCCGTACTCGTTTGTCTCGTTATCTCCGGACTCCGAGTAAGTTTCATCTTCGTCCTTCTCTTAAATATACGTTCCTGCGTTTCGTGTGTATGTGTATACTCGATGTACAGTTGTTATGTGTTAACATGATTCATGTCAGGCGATGTCACTCTAGTTCTTCCATTGAAATCTGTTCAGCAGGTTAACTGAGATTTAACCATACACGAACTTTTCGGCAATTTCGAAGTATACGTACGGATGTTCCCAATTTTTTAGCCCTAGAAAAAATCTAGAGTGATTTTGCCGAAATATTCTGTTTAAAAGCATGTGTATTGTTCAAAAGGAATTAAGCTTTCTATTTGTTAATGAAATCCAAAGTTTGTGCAAATTCTCTGTTTTCCGTTTGGAGCAGATTCTAAGTAAATCTGGGAATCTTCTTTTTGTCGTGCAAGAAACATTGGCAAATCAGAATCATTTCTTTATTTTAAGTGTGATAGGGACATAGAATCATATTCTTCGGAGTTCTTACGCAATGTAGATTAATGGGATAATGATAAAAACCATCGAAGATTGATTGTTAAACGCCTTTGAATCATCAGTACGTAAACAGGTATCAAAATCTTAACATGGTTCTTACTCTTCTCTGTTGTCGAAAATCAGAAAAGGAACGTAAAGTCTCTGAGTATTACAAGAACCAAGAGAAGCTCCTGGAGGGTTTCAATGAGATGGAGACAATTAACGAAACTGGTTTTGTATCTGGAGCCCCAACTGAGGTTCGTCTCTAGCTTTCTTCAGTCTTCTCACCAAGATCTTGTCCATTTTCTTCATACATATATAGCACCTTGTTCATTTCAACAGGAAGAACTGAAGAAACTAGCAAAGAGCGAGAGGCTCGCAGTTCACATCTCAAATGCAGCAAACCTTGTGCTTTTTGTAGCTAAGGTTTATGCTTCTGTAGAGAGTAGATCTATGGCTGTGATTGCTTCCACTTTGGACTCTCTCTTAGATCTCTTGTCTGGATTTATTCTATGGTTTACGGCAAATGCCATGAGAACACCAAACAATTTTCGGTATCCGATTGGAAAACGACGGATGCAACCTGTGGTATAGTCTCTGTTATTCTCTCATTGCTTCCCTTAAAACTCACGAAACTAAAAGCCATAGTGCTTAAAAATTTGACAGGGAATCATTGTGTTTGCATCCGTGATGGCAACTCTTGGACTACAAGTGATACTAGAGTCAACCAGGCTACTTGTTTCCAAGGTACAACACGGGTTTTCCACATTCCATGCGTCCTCGTAAATTTCTAACACGGGTTTTCCACCAGTTATATGATGTAATCTGATCTTTCTTATTGTGTAGAACGGTTCTCATATGAGTAGCACCGAAGAAAAATGGATGATTGGAATAATGGCTTCTGCTACTGTTGTCAAGTTTCTGCTCATGATTTACTGCAGGAGTTTCCAGAACGAAATTGTCAGGGCCTATGCACAAGATCACCTCTTTGATGTTGTCACCAATTCAGTCGGTTTAGCAACAGCCGTTTTAGCTGTAAAATTCTACTGGTGGATTGATCCCTCTGGTGCTATAGTAGTAAGTAAATCATCAACTTTCTTGAAATATCTCAGGTCTCTTGTGATATACAAGAGATTCAAGTGTCTGATTGAGAAAACGTTTGTTTCTTCATTATGGTTTCAGATTGCTCTGTACACAATCAGCACATGGGCAAGAACGGTTCTAGAAAATGTCCATTCACTGATAGGACGCTCTGCGCCACCGGATTTCTTGGCGAAACTAACGTTCTTGATATGGAACCATCACGAGAAGATTAAACACATCGACACAGTGAGAGCATACACGTTTGGGTCACACTACTTTGTGGAAGTTGACATTGTATTGCCAGAGGACATGAGGCTACACGAAGCTCACAACATTGGAGAGACTCTTCAAGAGAAGCTGGAGCAACTCTCTGAGGTTGAGAGAGCTTTTGTCCATATTGACTTTGAGTTCACTCATCGCCCAGAACACAAGTGCAAGGTTTGAATATCACAATAGGTTTTATTTAATGGCTCCAGAGGAAATAAATTAAGCAGGTAGTCTCCGTTTCTCTGGACTCTTTTTGTTATGTAGTAGCATTCCACATGCAAAAGATAAAAAAAAATAAAAAAAATCCAATAAAACTCAAGCGAGTGACACTTTAAACAAATTTGGTGAAAAAAGAAACAAAAAGCGACAGAAGTTATGATGAAAGTAGATCGAACATGGAAAATTTACATAAGACAGTTACAGGCCTAAGGTTATGTCTCATTAACGTTTACTTTAAATAAATTCGGCCCAATGAAAAAAACATGTAATATATATTACAAGCCCATTTTACGCATAATTAGGTCGGCTTTGAAAATAGTAGAGGCCCATTAAGGTAGTTTGACCTGCGTCTGCAAAAGACGATCTTTAGGGCTTCTTGTAACCTAGAATCGTCGCTATATAAACAGCCTTTTCCACTGAAACATTCAATCGACCAAGATCGCTTCCTCCTCGTCTATAGCTTTTAAATTCTCCTTTCGATTTTCATAGTTTAGGTATTTCTTGAGATCGCAGCCTGTGATGTTTGAGATTGTCCGTACCATCTGAGTCTCCTTGACGATTACCTCCATTTTCTGAGGCTTTAGATCTGTTTCTCTTACGTTTCTTCTGTATTGTGGTTTGTTATTTCGTTTTCAATCGGATGTTTTTTGGTTTGAGTCTTGGGCGCTGATGATGAAACAAGATTACCATCAAACTTTGAGAGATTCACAGCTCGTTGATGCATATTTCTTTTTATAATCTGAGCCTAATTTTGTTTTGAGATCTGCTCTGTTTTGTAAATTGTTTAAAGGCAACAAATTAGAGTCTCTGATTCACTTATTCAATAGTGGATAAAGCGCTGTACGTTGCCGAAATAGAAATGGCGATATTCTGGTACATGGTCTAGTTTTGATAGTTCCTTGTGCATTCAAAAGCCCTTACATGATTCACTCCGCTATTTCTCTTTGAATTTTTGGTTTTTATTTGTCGCTTAATTTTGATTTCATTTCAATTTGTGGCATGTTGATTGGTTAGTACTTGTAGTAGCTTACAAAGGCAACAAATTAGAGTCTCTGATTCACTTTTTCAATAGTGGATAAAGCGCTGTACGTTGCCGATAATTACTTGGCACAAAGATCTCCCAATTGGCTTTATATTATATTTTAGCCAATACGATCGATGTTCCTATATTGTATCCATTTGTCTTTGTATATTTTGACATTTTAACAAGATTCCATTATTGACCTAATCAAGTTTTATTAACTACTGATATAGAAGGAACTGAGAACAGACTTAGTTCATCCAATTTTTCGGAGACCCTAACCTTAGAGCTCTTCCACTGGAATGAAATAGTGTTTTAGAAAATTTACTCAATATTAATCGGCACTTAAGCTTGTTTATAACATTGTAATGGGCTCAATTTATCGGCTTCGTAGACCCGATGACCCCAGGTTGTGACTTAATAGGCTATTAAGCTTTTACTTATTATAGGTCTGTTTAAATGAGTATATGATACTCGGCGTTGGACGTTTTAGTTATATAGGCTATTTTAAGGCCTATTAATTATGCATTGATAGAGCATAGAATAATAGAAAGTTTCGGTCAAGCTTATATAATTAATTGGTCGATGAGCAAATTCAAAATTTTTATTAATGAAATCAATAAATTGCTAGATTAAAAAACTGGTGGATGATGTTAATGCCGTAATGAGGCTGTACGTGATAGACCCTCCGTCTCAGTTAATTCGCATCTGAAAATACAAAAGTGGTTTGTCCAGAAGCATTTAAACTCTGACGCGCTTAATTTTATAAAAATTCGAAAAAAGCAAATTTCAAAAGGGGTTGTTAACCTACGGAAATGCAGCGCGTGGTCATAACTCGCATGTAGTGCGCGTGGCTGTTTTTGTTTCCAGATTGATATTACCACGCGAAATATTTTCTAGTTTGGGCTTTTTTACTATTTTATCGCTTTTTTTTGTCGGGCTTAGGCATATTTTACAAACAAAAAGGATTTATGGATCTAACAAAACTTGATCCAAATTACATTGGTTTAAATTAATATTTTAAAATATAAAATTTATCTTTTGCATAACTTTTATGTACTGTATGATTTTCTTAGTTATACTAGTATTATTTCTTCTTTTTAACATATCATTTTCTTAAAGATTTTCCAGTATAAATTCCTTATTTTATATTTCCTAATCGAATTTAATAATTTCCTTTAATTTTAGTCGTACAATTTTTTCTTTTAAAAATACTCTTTTTCGTATATAATTATTTGTTTGTATAGTTTATTTTTAATAATCATTTTATATTTTAATAATTTTTTCAATTTTTTGTGTTTGAAATCTTCAAAAATTATGTTAATATAATTTGTAACTCTGAATGGTCAAATATTTTAACACATGTATATATTTGGAATTAGTAAATATGACATATGTCAGAATCTTGTGACTTATTAATTTTTAAAACCGTACTTTGATAAGATATTATACATGTAACTGTTTAACTTATTAGAGTTGATATATTTTATATTTGATTTATTACTTTGATAAAATAAGAACTAAAAATTGTTTACTTAGTTACACTTCCATTTTTCGATGACGCTAAATAAAAAAGGAACCAAAAAAACAAAACAAAACGTTCATCCTTATTTCACGCGCCGGACTTCTATAGAAAATGTGTTTTGATTAAAAACAGCGTTTTTGGTGAGTTATAGTCCAGACATTTTTACCACACGCGCTTTACGCGCAACTGCTGCACGTGACTTTTAATATAAGTAGAGTGTTTTGGTAATAACGTATGGGCTCTATATTTAATTAGAACCATGAATATTGGATTTTGACGGGCTCAATCCCGTAGACCATAATTCAATGATGGACTATTGTTATTTAATTAAAGCAAAGGCCCATCCATAAATACTAGATTCATTTATTTTTATTTTTTTTGGGCCGCGACATTTAATTGGATTCTAATCAAATTGACTATTTATCAACTTAATGAAACTATAAAATAGATGGATATTACATTTTATAGCGGATTAATTCATAGAATTTGGGATTTATATAACACTTCATTATAAATTTTTCTTTTTGAACGTAAATTAAAGAATTACTAGGTGGGGTCCCCGAACCTTGAAAACAAATTAAATATTATGGTTAAAAACAAATTGAAAATATCTTATAGGATAGCAAATTAAAATAACCTTGAAAACAAATTACAATATCTCAAATTGAAGATATCATTTAAAAATAATTTTTGAAAAATCATTATGTCAAGGAGAAGATAAATCAAAGCTTTTATCAAGGATAACTTAGTATTATTAAACGTGACATTAAACAAGAGAGTTTAGTTTCATAATTTACTATTATTTTAATAATGTATAAATATTTTCTATAAAAAATCATTGAAATAAAAAAATTAAATCAAATAAGTACCTAGAAACTAACCGCTTTCTCTCTCAACGAAAAGACAAAAAATAATTTTTTTAAGCTAGATCTCTGGTCGGCGCTGACTTCTTTATTCAATAAATCGAGAACGTTAGCAATGATGATGAGATCGTGTTCGTCATTATGTCGGAATGGTGTCTCACTGTTTTCCGGTGGATCTCTTGTGCATTCTTTCGTTGTTACACTATTTCTCAATTGGTTAATGTTCTCGATGTATAGTCATCGGCGGTTTCGAATCAACCGTTGTATTTTTATGTCCGGCGATTTCGCCGAAAATTCTCCGGTTTTGTTGGTCGTGAGTTTGATAATATTAACATCTGATGTTAGTTATGCGTTTTTTCTCGAGCATCAGTGTGATTTATTGTGAACGTCTCGAAGACTAACACAAATCCCTTCGGATTTTATATGTAAACATCGACCGGCACGAAAACCACCATGGAATCAATATGTTGAGGAAGACATGAAAGCCAATAGGACAAGAATGAGAAGATGGTTTATAGTACAACCAAGATCAATGAAATCTTTTTCTATATGAGAGTTTCGATCAATTTAAAAGTTTTGCGATGTAACAGATGGATCGTTGTCTCCAATTTTTTAATGCATTACTGGTATTTCATCAGTTAAAAGAATATGATTCCCAAGCAAAAAAAATTACACCAAATTGACAGAAATGACGAAAACGATTAAGTACTTGATTAAGAAAACGGCGCATAATTTGCTTTATCGTTTTTTCTTTACACAAACTATTGATTGTATCTGTAATCTCATTGATAGTGTGAATCTTTCTAATGTTTATACCTTTTTCCGCTATTTATTACACCTAGCCACCTTCCTCAATTATGTCCTCTAATAGATTAGATTTGTGTACAAGTTTTAGTTATAGGAAGCCAAATGTAGGATACTTTGTTGATTTCTAAACACACCCTAACATTACATGACTTATAAGGTAACATATTTTACCAATGAAGGACATAAACTTATATACTCAATACTAGATTAGGTTACACGCGGGTTAAAATGTAATATTTTATACTTGTGAAATAAAATATTTTAAAATTTTAGAAATAAAATGAAATCTTCAATAAAATATATATCCACTATATATTAAAAAAATTAGACTTTCTGAATAAAGTGTTGTTATATACTTAATTACATAATATACTATTATAAACTTTTTTAAATACTCATATTTGCCTATATTTTATATGAGTTTTGAATATAAAATTATAGACACAATTACAATCTACAAAATATCTTTACCAATATTTAGGAATTTTTTAGTTTAAATTACTATTTTTATGTTTGAAAATTCTTATTTTACAATTTTTATTACTTGGTTTATTTATTTATGATTAAATTCTTCTATTTTCATTATCACAAAATAGCCACTATATAAAATATTCACTAGTTTAACTTTGGGTATTCTGTAAAAAAAACCTTCATGTCGCCCTGCATTTTTTAGAGATATCACGTAAAGTTGAAAAAAATTGTAATTTGGAAGTTTTTTTTTTGCAAAAAACCATTTAACTTTAAATATACCACTCAATGATATACATATTCTTATTTATAATTATATATTTTATGTATTCATAGTTTCCCAAAATATTTTATAGTTACGATTTAAATTAATATTTTAAAATATGACATTTATCTCTTGCATAAAATTTATGCACTGTATGATTTTCTTAATTATAGTAGTATTATCTCTATTTTTTTAAATATATTTTTCTTAAAGATTTTCCAATATAAATTCCTTAATTTATATTTCGTAATCGAATTTAATAATTTCCTTAATTATAGTCGTACTATTTCTTGTTTTAAAAATAATATTTTTCAGATAGAATTATTTGTTTGTATAATTTATTATTAATAATCATTATACATTTTAATGGTTTTTTTAATTTCTTGTGTTTGAAAGCCCAAAACAAAAATAATCTTCTATTTTTAATAATCTTTTTTGTGTTTAATTTTTTGTGTTTGAAAGCAAAAAATAATCATGTTCCTATACCCAAGGTTGATACAACTATACATTAAAACAAGAAAATGAATTTTTTCAAAGTTATCCCAAAATATGTAGGCTAACCCCTTCGAAAACTTTGATTTTCCTCAATAAATTTATTAAACAATTATTTTTGTTATCTTTCATCCATTTTAAAAATCACAAACCACATCCTAGATCTATATTAATGTTCACTATACTTGTTTTGATGGTCATGAAACATGTTTCTTAATTTTTTAACAAGTAATTTAATTAAACTCCAGATACATCCTAAATGAGTGGACTAATCCCTATGAGATCTCGATTTATTGTAAATCGGGGTTATGTAGGGACCAAATTATCTTCTATTGTATTTTCATACCCTAGGTGGCTACAACTATACATTAAAACAAGAATTGAAAATTTTCAAAATTATCCTAGAATCTGTGGGCTAACCCCTACGAAAATCTCGATTTTCCTTGTTAAATCTAGTAAACTATTAATTTTATACCTTTAATCCATTTTAGAATAGAAAATCGTATCCAAGATCTATATTAATGTTATCTAAGCTAGTTTTGATGGTCATCAGGTATGTTTCTTCATTTGTTAACAAGTAATCTAATAAAATTCCAAATACACCTTAAATCGGCGTGCTAGCCCCTCTGAAATCTCCAATATTTTAATAATCAGGGTTACTTAGGGACCAAATTATATTCCATCATGTTCCTATACCCAAGGTTGATACAACTATACATTAAAACAAGAACATGGAATTTTTCAAAGTTATCCCAAAATATGTAGGCTAACCCCTTCGAAAACCTTGATTTTCCTCAATAAATTTATTAAACAATTATTTTTGTCATCTTTCATCCATTTTAAAAATCACAAACCACATCCTAGATCTATATTAATGTTCACTAAACTTGTTTTGATGGTCATGAAACATGTTTCTTAATTTTTTAACAAGTAATATAATTAAACTCCAGATACATCCTAAATGAGTGGACTAATCCCTATGAGATCTCGATTTATTGTAAATCGGGGTTATGTAGGGACCAAATTATCTTCTATTGTATTTTCATACCCTAGGTGGCTACAACTATACATTAAAACAAGAATTGAAAATTTTCAAAATTATCCTAGAATCTGTGGGCTAACCCCTACAAAAATCTCGATTTTCCTTGTTAAATCTAGTAAACTATTAATTTTATACCTTTAATCCATTTTAGAATAGAAAATCGTATCCAAGATCTATATTAATGTTATCTAAGCTAGTTTTGATGGTCATCAGGTATGTTTCTTCATTTGTTAACAAGTAATCTAATAAAATTCCAAATACACCTTAAATCGGCGTGCTAGCCCCTCTGAAATCTCCAATATTTTAATAATCAGGGTTACTTAGGGACCAAATTATATTCCATCATGTTCCTATACCCAAGGTTGATACAACTATACATTAAAACAAGAACATGGAATTTTTCAAAGTTATCCCAAAATATGTAGGCTAACCCCTTCGAAAACCTTGATTTTCCTCAATAAATTTATTAAACAATTATTTTTGTCATCTTTCATCCATTTTAAAAATCACAAACCACATCCTAGATCTATATTAATGTTCACTAAACTTGTTTTGATGGTCATGAAACATGTTTCTTAATTTTTTAACAAGTAATATAATTAAACTCCAGATACATCCTAAATGAGTGGACTAATCCCTATGAGATCTCGATTTATTGTAAATCGGGGTTATGTAGGGACCAAATTATCTTCTATTGTATTTTCATACCCTAGGTGGCTACAACTATACATTAAAACAAGAATTGAAAATTTTCAAAATTATCCTAGAATCTGTGGGCTAACCCCTACGAAAATCTCGATTTTCCTTGTTAAATCTAGTAAACTATTAATTTTATACCTTTAATCCATTTTAGAATAGAAAATCGTATCCAAGATCTATATTAATGTTATCTAAGCTAGTTTTGATGGTCATCAGGTATGTTTCTTCATTTGTTAACAAGTAATCTAATAAAATTCCAAATACACCTTAAATCGGCGTGCTAGCCCCTCTGAAATCTCCAATATTTTAATAATCAGGGTTACTTAGGGACCAAATTATATTCCATCATGTTCCTATACCCAAGGTTGATACAACTATACATTAAAACAAGAACATGAAATTTTTCAAAGTTATCCCAAAATATGTAGGCTAACCCCTTCGAAAACCTTGATTTTCCTCAATAAATTTATTAAACAATTATTTTTGTCATCTTTCATCCATTTTAAAAATCACAAACCACATCCTAGATCTATATTAATGTTCACTAAACTTGTTTTGATGGTCATGAAACATGTTTCTTAATTTTTTAACAAGTAATATAATTAAACTCCAGATACATCCTAAATGAGTGGACTAATCCCTATGAGATCTCGATTTATTGTAAATCGGGGTTATGTAGGGACCAAATTATCTTCTATTGTATTTTCATACCCTAGGTGGCTACAACTATACATTAAAACAAGAATTGAAAATTTTCAAAATTATCCTAGAATCTGTGGGCTAACCCCTACGAAAATCTCGATTTTCCTTGTTAAATCTAGTAAACTATTAATTTTATACCTTTAATCCATTTTGGAATAGAAAATCGTTTTCAAGATCTATATTAATGTTATCTAAGCTAGTTTTGATGGTCATCAGGTATGTTTCTTCATTTGTTAACAAGTAATCTAATAAAATTCCAAATACACCTTAAATCGGCGTGCTAGCCCCTCTGAAATCTCCAATATTTTAATAATCAGGGTTACTTAGGGACCAAATTATATTCCATCATGTTCCTATACCCAAGGTTGATACAACTATACATTAAAACAAGAACATGAAATTTTTCAAAGTTATCCCAAAATATGTAGGCTAACCCCTTCGAAAACCTTGATTTTCCTCAATAAATTTATTAAACAATTATTTTTGTCATCTTTCATCCATTTTAAAAATCACAAACCACATCCTAGATCTATATTAATGTTCACTAAACTTGTTTTGATGGTCATGAAACATGTTTCTTAATTTTTTAACAAGTAATATAATTAAACTCCAGATACATCCTAAATGAGTGGACTAATCCCTATGAGATCTCGATTTATTGTAAATCGGGGTTATGTAGGGACCAAATTATCTTCTATTGTATTTTCATACCCTAGGTGGCTACAACTATACATTAAAACAAGAATTGAAAATTTTCAAAATTATCCTAGAATCTGTGGGCTAACCCCTACGAAAATCTCGATTTTCCTTGTTAAATCTAGTAAACTATTAATTTTATACCTTTAATCCATTTTAGAATAGAAAATCGTATCCAATATCTATATTAATGTTTTCTAAGCTAGTTTTGATGGTCATCAGGTATGTTTCTTCATTTGTTAACAAGTAATCTAATAAAATTCCAAATACACCTTAAATCGGCGTGCTAGCCCCTCTGAAATCTCCAATATTTTAATAATCAGGGTTACTTAGGGACCAAATTATATTCCATCATGTTCCTATACCCAAGGTTGATACAACTATACATTAAAACAAGAACATGGAATTTTTCAAAGTTATCCCAAAATATGTAGGCTAACCCCTTCGAAAACCTTGATTTTCCTCAATAAATTTATTAAACAATTATTTTTGTCATCTTTCATCCATTTTAAAAATCACAAACCACATCCTAGATCTATATTAATGTTCACTAAACTTGTTTTGATGGTCATGAAACATGTTTCTTAATTTTTTAACAAGTAATATAATTAAACTCCAGATACATCCTAAATGAGTGGACTAATCCCTATGAGATCTCGATTTATTGTAAATCGGGGTTATGTAGGGACCAAATTATCTTCTATTGTATTTTCATACCCTAGGTGGCTACAACTATACATTAAAACAAGAATTGAAAATTTTCAAAATTATCCTAGAATCTGTGGGCTAACCCCTACGAAAATCTCGATTTTCCTTGTTAAATCTAGTAAACTATTAATTTTATACCTTTAATCCATTTTAGAATAGAAAATCGTATCCAATATCTATATTAATGTTTTCTAAGCTAGTTTTGATGGTCATCAGGTATGTTTCTTCATTTGTTAACAAGTAATCTAATAAAATTCCAAATACACCTTAAATCGGCGTGCTAGCCCCTCTGAAATCTCCAATATTTTAATAATCAGGGTTACTTAGGGACCAAATTATATTCCATCATGTTCCTATACCCAAGGTTGATACAACTATACATTAAAACAAGAACATGGAATTTTTCAAAGTTATCCCAAAATATGTAGGCTAACCCCTTCGAAAACCTTGATTTTCCTCAATAAATTTATTAAACAATTATTTTTGTCATCTTTCATCCATTTTAAAAATCACAAACCACATCCTAGATCTATATTAATGTTCACTAAACTTGTTTTGATGGTCATGAAACATGTTTCTTAATTTTTTAACAAGTAATATAATTAAACTCCAGATACATCTTAAATGAGTGGACTAATCCCTATGAGATCTCGATTTATTGTAAATCGGGGTTATGTAGGGACCAAATTATCTTCTATTGTATTTTCATACCCTAGGTGGCTACAACTATACATTAAAACAAGAATTGAAAATTTTCAAAATTATCCTAGAATCTGTGGGCTAACCCCTACAAAAATCTCGATTTTCCTTGTTAAATCTAGTAAACTATTAATTTTATACCTTTAATCCATTTTAGAATAGAAAATCGTATCCAAGATCTATATTAATGTTATCTAAGCTAGTTTTGATGGTCATCAGGTATGTTTCTTCATTTGTTAACAAGTAATCTAATAAAATTCCAAATACACCTTAAATCGGCGTGCTAGCCCCTCTGAAATCTCCAATATTTTAATAATCAGGGTTACTTAGGGACCAAATTATATTCCATCATGTTCCTATACCCAAGGTTGATACAACTATACATTAAAACAAGAACATGGAATTTTTCAAAGTTATCCCAAAATATGTAGGCTAACCCCTTCGAAAACCTTGATTTTCCTCAATAAATTTATTAAACAATTATTTTTGTCATCTTTCATCCATTTTAAAAATCACAAACCACATCCTAGATCTATATTAATGTTCACTAAACTTGTTTTGATGGTCATGAAACATGTTTCTTAATTTTTTAACAAGTAATATAATTAAACTCCAGATACATCCTAAATGAGTGGACTAATCCCTATGAGATCTCGATTTATTGTAAATCGGGGTTATGTAGGGACCAAATTATCTTCTATTGTATTTTCATACCCTAGGTGGCTACAACTATACATTAAAACAAGAATTGAAAATTTTCAAAATTATCCTAGAATCTGTGGGCTAACCCCTACAAAAATCTCGATTTTCCTTGTTAAATCTAGTAAACTATTAATTTTATACCTTTAATCCATTTTAGAATAGAAAATCGTATCCAAGATCTATATTAATGTTATCTAAGCTAGTTTTGATGGTCATCAGGTATGTTTCTTCATTTGTTAACAAGTAATCTAATAAAATTCCAAATACACCTTAAATCGGCGTGCTAGCCCCTCTGAAATCTCCAATATTTTAATAATCAGGGTTACTTAGGGACCAAATTATATTCCATCATGTTCCTATACCCAAGGTTGATACAACTATACATTAAAACAAGAACATGGAATTTTTCAAAGTTATCCCAAAATATGTAGGCTAACCCCTTCGAAAACCTTGATTTTCCTCAATAAATTTATTAAACAATTATTTTTGTCATCTTTCATCCATTTTAAAAATCACAAACCACATCCTAGATCTATATTAATGTTCACTAAACTCTTTTTGATGGTCATGAAACATGTTTCTTAATTTTTTAACTAGTAATTTAATCAAACTCCAGATACATCCTAAATGAGTGGACTAATCCCTATGAGATCTCGATTTATTGTAAAACGAGGTTAAGTAGGGACCAAATTATCTTCTATTATATTTTCATACCCTAGGTGGATACAACTATACATTAAAACAAGAATTGAAAACTTTCAAAATTATCCTAGAATATGTGGGCTAAATTTTGAAAATCTCGATTTTTTCGGCTAAATTCCAAAAGGGGCTATTGTAGAAAATCTGTGGGCTAAATTTATTAAGGAAAATCAAACCTACGGAAATGCAGCGTGTGGTCATAACTCGCTTGTATTGTGCGTGGTTATTTTTGTTTTCAGATTGATATCTACCACGCGAAATATCTTCTAGTTTCGGCTTTTAACTACTTTACGGCCTTTTTTTGTCGGGCTTAGGCATATTTTACAAACAAAAAGGATTTATGGGCCTAACAAAACTTGATCCAAATTACATTGGTTTAAATTAATATTTTAAAATATAAAATTTATCTCTTGCATAACATTTATGTACTGTATGATTTTCTTAATTATACTAGTATTATTTCTTTTTTTTAACATATCATTTTCTTAAAGATTTTCTAGTATAAATTCCTTATTTTATATTTCCTAATCGAATTTAATAATTTCTTTAATTTTAGTCGTACAATTTTTTCTTTTAAAAATACTCTTTTTCGTATATAATTATTTGTTTGTATAGTTTATTTTTAATAATCATTTTATATTTTAAAGATTTTTTCAATTTTTTGTGTTTGAAATCTTCAAAAATTATGTTAATATAATTTGTAACTCTGAATGGTCAAATATTTTAACACATGTAAATATTTGAAATTAGTAAATATGACATATGTCAGAATCTTGTGACTTATTAATTTTTAAAACCGTACTTTGATAAAATATTATACATGTAACTGTTTAACTTATTAGAGTTGATATATTCTATATTTGATTTATTACTTTGATAAAATAAGAACTAAAAATTGTTTACTTAGTTACACTTCCATTTTTCGATGACGCTAAATAAAAAAGGAACAAAAAACAAAACAAAACGTTCATCTTTGTTTCACGCGCCGGACTTCTATAGAAAATGTGTTTTGGTTGAAAACAGCGTTTTTGGTGGGTTATAGTCCACACATTTTTACCACACGCGCTTTACGCGCAACTCTTGCGCGTATGTGTTAATATAAGTAGAGTGTCTTGGTAAAAACGTATGGGTTCTATATTTAATTAGAACCATGAATATTGGACTTTGATGGGCTTAATCCCATAGACCATAATTTCATGATGGACTATTGTTATTTAATTAAAGCAAAGGCCCATCCATAAGTACTATATTCATTTATTTTTATTTTTTTGGGCCGCGACATTAATTGGATTATAATACAAAATAGCCAAATTATACCTATAAGTCGACATTTATTTTTATTTTTTTGGGCCGCGACATTTATTTCGTTCATATTAGATATGAACTTATGAAAAATATCTAAATATATATACCAAATAAATCAGATAAACAAATAAAAGTAGGGAAGATAACTAGAATAACATATATTAATTGGCATAGAACTAGACTAACATATATTTACTAGAAAGAAAAAAAGAAAATTTTGTGACAATTTGGCACTTATTTGTCTTTGTTAAGAAAAACGTTATTACGACACTGCCATTACAAAATTATTTCCACGTAAGCAAAAATTTGAGTTATTTACAGAAATGCCACCGCGTATTTCAGATTAAGTCTGCGGACCTTTGTTGCAGACTTGTTATGCAGACTTAATATTCAAGTCTGCGCAGACTTGTTATGCAGACTTAATAAAATCTGCGCATATCTGCAGACTTAATATGCAGATTTGTTTTCAATGTTGCAGACTTATTAAGTCTGCGCACATCTGCAGACTTATTATGCGTGTTACAGACTTTTCAACGCAGACTTAATGTGCTTTGTTGCAGACTTATTTACAATTAATAAGTATGTGCAGACTTATTAAGTCTGTGCAGACTTATTTTGATTGCAGACTTATTACGCAGATTTATTGCCTTTGTCGCAGACTTAATTGCATTTGCAGACTTATTATGCAGACTTAATAAAAATATGCAGCTGTTTGTTGCAGACTTAAATGATTTGTTGCAGACTTTTGGAAAATCTGCGACACAATGACTAAATCTGCGACACCTAAAAGGTCTGACTGAAATAACATCGTTTGTCGCAGATTTATTTACAATGTCACAGATTTGAAGCTCAACGTCGCAGACTTATTTTGAAATTGCCTACGTGGCATTAAAAACTGCAGACTTATTAAACTGTGTTGCAGACTTGTATTCTGACTAGAATAACACGGTTTGTCGCAGACTTGTTATGCAGACTTATTGAATGTGTTGCAGACATAACGAATTTGTTTGTCCTAGACTTTCGTTGCAGACTTATTTTCTGTGTGTTGCAGACTTATTTCATCTTCGGGATGTTCCTAATAAGTCCCTAATAAGTAACAAATTTACGAAAATGCCACTGCACCATTAGGGTTATGTACGGCGGCCGTTCTACATTGTCACCGATAATCTATCTCCGACATTCTCAAATTTAAAAACTTTATCTATCTCCGCTGATCCCGTTGTCTGTCGACGTCGCCGCCCCGATCCCGTTGTCTATCGTCGTCGCCGATCTCGTTCTCCATCGTCGCCGCCAATCACCGATAATGTTGCAAATTATATTGGTTTGGGGTAATTGGAGATTTGAGAAGAGTAGATGGATTTTTATTGTCGATAGTAGTAGAGGTTCTCGAGTTCTTGGAACCAATGCTGGAACTTCGTTCGACGAATTCATTCAAATGGTGTACGAGGATTATGATGTTGATAAGAATAAGTATGAAGTTGAATTGAGCTACATGTTTCCGAAGAAGATATTGGTCAAGTTACCAGTAGACACTCCTCCTGTCTTTGTTGGTAATACGAGACAATTGCAAGGTTTCTTTGAACAATTCAAATCAGATACGTTGCGGCTATGTGTATCAGATAAAGAGGTATCATTGGAGTTTAAGGACGCTCAGAAGCATGACGATGGTGAAGACAATCGTCGAGAAGGTAGACCATCGCCGAAGCGAGCAAAAATAGACGTTGGATTTGATGGTAATGAAAAAAGAGAAAGGGATGCTAGTTCTGGTGATGAGGATGAGGACGACGAGGACCAATACAAGTTTGATTGTTGCGAGGATCCGGATGGTGCTAGTTCTGGTGATGAGGATTACTGTCTATATGGAAAGCTTCGTGAGGAGGAAGAGAAGGAAGAGAAAGCAATAGTGCCACACAAAAAAAGGGAACAAAGGAATGATAACAAGGTTGATGAAGATTACCGGAATATCGAATTGACTTCGTTGGATATATCGGTCGGACAAAGGTATGATAACAAAGACGCATTGGAGATGAGGTTGAAGATTCTTTCTGTTGCGCAGAAGTTTGATTTCAACGTTGATTATTCAACGCCAAACTTATTAATTGTACGATGTTGGATAGAAGGATGCACATGGAGAGTCCGAGCTACTACAATTGGAGATTCTCCATGTTTTTTTATAAAAGTATACGTTAAAGAACATACATGTTCTGTCACAGACCGTGGAGCCCGTTGTCGCCAAGCTACACACGAGATTTTGGGACAAATGTACAAGGATTTTGTGGGTGGTATTGGTTTAAAAGTGTTACCTAGTCATGTTGCAGATGCTCTGAACAGACGATATGGTATTAAGGTATGGCTGTAACATCTGGTGTCCCACACTTGTTTTGTTTATGGCAGACTTGTTTTGTTTATGGCAAACTTGTTTTGTTTTGTGTCAGACCTAATATGCTTAATTGTCGTAGACTTATCTGTTTCAGTTACAGCTTTGTTTTATCCTTGTCGCAGTTTTGTTTTGAAGCAGATTTGTATTCCTTTGCCGCAGACTTATTTATTTATGAATGTGACAGATGGAATACTAGAAAGCTTATCGAGCCTTAAAGCATGCACGACTTATGAAATGTAACAAGTCTGCATACAATAAGTCTTCGACAAATAAAACAAGTTGGCACCAAATACCAACAAGTCTGCAATAAATGAGCAAATCTGCAACACACCAACAAATATTAATAAGTTTGCGAAAAAGGAACAAATCTGCAACAATACAATCAAATCTGAACAAATACCAATAAGTCTGCAACAAATCAACAAATCTGCAACATTTCAACAAGTCTGCAACATATCAATAAATCTGCAACACACCAACAAATATTAACAAGTCTGCGAAAAAGGAACAAATCTGCAACAATACAATCAAATCTGCAACAAATACCAACAAGTCTGCAACAAATGAACAAATCTGCAATATCAACAAATCTGCAACAATACAAACAAATCTGCAACACATAAACAAATCTGCAACACATCAACAAGTCTGGAACATATCAACAAATCTGCAACACATAAACAAATCTGCAACACATCAACAAGTCTGCAACATATCAACAAATCTGCAACACATAAACAAATCTGCAACACATCAACAAATCTGCAACACATCAACAAATCTGCAACACATCAACAAATCTGCAACACATCAACAAATCTGCAACACATCAACAAATCTGCAACACATCAACAAATCTGCAACACATCAACAAATCTGCAACACATCAACAAATCTGCAACACATCAACAAATCTGCAACACATCAACAATCTGCAATATCAACAAGTCTGGGAAAAAGGAAAACAAATCTGCAATAATACAAACAAATCTGCAACAATACAAACAAATCTGCAACAATACCAACAAATCTGCAACAATACCAACAAATCTGTAAAAATCCACGGCAAAATCTACGGCGAAATCATAATACTAAAGCGTAAGAACTAGACAAATAATACCGGAATCTGGGTTTTAGGGTTCTTTACGGCGGTGAAGATAGATAAGATGAAAGAGAAGTGGCTAGGTTTTAGGGTTTCTCGACGGCGGCGATAAAGAGAAGATGACGACGACGAGAGGATGACGATGAAGAACACGACGGTGGCGTAAGAACACGATGAAGATGACGACGACGAGAGGATGACGACAACGAACGTGAAGCCAACAGTGAAGATGACAACGGCGAGGAGGACAAACACAACGACGGCGACGATGAGGAAGATGAAGAAGATGACGACGGCGAGGATGACGAACACGTTTTCGTTTTTCGTTTTTTTGTTTTAAAATCAAAATAGTTTTTTTTTTTTAGAAAAATAAAACAAATCTGCAACACAAGTCTGGAACATATCAACAAATCTGCAACACATAAACAAATCTGCAACACATCAACAAGTCTGCAACATATCAACAAATCTGCAACACATCAACAAATCTGCAACACATCAACAATCTGCAATATCAACAAGTCTGGGAAAAGGAAAACAAATCTGCAATAATACAAACAAATCTGCAACAATACAAACAAATCTGCAACAATACCAACAAATCTGCAACAATACCAACAAATCTGTAAAAATCCACGGCAAAATCTACGGCGAAATCATAATAATAAAGCGAAAGAACTAGACAAATAATACCGGAATCTGGGTTTTAGGGTTTTTTACGGCGGTGAAGATAGATAAGATGAAAGAGAAGTGGCTAGGATGACGATGAAGAACACGACGGCGGCGTAAGAACACGATGAAGATGACGACAACGAACGTGAAGCCAACAGTGAAGATGACAACGACGAGGAGGACAAACACAATGACGGCGACGATGAGGAAGATGACGGTGACGGCGACGACGACGATAACTTTTTTCAAAAGAACAGTTTTTTTGCGTTTTTAGGGAAGAGAGAGAAAATGAGGAAGTTAAAACGTTTTCGTTTTTCGTTTCGTTTTTTTGTTTTAAAATCAAAACAGTTTTTTTTTTTGAGAAAAATAAATCAAAATGGCATTTGTGTAAAATAAGTAACTCAAATTGGGTTTTCTGTCTTCTTACAAAAGAGTTGTGTTATTCTACTAAAGTCAGTTCTAAAGGTGTTATTCTAATAATTAGCTGAAAGATTAATGTTATTCTAGGTAATAAACTCATAAAAGTATTATAAGTCAATAAAAAGAAAAAAAAAAAAAAGAAACAACGCGAAGGTTTGATTACCACTCAAAAAATGAACAGCTGTTTATCTTCAACAAAGCTTCTTTGTGCATCTTCGCTCTTCTCAACTCATCCTCTCCCCTCTGACTGATTCACTTCGCCGTGAAAAATTAAGACAAAACAAAAAAGTAAGAGAAGCTCCGAAACCCAGCAACTATGGTGTTTCTTCTCCCCAATCTCTCTCCTTCGTTCCTTCTTCCGACCGGAAAATCCCTCAAAGAGAAACCCATTAACAACCAAGCTTTATCATCATCAACTTCGTCTTCGTCTTCTTCCAATAGCTACGAGTTTGAAGAAGATACTCTCTCTCCACTTTCTCTCTTTAGCGTCCAGGCTCCTCCTGTTCGAGGTGCGCAGGTTAAGATCAAACCTAGTGCGCATGATAAGTACCAGCACGGCAAAGATGAGTTCTACATCAATCTCGGTTTAGCTGTACGTACCCTTCGTGAAGATTTGCCTCTGCTCTTCGCCAAAGATCTCAATTACGACATTTACAGGTGTTTTTCTCATCTGCATCATCTCCTTTAGGTGGATCCTTCCCTAAACCTGTCGATGAAAACTAGAAATTAATCATCCCTATGATAATTAGATTCTGTGTTTGCTTGCTTTCAGGGATGATATAACATTTGTGGATCCAATGAACACATTCTCTGGAATTGAGAACTACAAATTGATCTTCTGGGCACTCAGATTTCATGGGAAGATTCTCTTCAGAGATATCTCACTTGAGATCTTCAGGGTTTGGCAACCATCAGAGAACATGATTCTCATCAGGTGGAATCTTAAAGGTGTACCTAGAGTTCCATGGGAGGCAAAGGGGGAGTTTCAGGGTACTTCTCGCTATAAACTCGACCGAAATGGCAAAATCTATGAGCATAAAGTCGATAACTTGGCCTTTAACTTCCCTCACCAGCTCAAACCTGCCACTTCTGTTTTGGATTTGGTCACTGCTTGCCCTGCAAGTCCCAATCCAACTTTCATGTTTGGCCCCGTGGATTCATACTCGTCTTCTTGGATTGAGTTCTACAAAGCAGTGCAAAGGACATTAGACAAGCAAGAAGAGCACATGCTTATGCAAGACCATTTCGTCGCATGCTCATAATGCCATTAGGTCACACTCTGGTGTATATATATACTGTTGCATTGAAGATAATATACATATATCTACGTGTGCAGGCATATGCATATGAGTAGATGTGGTTGACTTAGGTTTTCAGATCAAAGAGGGTAGGGAAACCAAGAACACTCTATGTACCCATGAGCTTGTACAACTTGCCTATTGAATGTAAACAGATTCATTACAGTTATTATATTTATATAACACATTGATGTTTTGTTTTATTTACGATCGAGGGAAATGGTATCCTTTGAAACCAGACACGAGGTAGGCCATCATAATGTACTAGGTAGACACTCACTCTTATCGGGTTAATTCTCAAAGGGAATATCTAAGTAGGAAACTTAAGGGGGAATTCAAAGAAGCCAAATTTCTAAACATCAGTTCGGGTAATGAACATGAGTTTTGATGCAGATTTGAAGTCACCCATATGAAGTAAAAAACGAATTCTACCATGAGTTGATCGTACAAAAAAGCACCCAGAAAAGCACACCTAAAACGTATCATAAGCCTTTCCATATAGTTATTGAACACTCTCATAAGTGTAACAATATATATACTAGAGGGAATTTTTCCACTCGACCAATGTGGGACTTTGTAATATAAAGTCTTTATAAGCTTTCAAGCTAACCACTTTGGAGTTCAATTTCTCATTCAATTTCACTTCAATTTTTACATGTAACTACACTATTTTATAGTGTTCATTACGAGGAATCCAAAGACTCCGAAACCCGGTCATTCCGGTGACAGACCTCACCGGAAAAGTCGCCGGAAAGTTGGCCGGAGCCACTTGTCTAAAATTGAAGTTCCAACATGTGCGTGCAATGAATATTTGGGGTTAGTTAATAAATTATTGTATGGAATAAGAAAATGGTGGTGATGATGATATAGACAGTCTGGTACTTGCCCACATGCATAAGCATCAACAATGCTAGTCTGATGTCTTAATCAGGAGCTTCTTGTTCCGTGACGATTTGTCTTTTGGATACATGACAATGTCAATTAATTATTATTTCGAAAACGACACGTGTAATTTACAAAACTGTCATTGCGAAGCATAATTGATAACTCTTGGAACCCTAACTTTATATAATACTCATATGAGTGTTTCGACAAGAAAATTTAGACTTAGATACAATTAACTGAAACCTTATTATTAATAATCATTAAAGATTTGAAATCTTTTTTACTTGATAAGAAGTAAGAATATAGGTAAGAGCAATCCAAATTAAAAAAAAAAAAAAATTGACAAATGAGCGTTGAAAATAGAAGAGCCCAAAGAAAAATATGTAATAAATATTAAGCCATCATGGCATCATCCAATAGCTATAAATTAATACGTGAACAATTGTATGATAACATATGCATTGAGATCTATGAAAATCAATTATTAAAAGTTATTTTGCAGACATCACATATAATGATATAAACAGATACCCACATTTAATTTATAAAACTTATTCACTACAAATCATATATCAAAATATCTTAATCATGTTTGACTGGTAATTCATACACTGACACATAAAACTAATATAAACGTTCGACAAGTATATATAAATTACCTGACGTGAACTTCCAAAAACTTTTTTGATTTGAAACTTCTTCAATCCAAAAGAAGTCGATTTGTGGGTTATAAACTTTTTTTTTTGAAAAATCTGTGAATCCTTGAAAATTCAACCAAGAAAGGAGAATTTTTTCCCCTAAATCTACTACAAACAGTCTATGAATTATTGGTAGATTTATTTGTTTATATAAAGAAAAAAATTATATAAAATGAATTTATAGATTTAAAAAAAAAAACAAAATTCACCTACAAACGGTCTATATGTGACTTATAGAACAAAATTACTATAGAAAGAAATACATTTCTTTTTTGTCAACATGGAAATAAATCTTTATATAGTTACTTTTTCAAAGAATTTATAAAAAATTTTGAAAATGTTTGTTTCCCCAATTGAAAGTTACAAATGCTCTATGACTTTGGTAGATTGCTACAGTTAAACGTTCTATGACCTATTGGTAGATTCATTGAAATATATATATATATATATATATATATATATATTAGGAAATGTCTCACGCAATAGTTTAAACAAATATAATAAATTATACAACACTACATAAATAATATATATCAAAATGATTGATCTATGTAGATGTCGTTTTGAGCATTCCGGTTAGGTAAAACAATTTTACGTGCAACTGCTGTGCGTATGTGTTAATATAAATAGAGTGTCTTGATAAAAACGGGCTCTATATTTAATTAGAACCAGGAATATTGGACTTTGATGGGCTCAATCCCATAGACCATAATTTCATGATGGACTATTGTTATTTAATTAAAACAAAGGCCCATATATAAGTACTAGATTCATTTATTTTTATTTTTTTGGGCTGCGACATTTAATTGGATTATAATGAAAAATAGCCTAATTATACCTATAAATCGAATTGGCTAATCAAATTGACTATTTATTAGCTTAATGAAACTATAAAAAATAGATGGATATACATTTTGTTAGATGGATATACATTTTGTTGCGGATTAATTCATAGAATTTGGGATTTATATAACACTTCATTATAAATTTTTCTTTTTGAATGTAAAATAAAGAATTACTAGGTGGGGTCCCCAAACTTTGAAAACAAATTAAATATTATGGTTAAAAACAAATTGAAAATATCTTATAGAATAGCGAATTAAAATAACCTTGAAACAAATTAAAATATTTCAAATTGATGATATCTTTTAAAAATAATTTTTGAAAAAAATCATTATGTCGAGAAGATAAATCAAAGCTTTTATCAAGGATAACTTAGTATTATCTAAATATATATACCAAATAAATCAGATAAACAAATAAAAGTATTATAAGTCAATAAAAAGAAAAAAAAAAAAAGAAACAACGCGAAGGTTTGATTACCACTCAAAAAATGAACAGCTGTTTATCTTCAACAAAGCTTCTTTGTGCATCTTCGCTCTTCTCAACTCATCCTCTCCCCTCTGACTGATTCACTTCGCCGTGAAATATTAAGACAAAACAAAAAAGTAAGAGAAGCTCCGAAACCCAGCAGCTATGGTGTTTCTTCTCCCCAATCTCTCTCCTTCGTTCCTTCTTCCGACAGGAAAATCCCTCAAAGAGAAACCCATTAACAACCAAGCTTTATCATCATCAACTTCGTCTTCGTCTTCTTCCAATAGCTACGAGTTTGAAGAAGATACTCTCTCTCCACTTTCTCTCTTTAACGTCCAGGCTCCTCCTGTTCGAGGTGCGCAGGTTAAGATCAAACCTAGTGCGCATGATAAGTACCAGCACGGCAAAGATGAGTTCTACATCAATCTCGGTTTAGCTGTACGTACCCTTCGTGAAGATTTGCCTCTGCTCTTCGCCAAAGATCTCAATTACGACATTTACAGGTTTGCAGGAACGCCTAGATTTACTGTTTGTTAAACTCGTGTCCAAAAGCTAAGTTTGAGATGCTAATGAAATCTTTGATCTGAAATGGACAGGGAGAAGATATTCTGTTAAATAATTAAGTTTGAAACATGACATATGTATAAAACATAACGTGTCTTACCCTAGGATGCCAATAGTCCTCGTACTTAGATGCGAGTAAAAGCGCAGTAAGACCAATCAACTACATATCCTTTGCAAAATCAAGTTGAAAGGAAAATATTCATTACAGTGAACTAATACTCACTTCGATGAGCCAGTTAACAAAAACTCCATGTATAGCTGGACTTGTGTTTGAGCTAATAAGTAAAAGCCCAAAGCTGGGTTTTGTGCCTGCATTATCAGCACCTCAATTTAGGATAATGAAAAGCTCAAACACAAGAGATGCAGTTACACTAAACATAAAGAAAGATCCACATAAATTTTGAAACTCCTGGTAGGAACTGTCTCAGAACTTTTAGTTGAATCTACACACAATTCTGAACATGTTTCACAATGCAAACATCGCGGTCTTCAAGAAAATCCAGAGAGAACAAAGAGGCATAATTAATGAGTGAATTACGAATGAAAAAAAAGCTCTGATCACTCGTGGAATCCGTAATTAGAATTTTTCTTTCTCTAAATCACAAAAAATAAACCAATAGGCGAAAATTACTTGTATCTCAACACCAATCGACGAAGACTAAGAGAAACCCTAACTTAAAAGACATAGAACAATGTCCTCGTACCTCTTTGGCTACATAAGCAATGCGGATAATAAACTATCAAATTAGAATTTTGAAGAAACTAGGGTTTCTGTCGGAGATTTACCTTCGCGAAGGCCATCTTCTTCCTCGAATCTGCCGTCTTCTGGTAAATTTACGATATGAGAGAGCGAGAAAGAAGAATTATTGTCAAGGCCGAACGAAACCATTTGAGTCTGCAGCGCTTTTTGAGTGTTTGAATTGAAATAAAGCAAGTACATTTACGATTTATAACCCTCGGTTGCTATTAATTTACCGCTTTTGTCTTGAGTCTTTCTTGACATATCCCAAGCCCATTACTAAGCCCACTAAATCCGTTTTTACCTTCAGCCTATTGAATTTTTGTTCCAACGCAAATGAAGCACGAAATTAGACGACTAGCCCCCCGTTCACGAGAAATTACAAGGTTCAACACGTAAAATTCAATATAATCAGAGAGAAACCACAAATATACAACCATATTTCGGTGTAAAACTCAATATAATCTTAATTCGAGTTGCTTCTGACAAAAATATTGCAAAAAGTCGGGAGCAAACTGAAACAAGGCTCATCACTGACTAAGATCCTTTCAAGTTTCAACCATCTTTAGTCTCCAGGCTTTGTTGGGGACCCAAATGTCTGAAGAGGGGACATAAAAGTTTCAGGCAAATGAATAAGATAATAGCCAGACGAATATAAGAAAAATACAAGTTTGTCAGTTCTTCAGAAGCAATCTCTGTTATGCTCTTGTTTAACAAAGAATGGTGATGTCACAGATAATGCATTCACATGCTTGTTCAGTAAAAGTTCACACTTTTTCTGCAACTAGTCTCCACTTAAAGTGAGAAGATCATAAACAGCTTTGTGTGGGAATTCTATCATATATGCCCATTTGGGTCACTCACCCTCAAGATTACTACGCCTTTCATCTTAATCACGGTATGGTGCGAGATCGATTTGGAACCGCTTTTTCCCTTTTGTGACCCTCTGCAAAAAAAAATTAAGTCAAGATCTTGCCAATGTTAATGGTGTCGAAGAAGAACAATAATCCATGGATTGAAAAGGCTTACAGCAATCGTGATGAGCTCTTCCAGGAGTTCTTCTAGATGGCGCAAAGGCTTTGACAATAGAAACACACAAGAGTTTTCACAGAATTGCAAGAAAGAGATGGACACTTTTGTTTTCATTAAGTAAGCACATAAAACTCACCCATTGAGTTGGACCATCAACTGGAGCACTTAAAGGATCATCATGAACCTGATCATAATCAAGTTGGAACAATGACTCCAGGAGTAGATGACAAATCCAATGAATTTGATAAATTGTCTAAAAGGTGTGGTATTGCCTAAGTGGGATCAAACAAGGTATCCTACCTCCATGAAAATTCCATCGACGCCAACCGCTACAGCTGTTCTTGCAATGCATGGTATTAACTCACGAAGGCCTCCACTAGCAACACCACCACCATCCAACTACACAAGAATGTATTGTTTGTGTTCAAGCTATCTGGATATTGCTGGCTTCAAAAAACAAAAGATTCTTTTCAAAGGGACCATACCTTCTTGCCTGCAGGTTGTTGTAGTGAATGGGTTATATCAGCGACCTGCCAAGAATGGAAACGTGTACGACAGATTGTAATTTAACAAAAACAGAACATAAGGCAGAATAGGAAATATGAAAAAGAAAAGATGAAGCAAGATACATACAACAGGACAATTAGCTTCCCTCATCCACTCAAAGTTTCGTGGATCTACTATCAAATCATCTGATAATCAAAACCAAACAGAGTATCAGTCAGCCAATTGTAAAGGCAGACCAAAGAAGTGTTTTAGCACCCATTGATGTATACTTCAGCAATCCAATTTTTTATAAGTTTCAAGAGATTTGCATGGGATTTGTGAATGCCTATTTGTTTATCTACACTGCTAAACTCCATGGACACAAAGATCATCCTAAAGCCTGCTTCCGTTCGGTATCTGAAAAGAAGATGATAACTTACTATATCCAAACATGGTTCCTCTTTCACAAACCATCACATTTGGATTCCCAGCCAGTCTGATCTTCTCGGCTGAATTTTCCATGACCTTAGCATACATATACGCAGTCATCAAAAATATCCCAGCAAAATATATTGACCACCTTGAAATAAGTAAGAAAAAAGAACTCACAGAAGGAGCACAAAATTGTCCTTTCTTAATATTGATAATTTTTCCAGTTTGTGCTGCTGCAACGAGAAGATCTGTCTGGAATTACAATTAACAGCTTAAATCATCAACCATATAACAGATATCAATACAAGATTGGAAGTTTGAAAGCTACAAACAGAAGCTTTGAGGAAAATATGGTTTAGAGTCTTGCCTGACGACATAAGAATGCTGGAATCTGAATTATATCTGCAACCTTGCCAACTGCTTCGCACTAAGAAAATAAATAACACATCAGAAGGTACGAAAGACTTGCTAAATCTCAGTTCTCTATTGTGAATACGTTCATTTATACCTGGCTTGATTCGTGAACATCAGTTACTATAGGCAGGTCATATGCTACTTTCACCTTCTCAAGAATCTGCGTTGGAGAACCATAAATGTGACCATCAGTATTCTTGTTCAGAAATAATAGAAAATCAAAGCAACTTCACGTTCAAGTAAATGGTAGCATCATAGGCGAAAAGTAAAGTAATTGCTGCCATCAATTTAATCCAAAGGTCCTAGAAGAACTTAAAATTAGTTTACATATATAAGATCCATTGAACATCAAAACTCTGTGAAGGTTCTTAAATCAACAGTCCTAACATCCAAATCATCTATATTTAGACATCCCAAGAACATAGAAAGAGTGATTACAGGTAAACAGGGGGATATACCTTCAGACCCTCCGCCATGCCAGGACCTCGAAATGACTTTGAAGAAGTTCTGTTAGCTTTATCAAAGCTAGACTTGAAAACAAGGGGCAACCCAACTCTATACCATTCACATAAAACAAAAACACAAAAGTAGCATAAGGAACTTGAAAAAGGGAACTACATTGTTCAAGATGTGAAGAAGTTCATCTCTCAAGAAAGAACATCCTTGGATCATAAGAGGATTAACTTCTCCAATGTGATCAATTTACATTTGTAGATCACTACACGTTATGACAATGATCTCTCAGAGCTAATGATGCAAGAAACACACGTAAAAGCTTCATTAATACCGAGTACAAGGAATCATACTTTGTGGCGATGTCTTTAATGTGTTTTGCCATTCGAAGAATATGTTCCTCGGATTCGATCACATTTGGACCAGCCAACAAAAAGAATGGTTCAGCAGCCTATACACAGTTAATATACGCACTGTAATCAAACTAGATTTACCATAAGAGGCGAATCTTCAACATTCTGAAAACAAAAAGGCGAAACACAAACCTTGAGTTGATTATACAATGGTGATGATGCCGCCATACTTTCAAAACCTTCGCGAAAATCTGAATCAGAATCATAATTCTTTCTATACACGGATCTGCAACGAAGCAAATCAGAGATGGAGGGATAAGGAATCTGACCTTTTAACTTTTGATCTCGAAGTTGCAGAGTGAGTGAAGAAGGGAAGTGAGATCTCTCATGTCGCCTTTAGCGCGTGGCAAATAGGAGTTATCAATTTAGAGACAGTGTTTGGATACACGGACAGATTATTTAATTCCTATCCAGGATAAGGACAGATTATTTAATTCCTATCCAGGATAAGAACGTACGGATTTTACTACAACTCACTTTTTCCTATCAAAACGACAGACCTTTTCCAACTTTAATGGAACAAAAATGGTAACAATGATTTGAAGGCGTAATATAAATTCCTTTATATTTTCAGACAAAGTATTAACAATGAGAGAGATTCGAAACAGAACTCAACATAGAAAACGAGGGTCATTCACAAACCCATGACTTTTGTCTCCTCTGTTAGAACGCTTTCGACGACATGAGTGGTTTGGGAGGTGACATAGATCTAAGCTCAGGAGCAGAACTTGGAAACATCACGTTCAGCTTATGCATCAATATATCAGATCGAGACGGAATCTCATTCAGAAGAAACTGTTGCACGATCGGTTTCTTGTACCATTCCATGACCAAATCGCCCGGTGCCCTCAACACGACTTTGCTAACTTCAAAGGGCGACTCAACAGAGCTCAGCATCTGAGCAATTACAATCTTCAATGTCGGTCCTGTGACTAGCTTTATACGTCTCGGGACTACACCATAGTATAGCATTCGTTTTCTGAACCTGTGGAGAGTGTGAACCACGGCTATGAGCGCCGCTCCAACCGATAAGTTTCTCACATCGAGAGACCAAGCAATGTGTTGGTCAAAGACGATGGCTTTTGGGAAGAGTTTGTTCTCGTATGCTACTTTCCAGACACATCGAGCTCGGTTAATCTGACCCATCAAAACTAGGTAGTTGAGAAGGACATTGACAAAGTATCTAGCAGCTCCTTCTTCGAGTTCATAATCAATTCCTTGGTAAAACTCCCTGACAAACGTTAGAACTGGTTGTTTCCTCTGTTCTGGACCAGTGAAGAGACCACACATAAAAGCGTGAGCTTTGTGCTTGGTAGCGCTGAGGATTGACATCAATTGTCTCTCTTTATCTTCGTCTTGGCATCGGACAAGGTGGGCGAGAATCGAAGTGTAAAGCACCAAGTCAACTTTTCCAGCAGAGTGCACAAGTGTCTCGAGCAAAGGTCTAGCTGAATCGTACAGACCATTTTTCATGCATGATTCAAATAACTGCCTGATGATGAAATTGTTTGTTTTGATTCCTGATGAACCCATGAACCTAAGCCATTTCAAAGCAAGATCAACAGAAGCATCTTTGATATATATCATCAGAACATCGCTAGCACAGACATCTACAGAATACCCCATTGCTTTCATCTCGAGTAGTATCTTCCCAGCAACATCAACGAGTCTTTTGTTGGCTAGAAGTGTAAGAAGGGAAATATAACTGCTTAGGCCAGGCCTTAACCCAGCATTAGTCATGGAGTTATAGATCTTCATTGCAGAGTCTACTTGCCCGGATCCAGCATGCATCTCTAATAGACACGAATATGTGGATGGTGTTGGTAAAAACCCAGCTTTCTCCATGTCTTTGAAAACCGACATTGCTACTTCAAGCTTTCCTGATTTTGCATGAGATTCAATGATCATTGTGTACAATCCAAAGTTTGGCCTGAAACCTGACTTCTTCATCTCATCCCAAAGCCTAAGAGCAGTATCTAGCTTGCCGGCTTTAGCATATGAATCAATCAAGGAAACAAACATAGTTGCCGATGGCCTATGGCCAAATCCCTGCATTTCCATGTAAACCTTCATTGATGTGTCCAACCGACCAGCTTTCCCCATTGAATCAACAAGTGAAGAAAACACACCAAAGCTTGGTCGGAGTTTCCTTTCTTTCATCTGCTGAAAAAGCTTGAAAGCTGCATCAAGACGGCCAGATTTGGCCAAGCTTGGAATTATAAGCTCATAAGTTGACCCATCCAACAAACTATCAGTCTTCTCCATGCTCTCATAAATCTCAAATGCCTTATAAGGCAGACCCTTGTTCAGAAACAACATCATGAGATTATTATATGTCTGCGTATCAATTCTGCATCCCGACTCTTGAGCCTTTTTGAAACAACAAAACGCAACCTCCAGTTTCTCAGCTTTAGCCAAATACTGAATCACTTGGTTATAGGCGCTAAGCGACAAATCACCGTGACTACTCGAGTCTTGAACCATCTCCTCAAACAACGTCTGAATCCCAACAAAATCTCTGCCCTGGTTCAACCCATCAAACAACAAAACATAACATTGATCCGAAGGCAGATACCAAGGCTGCTTCTTTGCCCACCTGAACAAACTCAGGGCCGCATCAACATCTTTCACAATCTTCAAAGACTGCGTAATATGAACCATATTCGGCACAAACTGAAGTTTATCCAATTGAGTCTCCAACTCCGGTCCCCATTTCCACCTCTGCACAACTTCAACAATCTTTGCAACAGCAGAAGCATTCATGTAAGGCTTCTTAATTTCACCAACCATTACATGGTCATCAAGCCCTGGCTCTACTGATCTTATACCTTTACCGCTGTGTAATACACTACCCGACTCATCTAAATACTCTACATCCTCAGTCCAGCCACTAGATTCACTAATTCCGCTCTTTTCACTGCAGAAACTCCTGCAAATACTCCGACTTGGACTTTGTTTAGTCAATCCAACAAAATTAGGGTCTCTCGGTACAGAACAATCGGGACAAAAGCCATTCCTAACCGCAAAATAGCTCAATAATCGGCTGTTGAAGAAGTAACTGCCGGCTAAATTAGGGTTTACTGGACTGGGAGAAAGTAAAGGAGTCCCAGAAATGGTACTCCTACTAAGCGTGAAAATGACATTTCTGGGAATAACTTTTGCGGTTCTTCCACGGATCATCGGAGATGTAGATGATATTGTTGGGTCATATATTGCAAATTGAAAGTTTCAGGTATCAATCCTAACCTGGTCTCCAGAGATCGGATTGTTTCTGTCTCCTCCTTCGCTAAAACCCTAAATAAAAACAGAGGCTTTACAAGCAGGGGTTTCCCAAAATGAATATTAGCAATTAGCCTAGTACAAAAAGCAAATCATTTTATAATTTTAATCAAAATAACATTTAAATTTATGAATCTCTTTTTTTTTATTGGCCGAAATTTATGAATCCCTGAAAAAAATATCTTTAACTGACATTTATTTAGGTAAATAAAAAACCCCAAATTTTCTGTAACTAGTTTCCCAATTAAGATCTATGAAGACAGAAAAAAAAATGTGGAGAAATTTGTTGTTTTCTAATTGTTTTATTTCCCAGTCCTAATTAAGTCCAGAGAGAGAAGAATCTGAGGAGAATGTGTGAAGCTTATGCAAATGGATGTGTTAAGAAAAAGATACAACTTAAAGAGCTTTGTTTGAGTACAAAGCAAGCAAAAGTTATAAACAGCTTTCCTCTTGATTATTTTACAATGTCAAGCAAGCATATATGCTCATTGGCATACATATGTGTATAATCATTGGCATACATATGTGTATAACCATGTCAAAAAAGATTATTCATGGTTGTCTGTAGTAAAGTGATCGAAAGTGAGCAACTAAAGAGCGAATCTTTTATGAGAAACAGAACAGAACCTTATATCCTTCCATAGGTTGCCTTGCAGGATTCTTCGAGTTATTTGTTTTGGTTTCTACACATGCACATGACACACACAAGATATATATAGAAAGAGAGAGCGAAGAGACAAATATTCAAGCTTTCTTGGTCCTGTTTCTTTGTCTTCTTTCTCCTATTTCTCTTGAGAGTGTAGCTAATTGGTTTTAGTTTTGAAGATTAACTTCTCTTTTGGTCTTCATCTTAAAACCATGGAATCAAACAGAGTCTTCGCAACCATTTGTCTTCTCCTCTGTGTAATTATCTCAACCAATTTCTTCACTCATTGTGGTAAACCCATCTCTCTCTTTAATTTCTCTCTACCATCTCTATCTCTAAAAGCATTTGATTTTGATTTTGATTTTCTTATATTGTAGTAGTAGATGCAAGAAAACAAGTGGGGTTTAAGAGAGAGTCAAAGCAGGAGCCAAAGAAGGTGATGATCAAAGCATTAAAGCACACATCATTGTTAGAGAAAATGATGACACAACTCAATCTTGCTCAGCCTTTAGACTACTCTTCATCCTCCTCCAACACTCAACCTTATGGCGTTAGCACAACTCTCACTCTACCTCCCTATGTTTCACTTCCTCCACTTTCAGTTCCCGAAAATGCCCCTCCTTTTTGCGTTAATCCCCCAAATACACCTCCTTCCTCCTCTTATCCTGGTCTTAGCCCACCTCCCGGCCCAATCACATTACCTAACCCTCCCGATTCATCCTCTAACCCAAACTCAAACCCAAACCCACCCGATTCATCCTCTAACCCAAACTCAAACCCAAACCCACCCGAATCATCCTCTAACCCGAACCCACCTGTTACCGTCCCTAACCCACCAGAATCATCATCTAACCCAAACCCACCAGAGTCATCCTCTAATCCAAACCCACCTGACTCGTCATCTAACACGAACCCACCCGTTACCGTCCCATACCCGCCTGAATCCTCTAGCCCAAACCCGGCAGTAACAGTTCCCAACCCTCCCGATACTGGTTATACACCAGGCCCACCAGGCCCTATTACAGGTCCACCTTACTCTGAGCCGAGCCCATCAACCCCGACCGACACTCCTACTCCTACCGGAGGATCAATTCCAAGTCCATCAACTGGGTTTCTCCCTCCGATTGTCTATCCGCCGCCTATGGCACCACCGTCACCGAGCGTGAATCCGACCTCGTCGGCTTATTGGTGCGTGGCTAAGCCATCGGTCCCTGACCCAATTATTCAAGAAGCCATGAACTTTGCATGTGGTTCAGGAGCTGATTGTCACTCAATTCAGCCCAACGGGCCTTGCTTTAAGCCTAATACATTATGGGCCCATGCTTCGTTCGCCTTCAATAGCTATTGGCAACGGACCAAAGGTACCGGTGGCTCGTGCACGTTCGGCGGCACCGGCATGCTTGTAACCGTTGACCCAAGTAAGACAAATACATATGACTACTTTTATTACTCCGTTTTCTTATAGAAAAATTGCTGAAAATATTGATTATTTAATTTTTATTCTTATTTATGGAAAACAGGCTTTAACGGGTGCCATTTTGATTTCTTCTGATGCATGTAGACGAAGACATCTCTCACTTTTCACTTTTCACCTTTTGTTGGATACGTATAATATCAAATAAATTTTGATATAATACGTTAGGTGGGTCTCTCACTTGTAAGTTGTAACCCATTAAAAAGCTTTAATACACTTGGGAATAGCATATAATTATATAAATCTTATGCTAAATTCGTATAATGCTTTTGCTAATGGAATTAGGTCTTCTAGACTTGTAGTACGTTGCATCTGCTAAACAACTATCACTAATAATTCCTTTATTTATACACACATTCCTTTTCCCCCACAATGATATTGTAGCTTTAAAATAAAGTAATATACGCATATTCATTACGACATTTTTAAATTTATTCTAAACAAGAAAACGAATTTGAGAAAAAAAAAAAAAGGTGGTACAATAAAATTGGCAACAAAGGAAAAAACAGTATAAAGAAGGAAGAAGAAAAAAAAAGGAAAACAAAAAAAAAGGAAGAATGAGCAAATCTGAAGCGCACTATATAAGAAAACACAGTTCTCCAACTTCGTCTCTCTCTCTCAAGTCGCAACGCTCACAACGAGTTCAATTCAATACTTTCAATTTGTCGTCTTCCTTCCTTAAGAATCTCACAAAAACCCATTCTTCTTAAACCCTAATTTTTCTCGAGCTATGTCGAGATTCGAAGATGGATTCTCGGCGGATAAGCTCTTCGCTCAGGGATACTCTTATACTTACGACGACGTCATCTTTCTTCCTCACTACATCGATTTCTCCACTGACTCCGTCTCTCTTTCCACTCGCCTTAGCCGCCGCGTGCCCCTCTCTATACCTTGCGTTTCGTCTCCCATGGATACTGTGTCTGAAGCTCACATGGCTGCTGCAATGGCTGCGCTTGGCGGCATTGGAATCGTGCACTATAACTGTGACATCGCCGCTCAGGCATCAATTATACGCCAAGCAAAGTCCCTTAACCATCCGATTGCTTCCGACGCCGGTGTCAAGTTCCCAGAGTATGAGATTACTTCTTTGGATGCTTTTGGTCCTTCTTCATTCGTTTTTGTCACGCAAACAGGTGAGTATCATATTCCTTTCCAGGATTCAAGAGCTGTTGCAAAAAAAAAAAAAAAAAAATCTTAATTTGTCAAATATAGGATCAATAGTTCTATAGATTTGAGTGTAATATTATTTAGTTATTGGACTTAACAATGGTGAATTCAACTGTGTTTTTTTTTTTATTGATATAAAACAGGAACAATGACGACTCCGGAATTGTTAGGCTATGTATCGAAATCGCAGTGGACAAAAATGAATTACGAACAGAGGGAGATGAAGATATACGATTACATGAAGAGCTGTGGTAGCAGCGACTATCGTGTACCATGGGACATCGATCTTGAAAAGATCGAGTTTTTATTAGAAGATAAGCAAAATGGATTTGTGGTTCTTGAAAGGGATGGTGAGACTGTGAACATTGTGACAAAAGACGATATAGAGAGGGTTAAAGGATATCCCAAGTCAGGACCAGGGACCGTGGGTCCAGACGGTGAGTGGATGGTTGGTGCAGCGATAGGGACTAGGGAATCTGATAAGGAGAGGCTGGAGCATTTGGTCAAAGCTGGGGTCAATGCCGTAGTATTGGATAGTTCGCAAGGGAACTCTATTTACCAGCTTGAGATGATCAAGTATGTCAAGAATACTTACCCTGAATTGGATGTGATTGGTGGCAATGTTGTGACGATGTACCAGGCCCAGAATTTGATCCAGGCAGGAGTTGATGGGTTGAGAGTCGGTATGGGATCTGGTTCTATATGTACCACTCAAGAGGTTTGTGCAGTTGGTCGTGGACAGGTAAACGAAAAAGCTCTGAATTCTTATTACATAATTCTTCTAAACCGTTTAAACTTTGTGAATTATGTAACCAAACAGATTCGTTCTTTTTGTGTGATTTGGACCTCTTAGGCTACTGCTGTGTACAAGGTTTGTTCGATCGCTGCTCAGAGCGGGATTCCAGTTATAGCGGATGGTGGTATCTCAAATTCAGGTCACATTGTAAAGGCTCTCGTTCTCGGAGCTTCAACAGTTATGATGGGGAGCTTCTTGGCCGGAAGCACTGAGGCTCCCGGGGCTTACGAGTATAAGGTATAGTCACATCTTCTTCCGGTTTAACTAACACTTTTTGTGAAATGCTTTTTGTTTTGATCGTTTTTGGTAATGATAGAACGGTAAGAGGATCAAGAAGTACCGTGGAATGGGATCACTAGAAGCAATGACTAAAGGAAGTGACCAAAGATACTTGGGAGATAAAACAAAACTCAAGATTGCTCAAGGAGTGGTCGGAGCAGTCGCAGATAAAGGCTCAGTGTTGAAGCTGATACCTTACACAATGCACGCCGTGAAACAAGGTTTCCAAGACCTTGGTGCTTCTTCCTTGCAATCTGCTCATGATCTGCTGAGATCAAACATCCTTAGGCTTGAGGTGAATGAAAGTTTTTGTCACAATTTTAATTCCCAAAAACTCTCTAGTTTTTCTGACATAAGTTCTAATGCTATTTTGGTTCTGTGACAGGCTCGAACTGGTGCAGCACAGGTCGAAGGAGGAGTTCACGGGCTGGTTTCTTATGAAAAGAAATCATTTTAAGCTTTGGCCAAGATTTGAGGATTTTGTTTTGAGTTTTTCTTATATTATGTTCGATGTTATCTTAATATATACATTTAAATCTAACTTTCAGTTTTTTTATTAACATTACATTGTTTCCTAACATCTATTTTTCTCTAATATCGTTTTATGAGTCTAAGTTATAAGATGATTTGTTGAAAATCTAAGAACAATTCACTATACTAACAATTTTCCCTCACATTTATTAGTTTATATCTTAAAAGAACTTCCTATAAATTAACTGAAATAGACAGCCTTGTTATTTCTAAACTGACCAAACTCTTGTTATTCTGTATCAAAAAAGAAGAAGACCAAAGTCTTGTTTGTTACCTGCCAGAACAACTTGGATCAAGTTAAAGATTCTTCCTGCAAGCTAACAGGCTCGTAGATCACAGATTTAATAACACTCATCAGATTATGTGATGTGAATCCATCGTCCTTCCTGTAAAACAAGTTCAATACTTTGCTCATTTTCAAGAACGCTTCTTTGCATTCCCTTGGAACCACACTTCCTTTCTCCTCCAAAACTAGCTTATGCAATTCTTGCCTCTTTCTCTCTGCTAAACCTTTAATTGATTCAATGATCTCGTAATTGCTGAGATTGTCTCTCTCGTGTTTCATGTGCAATGAAACAGCATTCAGCTTCCCCTCCTTGCATTCTCTCTGCAAAAAAATCAAAAGGGATACATAATCCTAAATCTATGAGCAGAAATTGGTTAATTACCATTATTTTGTTGGATTTAGACGTCTTGCCATCTTTCAACTGTACATTTTATTTCAAAGTCTAAAATTTTAAGAAGAGTCTAACCTTAAAACCTTGTATGTCATTTAGAAGACGACCCATGGTGCTCACGAGGTTGTAGAAAATAAAGTTGCAGCCCCAGAAAAATAACAGTAAGCCAACTTCTGTCTGGCAAATTTCAGTTCCTGCAATCTATTCTCCACAATCCACCTGCAAGTTGGTGAGCAGCATTATAGACCAGTGAAGATATATGCTGATTTGTGACGATATAACAAAAAAAAAGTAGCACCTGAAGTCATGACGTGAACTCGTTCAAGTGTGTGGTTATACTAATAAAACTAGTTAGCCTTGTGCAAGAAGGCTGAATGGAGGAAAAAGCTTAGCTGGGAGTGTACCTATCAAGACGTTCCATTTCTTCACGGTGTACAGACTGGCAGAAATTGAAGTCATCCACAGCTAACTTCAGGATATCAGAGCTGCAAATATTGTGCAGACTAGAACACAGAAGAAAACAATAATGAGAGTGGATGTCCTGATTAGAATGTCGTTTAATGGAAGCTGTGGTGCCAAAACTTATGGCCGACAAAGAACACAAGCTACAAAGGAATGAACAAAAATTTTTACAGATAGGAGGTTTTTCTAACTCTGGTGTTTTCGACAGCACAACCATTAATTAGTTTTCTCCTGTAATCTAATCTTTCTAGGCTTGCATAGGAGGGGAAACCAAGTGCATCCTCAACCTGAAAAAGATAAGATTCTCAGATAGTTCTCACAGGAAGATAGATAAGCAAAAGAGATTACCTCTTTCTTAAGGTATTTATCTCGAACAGAGGTCTTAACCCAGTTGGACAATTCTATCTCCAGATATTGTTTAGTCCAAGAACACTGCTTCTTTAAAGCTGATTCATGTGGATAACTTTGGGCAGCCTTAAATAATTTTAACACAGAAAACGTATCCTTAAGATATCCTTCCAAAGTATCAGAGAAACCAGATTCTTCTGCAAATGGTTTTAGCAGATCTGCAACAAACACAGCGTATCAGCTTAACACGGACATGCACGTAACTCAAATCTAGGCTATATTCATCTGAAAGAGGTCACTTCACCGTAAGACACATCATAGCCATGAGCAAGTAATAATCGGAAAGCCAAAGCACAAGTGGCCAAGTCTAAACATATTTCTTCATCACCACGCAGCCAGTATCTGTTTATAGGTCAATGATAGTTTCCAAAAATCATGAATAAATTGAATAAAACTGCGGCTAAAACAAACTATCATAACAAGTTTCCATATTTGCTACAGGCATTTACCTATAGGTTTCATCCAATACGCTTTTGATTTCGTTTTTGAAATCCCTATCAATTCCTAAGCTTTCAAGAGAGTCAATTATTCTAAGGCGTGCATATTGATCAAATGGATAAACTGTTGGAACTGAAAAGATAAGCAAACTTATTAGCAGCGGAACTCTTTAGATACAACGGGAACGATAGGCATGCTGATAGATATACCCGCAGTCTCGGATTTCTGAAGGAGAGAACAGAGATAACGGAGACATCCTTCGTTTCCAAACTGAGTAAATGCAGCTGCTGTTGTGGCTGGAGAATTAAACAGTGACCCATTTTTTCTTTGGTATTTGACGATCAAATTCCAATCTTTTAGCTTTCTTGTTCCTTCTGAAACAAAGGCCATATATGCTTCTATTCCCTTTGAGAAACTTTTATTATCACTGATCAAACATCAAATCAACAAAGATTATTGAAATGAAGACTTCATTAAAAGAGAAGCTTTCAATTTCGTCTGAGTATTCTAATAAAAGAGCAGAAGTATACCTTCTAAGTTCCAAATCTTTTTTCAGTATCATGGCATCCACCATTTCTGATCCCAATGGAATCGTCAGATTCAAGTCTCTAGCATATTCAATCATCCCAGGAAAGATAATATCAAATCCTGCTGGTTTCTGTATTGTTTCATCCGTGACTGATGCAGAATTCAGCTCAATAAACTGGAGACCTGGATTATTATTTTTTTACACTCATCATTCCATGAATCTTCCAAAAGTCAAATAATAGTAACAAAAGAGAAAAGAAAAACAGACCCTTGTTTATTTGTCTTTCACCAGTTCCCCATTTTTTTAACCCAAGGATACTAGCCAGAGTAGATGATAACACATCCTTCTTAAGAGATTGACGGTCATGATTACTAAGTCCCCAAGATCCATCTTCATGTTGATTTTCCAATAACCAGTTCACACACTGTGGGAAAAGTGGAGCATTTTGGGAACTCGGTGATGGAACCATTGATACCCAACCAGTATCATACGCCGAGACAGAAAGCTCCACTGTATTCAACATCTTCCTAATCTTTTCCTTTGTTTGCTCAAAGCTCTGAATAGCATAAGAATATTAGTTTGTCTACACCACAAGTATACTCTTATTCAAGATTATTGTAGAAGCAAGCAAAAATCAGCTTACCACATTGTTAGATCTTGTCTGTTCTACTGCTTCCAATCTCCTTTCCAAAGTAGCTGCACAACAAGAGAACATTACCATTTGATTAATTGAAATCTTTGATTAGAATAATATCAGGAAAGAGAATGTAACAACAAAGATTTTACTTCATTTTGCGGAACATTTCAATTAGACTGTCACAACAAAGATCAATCCAAAACCCTCACTAAAGGAAGATAATGAAAAAAAACAATTTCAATTTAATCGACGAAATAAAAATATCATATAACCCAAAAGATCAAATCAAACAAATTCTATTGCAGAACAATTCGCAGAGTAGCGTCAAGCTGCAGAACGATGCCCAGTTTACTTAAATCTCAATTTTATCAAGGAGAAATAAGGAAGAACAAAACTCAGAGTACAAAATCCAAGAAGATACAAACGAAGAACGCCGGAAAACAAAAACAAAGAGATCGAGAGAATGAGAGTACAGTAACCTGAGATCGGAGACGAACAACCAGAGGAGCGGAGGTTGATAGACATGGAGAAACCAGAAGCAACGTCGTAGACTAGTAGCAACTTGGTTTCCACACCGTGAGAACTGAGATGTCATCATCAACAAGAGTGAGACTCAATTCCCGATTGTGAGTGTAGTCATACAGAGACGAAACGAAAACAATAATTTAAAAAGAAAATAAACGAAAGAGACAGAGATAAATATACTTGCGAGGAATTAGCCTTAGACCACCCGAAAATATCAGTGTAGATAATATTACAAGTCATTATTTATACACAAAGCGATCTTTTTACGATTAAGGATAATAATCTACAAGAGGATATAACGTGTACATGTGTAGATATCAACCTGACAGGTGGATACTCCATATCGTGAAATTTTCTGATTAAATTTTGCAATTTCGAACTAATTGATTTACGTTATTTTCTAAACACCATTTACTCCCAAGTATCTTAACAACGACATGAAGGAGAGAAAAAAAAAAAAAAGTTGTGTTTTCAACATTATATTATATATTTCTCTTTTGTTAGCTCAGCCAAAACCACGCATGTCTATTATTGTAAACCACCAGCACTTCTGTTCCACGAAAGGTACGAGGGATCTCCGAGTTGCCTGATTGTTAAAACCCAAATGACAACAAGATCATTTCACAGTAAAAATATGAAATCCAAAATCTCAGGAAAGATGATGATGATCATGTTCATAGGAACGCACCTTGGCTTAACTAGATACAGTACTGAGAATGTAACAGCCAAGAGCACGCAAATGCTGCCTACACTCAGATAAGCAATCCCGAGGAAATCGTTCCTTCCACCGAGCCAGCTAGTTGTTGATAGCACTAGTTTCTTCTGCCCATTGAAGCTGTAAGTGTTGTAGTTGTTCTGCAACAAGACTGCTATGGTATCACCCGCGTTTAGGTCCGTCTCAATCTTTCCATACAGCTTTCTAAATGTTGGCAACGCTGCTGTTCGCATCCAGACTATGAGGTCTTCTTGCTCACTCAACTGTCCAACAGAGAACTCTTACACTTGTTAACATTTAATTCAAAATAAAGGAATCCAAATTGATTGATATTGAAGCCTTTGTTTTTTTACCGGTTTAGTAGTATCAAGAGTTCCACCACCTATAGGCGCTCCTGTCTGAAAATTTTTAGGATAGACATTTTTGCCAAACTTGTTTTCTCTGTCACTCTTCCATGAGATGCCTTTCTTATTGACAGTAAGTTGTTGGCTATTTCTTGAAAAGCTATAAGTATCGTTGAACAAACTCCAAGCAACAAGACCACATGGAACAATTGGTTCTCCACCCACATTATCCTCAGGTGCACAGGTCTTCACATCATGCTCTTCTCTTGGACTCCTTAGCTGTGCATCGTTTCGACTTTTCACATACCTAAACACATAATCAACCAGAGAAGTAACTGATACTATTACTTGACAGAGAGTTACTAGATTAAATGCAGGGAAAGTAGCAGACAAAAGCAAATAAGGCAAAGTACCGTCTATGGTTTTGGTAGTAATTCTCAAGTTGGTAGTATACATAGACAGGATGCCTCATAGGTTTTGTCACCTGGAAGAAAAAAAGAAAGGCTTTAGAAAGAGCCATACCTAGAAGAACAGCTAATATACTCAATCATTAAATTGGCATAGAAGAAGATCTCTACCATTATTGTTCTGTTACATATCTTATCTCCTTCACCCTGTATGTAAGCGACCATGTTATTTCTAGAAGATGCTGGAACACAGTCTGTGTCATATCGATCAACAATCTCGACGACCTTCAGGTAAGAATGAAAACATAATCCTCAATAAACCGCAAAATCGAAGCTGGAAAATAATCATAAGAAAGAAGAGAAAACATTCAGCTGATGCACATACTCCTTGAGAAGCAAATAAGCAGATCACTCCAAGGGGAATGAAGATAACCCCAGCGACTAGAAATGTCAAGATTACCTGAAAATGGTGATGAACAATAAGAAAAGAGTAAAAAGCATTATTTTCATTGCACAGGTGCCTCTAAGAATGTAACATAACCGTGATGGAACTTACCCATCCTGGAGTAAGAATTGGCTTGCACGCTGGAAGCTCTTGCTGAGTAAATTTAGAATCTGGTAAAGAAAAATTTGGATAGCAGTTCTTAAGAACAGAGAATCCAAAGCCACTATACGATTTGGTTTATAGGAGAATGATGGTAAAGTTATCGAACAAAATATTTCTACCAATGTCACATCAATATATAATCCAACAACCTAGCTTATGATTTATGAACTTGACTTTCTTATGAAATTTTCATCCAGAACAACTTAAAACATGAAGCTGATGAACCTATCTCCGTCTATATATTGAAGAATCTGCATCAAAACTAAAGCATGCATAGTTGCATATTACAAATCAAAAGATATGTGCCCATGATACGAAGCATGCAAAAACATGGTGATCGAGCTAGGTAGGAATAACAAGATCACAAACACACAAAAAAATCAAGTTTCTATCTATGCCCATAATCGTTCTCGAGAGAAAAACAAGAAATTGCATCAATGGGATCATCATTTCAAGAAAGAAAAGAAAAAAAAAAACAAGACGAGAATATATAACTAGAGAAAAATCACAAAACGAAGTTGGACCAAATCAAGATAGAGATAGAAAGATAACATTTTGGTCGCTTAGAGGATTTCTTGACACCGGAAGGCTCAGCCGATCCACCTCCTCCGACGGTGGAACTCATTACTAAAGAGAATGATGAGAAACAAGGATCAGATGTGGCGATTCTGAATCAAAACGACAGCGAAAACAGATCCTGAATGTTAGGTTTGGGTTACGAGAGAGAAGAGAGAACATCTACTTCGGGAATTGTTTAGATGAAGAAGCAAAACTCTGAGAAAGGAAAAAGTGGACGTGACATATGCTCTTCGTTAATATGGAAGGGACTATTTCGGTATAGACATTTGAAAAAAACAAAAAAACAAACCGGACGTTTCGAACAAACCCGGCAAATACGGTTAAAGTGCCACGTGGTTTACACGTCAATAATAATTATCCCACTCTAATACAGGTCAAATAAACCCACCTGTCATTTTTTGACGTTCCAATTTTTCATTTTTCCTATTATTTAGTTTTAATCACTCTCAAGATATTTTACTCAACGTATGTATCTACTTCACATTTGATTTCGTAGCTTCTGATCTCACTAGTCTTTGTTAGATTGAATCAATCGTGGTGATGGTAATCATCGGAGCAGCAGCGCGTGTAGCCATCGGCAGTTGGCGAAAGCTTGTCTCGTCACATATTTCCCTCCTCGTTGTCTCTTCTCAGTGTCGCCAGGTAAATCTTCTCAATCCGTTCTTCCGATTGATGATAGATGTTTCAATATCAGAACAATGGTTTTATGTCTGAATTCAATTTTTCTAGTATTTCGATCTGTGGTCTCATGGAGGGAAATAAATTGAGAAAACTCAACTGGGTTTCTAAAAAGTTCAATACTTTATGATACTCGTGAATTGAATTGGATTATCAGATGAGTATGGACGCACAAAGCGTTTCTGAAAACCTCAGGAGTTCTGGTCTATTACGAACACAAGGTCTCATAGGAGGCAAGTGGGTTGACTCGTATGACAAGAAGACAATCAAGGTTATTACATCTCTGCCTCTTTATTTCAACATCTACTCTTTTGGTTTTGGGATGTTTTCTGTTGACATCTTCTTCACAGGTTAACAATCCAGCTACCGGTGAAATTGTAGCTCATGTTGCATGTATGGGAACAAAAGAGACAAATGACGCTATTGCTTCTTCTTACGAAGCATTTACATGTATGTGACCCAAAGCCTTCTCTTCTTAATTACTTGAGCTTCTTACTAACTGTTCTGTCTCTGCTCATTTTTTTGATGGTCACGTCTATTCATGCTGAACAATGTGCTGGGGACGGATAAAAACTTTCTTTATGTAATGCTCTTACATGTTATCACATTCAGCTTGGAGCAGATTGACTGCCGGAGAGAGGAGTAAAGTTTTACGGAGATGGTACAAACTTTTATCCCGTACCAATGCATACTCTTTTACTTTTAGGTTTATAAGGTCAGTGTGAGCTCACAACGCGGGAATATAGTTTTCCATGGATGACAAATGCTCATGAAATCAGAATATTGTTTCAAGGCTTTTGGAAACAAATGACTGCTCCTTTTTTAGAGATATGGGCTGAGATATGGTATCTTGTTTAAGCATTACTGGAACCAAAGGTTCTGATCCACTTCGTTTCTCCAAACATAGGTATGACCTCCTGATTGCACACAAGGAAGAACTTGGACAACTTATAACTTTGGAGCAAGGAAAACCACTAAAGGAGGCCATAGGAGAGGTTGATGATTCAATTTGTAGTTGAGAACACAGAATGTGCTGTTTGCGCTTGTCTCAAATGTTGCAATCGTTTCTTAAAAGCAATATATGATTCTGTAATTTAGTTTACAGGTCGCATATGGGGCAAGTTTTGTTGAGTACTATGCGGAGGAGGCAAAACGTGTATACGGTGATATAATTCCTCCTAATTTGTCTGATCGCCGGTTGTTAGTTCTAAAACAGGTTTGCCGATTCTTGCTTCTAAATTCTGTATTATGCTGCTTTTATTTTTGAGTGACATAATTCTGCACCCTTAGCTTAACTTGGAGGTGCGTAATTAGAAATGTTATAGTTAAATAATTGCCAGGCATTCTAGGCTTGGAAATCTGTGACTTTGCTCTTTCCCACCACCTTCACATTTTTTTGAAATTTTCTAAAGTTCTGTAGCAATGCTATATGAGAACCTTAATCTTGTTTGCGAATTCCCTTTCGTATGTGGAGATTCCTAGTGTACTCTTTTTCCGTGCCATGTGGCTGTATTGATCACGTGTTTGCTTTACACCTCAATTGCTTGAATCTCTTGATTTTCTATGCAGCCTGTTGGTGTTGTTGGCGCAATTACCCCTTGGAACTTTCCCTTAGCCATGATTACTCGGAAGGTCTTGCTTGTTTTACCATTTTAATTTACCTTATTTTTTCTGTAAACATCCTATCTAATATACTATGTAGATTATGAGAATTTTTTTCATTAAGTTTTATGTGGATGGTTGATGGTATTGCAGGTTGGCCCTGCTCTTGCTTCTGGATGCACGGTGGTTGTTAAACCATCTGAACTTACGCCCCTAACAGCACTTGCTGCGGCTGAACTTGCACTTCAAGCTGGAGTTCCTCCGGTAATTTATATGATTCTAAACTTGGACTATATTCAACCAGCGTCTCTGGTCTCGTCAAGTTTGATTTCTTCATGTCAGGGAGCTGACCTGATAATTTGTAAAGTTTGAACACGTTGTCTTCCGTTTTAACATGTGATTTGATTTGACCTAGCATTTGTGTTTTTGTCAATGTGGCTCCCAATCTGATTTATGACCGCTTGATGTATGACTATGTGGCTTGAAGGCTAGTTTTTAACAATGTTTCTTTTGTGCTAATGAACTGTCTGGCCAGACCATCTCTTTGGAATTTTTCTGTTTTTTTTTTTTTTTGTATTTATAACATTTCATGTTTCATTTGAATGGTTTTCAACAGGGTGCACTTAATGTAGTCATGGGAAATGCTCCTGAAATTGGGGATGCTTTACTTACGAGTCCACAGGTTTCTCTAATTATCTTTTGTACTTGCTGTTATTGTATCTTTGCCATTAGTTGTGATTCATGGTAAGTAACCTTATTAAGTGACTGTTTTGTTTCTCGTGCTTATTTAGGTGAGGAAAATCACATTCACAGGATCAACAGCAGTTGGAAAGAAGTTGATGGCAGCTGCTGCACCTACTGTCAAGAAGGTATGCTTAAGAAACGATATGATGCTATTTAAAAAATATTCTCCAGATCAAATATCACTGGTACCTCTTCTTTTTTTCTTGTGTAGGTTTCTCTAGAACTTGGCGGCAACGCACCCTCCATAGTATTTGATGACGCAGACCTAGATGTAGCAATAAAGGGAACGGTAGGTGATGGTCATTAGTGTTAAGGCATTGCTTTCTCCAAAAGATGCAAAAACGTTGATCCATCTGGAGAAATTACTCAGAAGTGACAATATCCCGGTTCTTTTCCATATGAGATGTGTCTTACTTTTTATCTGATTAATTACGTCCAGGCTCCACCTTTCCATGCTCTTTGGGGATTGCCAATACCATAAAACATTACCCATTTGATCTGTGATTGCAGCTTGCAGCGAAATTTAGGAATAGTGGTCAGACATGTGTTTGTGCGAACAGAGTACTTGTGCAAGATGGTAAGAATTGGGATACTCGACACACCCCTCCTTGATCTTGCATCCAGTATTAACATAATTTTTTATATCTTTTCAACAGGTATCTATGATAAATTTGCTGAGGCCTTTTCTGAAGCGGTTCAAAAATTAGAAGTAGGAGATGGCTTTAAGGAGGGGACAACTCAGGTAAGTCCTTTCTCTCTCCATCCTATGCTTCTTAGAATAGGCTATTTGCTATCAAATTTATTAAGCAGATCATACTATTGGTACCTCGTTTCTACGTTCTGTACTAGCATTCCAAGTGATTTGATTTTAAGGTTAACTAAGTCTCTTGTGTTCTCTGCTATATTGCTGTAAATTTAGTTGTCACTTCAACATTCTTACAGGGTCCACTTATAAACGATGCAGCAGTGCAAAAGGTACATTAATAGTATTCTCCAGTTTCTGTTTTATTTTTTCACGTACAACATTTATGTGTGATGGCACTAATGTTAATAGTCTTACTTACTCTTCATGTATAATAATTTCAGGTAGAGTCATTCGTACAAGATGCTGTTTCCAAGGTTTGTATTTTCTCTTTTGCGTTCTTGCTATCCTTGATTTCTAAGCGAGGCAGTTCATATCTTCTATTTTTATGCCATTCAGTAAGAAATAATTCTTGCATTCCCCCAATACTAACACTAAAGGAAATATCTTATTAATTGCTGTCTTCTTAAAGGGAGCAAAAATCATCCTTGGCGGCAAAAGGCACAGTCTAGGGATGACTTTCTATGAGCCTACTGTTATCCGTGATGTTTCCAGTAACATGCTTATGTCTAAGTAAGTACTTAAAGCTTCACATAATTGTAGTGTTATAGCTTTTTGTTTCTCCAAAGAATGAACTAGAAACATTTACTGTTCCTCGCATTTTTGTGATCAAAATAACTAAGTTGCTTCTTCTAGGGAGGAAATTTTCGGACCCGTGGCTCCCCTTATTCGGTTCAAAACAGAGGAGGATGCTATCAGAATCGCTAACGACACAATTGCAGGTTTGTCCTCCTGTAATATTAGTAACCTTTTCCTTGTATATGTCGTCTTGGACTTAACAGAATAGGTGGAAATGTTGTGTGTGCAGGACTTGCTGCTTATATATTCACAAACAGTGTCCAAAGATCTTGGCGTGTCTTTGAAGCACTTGAATATGGACTTGTAGGGGTGAACGAAGGACTCATATCAACAGAGGTAAGACCAGAAATGAAAGAACCACGTTCTCCTAATGATAGCCAGATATTTGCTTACATCTTTTGATTGCAGGTGGCTCCATTCGGGGGAGTGAAGCAGTCTGGTCTTGGAAGGGAAGGATCCAAGTATGGTATGGACGAATACCTTGAGGTAAGTCAGAACACTCATTTGTCTCTTACTGAACTACTCTTCAGTGGATCGAATTGGTCTTATATAATATTAGAAATCTCACATGGAGACAGTAATAAAGTGTGCAAGGTTATATAGGTGGTTAGTTTTACATTTTCCTGTGATAGCTTCCAAACTCCAACTATAGCACAGAGACTATCGATGAGAATCTGACTTTTGAATTCTTTATATGCATAAACTTCTGCAAATTATTTTTTGGTTTATTGAGTCTTAGCTCTTTGCTTTGACACAGATCAAATACATATGCTTGGGAGACATGAATAGACACTGATTTGGTTTGTTAAAAAAACTTGGAAATTGTAAGTTCCTCTCCTCCACTCATATCCTTCTAATAAAAGCGCAGCCCTTGGGTTTTCTATCTTACTGTGGAACATAATAAGGATTTGGAGGATACTTGTTACGAAATAAAGATTTGGTCTACGACTAAATGTTTCAGCATCATTTTTAGTTAATATTTTGGGGATTCCATTTTATTTATCTTCGTTTTACATGATTTTTTTGTGTAAAATTCGAACAAAATCTTTGGATATAAAAAAGCAAAAAAAAAAAAAAAAGGGTGTTGTTCTTTGCTCAATATATAAGCCGAAGTGTTTGGGTTTATATTTCTATTTTCATCAGTATCTTGTCATATCAAACACTTATATATCTCATGTGCCAATGTTTAGGAGAATTATAACTTATAACAGTCAATCGATTTATCAAAGTTAATGCTATTTATTAAAATATTAATCTTTCTAAAAAAATTCGCTCAGTTCTGTTTTAAATAGCGTAAAATTACATGGCTCAATGCCAAACTTGGGATATTATTTTTCTTTATCGTTTGGAAAAGATAAGAAGGTTGGAAGGAATATATTCATTTCGAAGAAGAAATTCCAAAGCACCATAAAAAAAAAAAGATGCTTGAAGTTCAAGCAACTGTGGCCTCTATTTTTAATAAGCCGACTTACTTTATTGTCACTTAATTCATTTTCTTTCTTTTTTAAGCTCTTAGTTTGCTTCAACAACAATTAGCTAAAAGTTAAATATTAGCTTTACTTGGTTTAAATCAAAACAAATACTTTACTTTCTTTTCATTTAAACCAAAATAAAACATTTCGCTTAAAATCATCATTGAAAACATTAATCAAGAAAGATAAGAACTTAAATGATCTTAAGGCGGACGATTTGCCAATGCTAATAGTAATATACCTCATATTACTATGAATAAATTTTGTAAATATTAGTAATGATGTTTGCGTAACAAAAATAAAAGCTGTGATTGTGTATCTAAGACAAAAACTCAAAAAGGGGTAAGAAAAAAGTCTAGTAAACTATGTAAATGTGGCTGGCCAAGTTTATACGGTTAGCATCTCTCGCGGGAGTTCTATTTTCATTTTTTTTAATATTGTTGGCGCAATAAGAATCTATCTTTATTCATCAAAGAGGAGAAGAATCGATTCCAATTCTCATGCAATTTGAACTTTGATTTATTTTATTTAAATTTAAAAGTTAACACCATTTTCGTATTTCACCCTAGTCAGAATTGTGTGCGATAATTATTAATTATTTTTTTTATACAAACATTTCGTTTTACAGCCAATATTTAACATTTCTGGCAAATAAAAACACTATTTAATTTATTCAAAGTAATTAATATCTGAAAAATGTATTACCATGTATAGCTGCACAATCGTCAGTCCTACAAAAGCCAAAAAGGGTTATAGCCCCAGCAAGCTTTAACCAATAAATAAACAAAAATTGATGGAGAAAAGAAGAAAAAACATATGGTAAAAAATAAAATAAAGAATAAAAGAGCTTTAATAAGTAGAAGAAGAGGTCCCCAACATTAACACTATCTTTACACATTGATGCATAATTCTCCACATATCAATAGTTCGTGTATATATAATATGTATAACTTAAAATTTTTGTTCCATATTCTTATGTTATTTTTTCTTTTAACTCCATATTCATTGACTGATATTGGGCTGCATTGAACATTTCCATGCTTTCCCCTTCATACTTAATACTGTATGTAACGTATAATATATTTAAATATTCTGATCCAATTCAAATTTTATTCTTAGATAATATTCTCTCTTTTTTTGTGTGCATATCAACCTCAGCCATATTCATTGACTTATTCTTGTTCTATGTAAATATGCCATGGGACCTCCCACTTATGTATATTAGGTTGACCATTTTACATGCAATCAAATTTAGGGGTAATCTAAATAGTTGCGTATATGCATTATATATTATTGAATTTTGTATGTTGAAAAAATGCATCTTCATTTTATACATAAGATAGTTAGTAGTTGGTTATTGTTTAAGTGGAAATAAAAACTCGATCTTCATATTACATACTCAACATATATAATTGGTTAATATGAGAATAAGATCAATAATAACAAAGCTGAAATCTCGTTTGTGGTGTCCGTACAAGAAATTTAGTAATCTCGTTTGTTTACTGTCTTTTTTGTTTAACTCCTTAATTGCGGAAGTAAACTACATTTTTTATTAATCGATTAAATGAAAAACGTTTTGTCGTAAAAACAAATTCCACGTAACTGTTTTGGATTACGGGAGCTATAATAAATTTGTTCCATAATATACTACTCCTATTAGTAGTAATTTATAACGAAACTCATCATTACTTATAATTGTATATTCACCTCATAATTAGCCAAAAAGGTTTACCCTACCATAAATGATAAAAACCCTTGTGGATTTATTTTATTGAGATATTTGTATGTATGTGTCCAATTACGATATATGACGATGTAGACATACTATAAGTCTAGTATACGACTATCCTCGTGCGGTCTTAATTGAATAGAATACATAAAACTTTAATATATTCACTTTAAAAGTTTATATTTTCCTAAAAAGAAAATATTTAGAAATCTTTCATTACGTACTATATACATCCAAATCAAGCAAAAAAAAGTTAGTACTATGTAACTTCCGTATGATAAAAATTGGTTTTAAAAAATTACTTCTAAATTATAAGGTACTAAGAAAAAGACAACCAAATATACAAAATAGTGGATTTCTAATATCTTTGATTCAGATGAAGTTGAACTTAGATATTTCAAACTATTAAATTGTTTATATCAGAAAATGAAGAAAAAAAAAAAAAAAACTCTCCAACTTTTGTAACAAATAATGCATATATTACCTTCCACATAGCCGTTTTTAATATGTGTATTTTAGATTTGAAAGATATCATATGTTAAAAAAAAATCAATTTCTTCCAAAATTTAATATTTAATAATTAATCTACTATTATTTTAATATTGGACAGTAATCTAATAATCTGAGACAGACATGAATTACTTCATGTATACGTATAGTGCTTTTACACAGATTTTATACTGAAAATAATTTAAAGGCCTTCAAGCTGAGAGGATAAAAATACAATTAAAAAAGATAGCGACAGTATCTTTTCACAAAGGAACGTCTGCGTACTAGTCTGAAACTTTAATTCTCTTCCTTACTAACGATAAAACATATTTAACAAAACCAATTATTAAATTAGAAATTCTTCACAAACAAAATATAAATAAAGAGAAGACGAGAGAGAGAGAAAAAGTCGTCATCTGATCTCTTCAAAAACGCATCGTATTCTCTCACATTTTTGCATCACATTCGTTTCTTGAATCCCCTCTGTGAGAGAGAGAGAGAGAGAAAAAGAGTGAGAGAGAGATAGAGGGAGAGAGAGAATGTTCCATGCCAAGAAACCTTCAAGTATGAATGGTTCATATGAGAACAGAGCTATGTGCGTTCAAGGCGATTCAGGCCTCGTCCTCACCACCGACCCTAAACCGCGTTTGCGTTGGACCGTCGAACTCCACGAGCGTTTCGTCGACGCCGTCGCTCAGCTCGGCGGGCCAGACAGTATGTGCATATATTCACCCATCCATTTAACCAAATAATTTAAGTATGTTTTTTTAAGTTTTCGATTCTTTTTGGTTTACAGAAGCGACTCCAAAGACGATTATGAGAGTTATGGGTGTGAAGGGTCTTACTCTTTACCACCTAAAGAGTCATCTTCAGGTATGTACACAAATATGAATTAGGGTTTTCTTTCTTACTTGCTTTAATTTTGTCTCTCTCTTTATCTTTTATATTCTTTTCACTTAATAATATAATATCAAAATATAACAACTTAATTATTTGGATCTATGGGTGCAGAAATTTAGGCTTGGAAAGCAGCCGCACAAGGAGTACGGAGATCACTCCACAAAGGAAGGTTCAAGAGGTGACCACTATTCCTTTCTCTATCAAATTAGGGTTCTTTAATTTAAGTTGCCCATAATATATGTTCTTTAATCCGTCTTCTTCTAATTTTTATTTTTTTATTTTACCCTGTAGCTTCTGCCATGGATATTCAGCGCAACGTAGCTTCTTCTTCTGGCATGATGAGTCGCAACATGAACGAGTATATGTTCATGAAATTTCGTCAATTTTCTCAACTTCGTTTTATATATGTATGTTTACATTAGCAGCAACTCACACCAGTTTGATTTGATCAGGATGCAAATGGAAGTGCAGAGAAGGTTGCATGAACAGCTAGAGGTAATTTAATAACCTATATATATTCTATGATAACTAAACTCTTACAAAATCAATTTGTGTCCCGTAAATATAATAAATGTTTGCATTTTAAATGTTTATAGGTGCAGAGACATCTACAGCTGAGGATTGAAGCTCAGGGAAAGTACATGCAAACTATATTGGAGAGAGCTTGCCAAACCCTAGCCGGTGAGAACATGGCAGCCGCCACCGCAGCAGCCGCCGTCGGAGGAGGATACAAAGGTAATCTGGGAAGTTCGAGTCTTTCAGCAGCGGCGGGTCCACCTCCTCATCCTCTTAGTTTCCCGCCGTTTCAAGACCTAAACATCTATGGAAACACAACCGACCAAGTCCTCGACCATCATAACTTCCATCATCAAAACATAGAGAACCATTTCACGGCCAACAATGCTGCAGACACCAACATTTACTTGGGGAAAAAGCGACCTAACCCTAATTTTGGTAACGACGTAAGGAAAGGACTATTGATGTGGTCTGAACAAGATCACGATCTTGCCGCCAACCAACCGATCGATGATGAGCATCGAATTCAGATACAGATGGCTACACATGTCTCCACGGATTTGGATTCTTTGTCAGAGATCTACGAGAGGAAATCAGGTCTATCAGGTGATGAAGGGAATAATGGTGGGAAATTACTGGAAAGGCCATCGCCTCGGAGATCACCATTGAGTCCTATGATGAACCCTAATGGTGGATTGATACAAGGAAGAAACTCGCCATTTGGGTGATACAATAATTAATTTTAATATATGTGATGCATGGGAACGTACGTAAGAACGAGACATATATATTTTGTCATTGTGAGTTTGAAGTAGGAGGAGTTTAGAGATGAGACAAAACAAAACAAAACAAAACATAACTTTTTATGTTTATCGGATTAGTTCTGCTCGTGTTTTAATCTGTACGGGAACTATTTATTATTGCTGTTCTTATAATATTTAGGATTTATATATATTGTACTTATTCGTTACTAGCTTATATATATCTAGTCAACTGTTTGATGATTGATATATCTTTACATTGTTAGTCAGTAGAATTGCCGAATGATTCTATGATTTTGTATTCTTTTATCACCCGCATAAGTTTTTAGTTACCTTTTATGGTCAACTATTTTGGTATTCTATGTTTGATAGCTTTTTTTTTGCTATTTTTCAAACGAATTGTTTATTATAATAAGCCGCATTTTTATTTCATATGTACATACTTGTACGATTTTCATATTTGACAGTTTGTTAATTAGAGGCATAAAATGTGAATGTCCGTACTAAAGTATATATCTACATAGAAAAATATTTAAATAGTATATAGTATGTATATATATTACATATAAGATGCCTTAACCAGTCTATAAATCCCATGCATGAACGTAACTGTTTATATGACAAATAATGAACATTTATGGGTAAGAGATTGCTCATGTTTCAAGGCATGTGCGATATTTCAAAGCTTTTGAAGGGCCCTTTGCTTTTTCATGAGTTAGTTATTTCTATCTCAAGTTAGTTTGTACTTGATGCCTTATATATGATTACGCTAAAATGGGATATCTGCATCGGGAAACTAAATTTTCAAAATCAAACTTAAAAATAAAGTTTATGGTAAAAATTCATAAGTAAATAAGAAAAAGAAAGGACAGCGCAAGTTATAATGATGATGATCCCCATCAAAGCAAAAGGTTTTTAGGGTTTTGGGAATACCACATGCAAACAGCAAGAAAAGCTGTAAACTTTGATTCAAATGTATATATAGTCACTTGATTTTGTACGATACTATATACATATGTATGCATTTATAGCTGCATCAAACTATATATATATGCATATGTAAGTGTGTATGGATGTGTATGTAGAGATTGATAGCTACAAGATCCTTTCCAAAAGAAATAAAAGACTTGTCATAAGAGAAATTAACCGACACTGAGTATCTATCTTTCCTTCCGTATATATCTTTGTTCTTTATTCTTTTATTTCTTTTCTACTTCATATGACCACTGATTATTTAGGACAGATATTATTATATATACTTCATTCGTTCTTAATTGAATTTCCAAGAGCTTAATTCAAAAATCTTTTAATTAAATGAAATACTTGCTAATGAATTTATTTAATTAAACACCCTCTTACATACATTTCTTTAACCCAGAACCCTTTACAAAAAAAAAAAGTGTTTGTAATTCAGAAGTTTTTGCTTTGTTAACGATTGATTTTTATAGTCGGTGCATATTTAGTCACAACTACAAATTACGGCTCATATGTATACATTTATATATATAATTAGTGATCAACTTTGTTGGTTTGAGAGAGAGAAAATATAAAGATCTGGTCATCACTGCAAGTTGGCAAGTAAAAGAGAAAGCTCTCTCAGTCTCTCTCAGTTTCTCTAAAAGCTGAGAAAAACAAAAGGCAAAAAGAGATTGAAGGAGAAGAAGGAGAAGCATAGAGATATAAACGCACTCTCATGTATGCACTTCTCGAGGAAGCTTCTCTTCTCCTTTTACGTACGCCCCCACAAATTCCCTCTAATTACGTTCCTCTGTTTTTTTTCCTATATTTTTAATTAATTAGATTTGAAAAAAAAAAACAGATAATTCCTTTCATCCGAAAAAATTAATATTAGTCTATCCATGTTATATTTTTGTAATATTTTATCTATGTTATATTAATAGAAACATATATCTTACCTTCTATAGCTGTGCCCACGATCACTTTGTAATTTCCAGTATATGGATCCAAATTCAGTTGAGCTAGCTAGGAGGAATGACATGGAAAATATAATACCAATAGAACATATATCAACTTCCGTCAATAAAAATAAAATAAAAAATCGTCAAATCAAACAGATTTCGTTTGATTCATTTATTATTATTGAAAATGATAACTATTTAACATATAACTAAGATTAATTACATTAATTAGGGATACATTTGAATGTCATATACATTACTTATCTATGAATTAGTAGTTATATATGGTTCAATATAATGATCATTTTCATTGTGAAGATGCATTATATATATGGATCTGAAATGACGATGATACACGTTTTGTGAATATTCAGTCACAATAAAATCACACCAACCACAGATTTATTAGTATAGCTATTCAGTGCTTTAATATATATATATCCATCTGAACATCTCATTCTATTACCTTTTCTCTCATTTCACATGCATAAACGTGCATGTGATCGTAGCTTTTTAATTGTATATCATATTTTTTAAAATAAGCTCATAATAAAGTTAATGTTTGTACACATATCATATGGTAATTATTATGGTTGTTAAGCAAACTAAAGTACTTATAATAAATAAATAAAGTAATAAAGGTAACGGTCTTGGATGGTCTATGCACATTCTTCCATACAATCATCTCTAGGCACCTCATTACGATCTCGACCTTGGATTCCATTTTCTCCTCCCTTACTTCTTCTGTTATAAAAAAAAAAAAAAAAAAAAAAAATAAGAAGATAATATAGTTCTTTTTAATATTCTATATTTTTCAAAATGATACTTTATTTTTGGTATGTGTATGTGTTGATGTAGTGCTCCCTTAACAAAGTACATTCCCGAAGCATCTTTTTTTGTCCCTTCTTTCTCTGGTATGATTTCTCAATTGATTCTAACTTCTAAGTTCTAACTCAATTTCGAAAAAAAAGTTCAAATACTGTTAGTACAATTTTATAATGGAAGGAAAATAACAAATAATTAATTAGTTACATTTCAAAGAAAGAAAATAAAAACAGAATAGAGAAAAGCCCATTTGTATCTATTTTTTGTTTACGCTGAAGAATGACACTATCTTATCATGCTCACACATGACACACCCATTTGATGACTGGGTTTCATACAATGCCCATTAGAAAGATAAGTCCAATAAGATAAGTCCAATAAGAATGCCCATTAGATGATACAACACAACGCCAATAAGTACTCCATGATGAAAATATATGGGTTAACATTAAAATAAAAAATCTTAAACAAAAGATTCTGATTTTCTTCAACCCCACCAATCAATAGAACTCGTCATTATTTTACAAGTTACAACCCAAAATAACAAAACATGGATTTTTAGATTTTATAGAACAAACATGTACATATACCATCATCAACGACTAACCCACCAATATTTTAAGTAAGTCAACATACATTAATTATCGAGAATTAACATGATTACTGTAAATATAATTAGGATTATTATTAGTATCTTCAAAAATATCAGCGGGAGGAATAAAGGAGTCCAAAGAGAGGCCAGGCACATCGAAAACGACGTCGTCTATCCTCCAAATCTCCTCCATCCTCGTTCTGCTATACTGCAACGACGTCTCCCCGAATCGGAACACCGTCGCAACGGCGCGTCCGCAATGTGCCACGGCGACTCCGTCAACATCACGGTAATCTCCGATGCTTGTTCCGATCGTCGTCTCCCAGTAAACCGCCTCGTCCTCCGGCGAGATCGTCGTAACTCTAGTGAGGTGCGAATCTTCTAAATAGACTAAGAGACCGCTTTTCTGACAGAAATATCCGTACAGTGCGTGGCGTATAACCTCCGCCGGAGCTCCGGCGTCGTTTCGTTCTATCAACGAGTCACGATCGGCGGAGACTTTGAGCACGAAACAGTCATCGTCGCCGATTCTTCGTTCACCTAAGCATTGGGCCTTTGCGAATAGGCTTGCTGTGGTTTTTGGGTCCAAGCCCTGTAGCCCAATCACGTAACATACGGTTTAATTAATTTACAAAAATATTAAATTCAAATAAATTATTAATTATATATCCAAGAAAAAATGTGTCCGGCAAATTATTCGTTGGTGTTTGAACGACAAGAACAACAAAGCAAAAGTTAAAAAAGATAAAAAAAAAGATAAAAGCGAAAGACAAACTTTGATAATCCCAAGAAGTTCCCCCACTTTGAATGTAAGATCGTATTCATGATGAAGCATATTCATTTCATACTATATTTTAAAAACTATAATTGTACACAGTTACCTAACAATGCGTTCTGAGTCTCTCAGTCTGACAATTTATTTCACTTATATTTTTAATACTATTATACGAAATACAAATATAACCCCCAACAATAATAATCTAAGACACTTACTATAAAAGGAAGTAAAACTTGAACCATTAGCAAAACACATTTTGTAAATAGTAAGTACGGATTATAATCTTAAAGAACCAAAACAAATCTACGACTCAATAACAATTTAGAAGATGACATCACGTGACAGGAAAGGAGAAACCACGTGCAAGAGTGGGTAATGGGGTTTTGTTTGATTTTGAAGTTTCAAGAGAAAGCAAGAAAAGTAAGAGACAGCTTCTCTATCACTTGTCAGGTTTGTATTTTATTCATTAGCTTTCGTTTCTGATTGGACAGCGACCACTCTTTTTCCTTATCTCTTCGACAATCTTATTACGTCACCTCTCCTTTTGCCAAGTCGTATGCAATTATTTTCTTCTAAATCATAGTTAATGTTTTTTTAAAAAGAAACTAAAGTTTGGTTTTGTGGTATTTTAGAGTAATTATCAACATGCAATTAATTACCTGGATTAGACGGCGAAGTGGACGTTGAGGACCTTTAGCTGCGTGAGTACCGAGCCATGGAGTATGGCGCCAAACGGTTTTACCGTCGGAGCCGGAGATGAGTTTAGTGCCACCGAGAACTAGCTCCAGAGACCACATTCCAGGCTGCATCTGCCACAATACAAAGCAACCACTATCTCCACTCCGACCGTTTCCACCGCCGCCCAGTGTTTTCACGCTTTTTCCGGCGGCGATCTCCGTCTCACAACAACTCATTTTCATTATCCCCGTCGCGTACATGTTCTTCGCCGCCTTCGCTCTCTTTAGACATCCCGTCGCTGCTAAGTATTGTTGTATTATATAATGCGCCGTCGACGTCTCCTGTATTTTATTATATGTATGTATAATCAATTGACAATCCAAATGCATATTTAACATCATTAGAAAAAAAAAACAAAGAAACCTAACATCATACTAATTACTTTGCATAATCAAATGGCAAAAAAAAAATTTATTTTTTAATTGACAGAAAAAAGTACGTTTATTTCACATGTTATGGCCCCATAAAAAAAAATTATTGTACCTTTGAACATTTGTTTTCAACCAATCTTATCCCAAAGATAACTATTCAAACGACTTTTGTCAAATTCAATGAATTAATACAAACCAACAATTTGAGATTTCGACACAACTATAAACAAACACAATGTAATTAAATACCATATATATTATCTTTTTTAGATATTAATAAATTAAGAGAGTTTACAAACAAAATTTGTGCATTGAAAATAAATATAAATATAAACCAAGAGATGGATTAAATAGTAATACTCACAAATGGGACATTCTTGATTTGGAAAGAACCAAGAAGAGGATCATCGGGAAATAGGTCGGATACGACAACGGAGATTGGAGCAAGAGGACAACCCAAGACCCCGAGCAAGAGCCTCAAATCTTGTCCCTTAGCCGGCACGTCATAGCTGTTGCAAAGTGGTTGGACCGAAGGAGATGACATATTTCCAGAAATGCCCTTATGAACCTTAAACCATTCTCTAATCGCTTCCCATGAGCTCTCCTTCTTGGTTCTTTCGTCTTGCATGTCTGGATCTGGTCCTTCCATTAACGGCGTTAGGGCTTGTGGCGGCGTTCCCCATCTTTGCTTTCTCCAGTATGATTTTGAGCTGCTCATTATAATCAAAGAGTGATGGTGTAATAGTGGGATATATGTTTCTGAGTTCTTTTTTTTGTTTGTTTGAATATCTAATAGAATGGTTTTGTAATGGAAAGATATTATTGGCTTATTTGTATATATAGAGATGTATATGTGTGTAGAGAGAGACAAAAGTGACATTTTATCAGTCTACCGGTCCCAGAAGTTTAACATTATTCAATTTAAATTCATGGAAAGAGGCTTATATACAGTAAGTTCGAATATTGACTATAAAACAACTTAATTGGGATATTAAGGTTTCTTTAACATTTTAATTAATTATTGAAAACTACTTATGGTAACTAGTTGTATACTATATTGGTACGATATATCGTTTGCAATTTTGCAACTAATAGACTACGTTGATATGATTGGTAAACCGTGTAATTATTCTACGATTCCGCATGATTGTGAATTTTTGTTTATTCAGCATTTGTGACAAAAAAATGAAAGTTTTATATGAATATGGTTTTGTCATTTAATTGTAGTTTAGTGATTCAGAGATTATATGGTTTTGTTTTGTCGTATGAAAACAATCAAGAGTTATGCTACAAATGTGTGTTTCCCTATCTTTTTCGGCAAATTAGTTGTCTATCTATCTTGAAGACACAATGTAACTCCTATTAGTCATACGTAGAAAGGAAATGTGGAACCGCGACCAATAAAATGGAATAAAATCCGAGTCATGTGAATAGATCCGATCCGTGCAGTTTCTTTTTGTACACTATGGGCTCTCCTTTTGAGTCTTCGATCACACACTTTTTTGGTCCTTTAAATTTGAATATCATATTAACTCGATTAGCATATGATCTTTGTCTTGTATTTCGAGGATATCTATGCTAATCATTTTAATTTATTTGTAATTACGATCTCTAGGTATGATCTTTCTTGGAAAATGACACCACAACCAGTGATATTACTGTGGATTAATGAATTTTTAATACTGTTGTAGTTTTCTTTTTTGTCAAATAAGATGTTGTGTCTTTTGATAAAGGGGCCATTTAAAAGATATATCAAATATAATTTTGATCTTTTGTTTTTATTCTTTATCACCTTTTATTCTCCGGATGTCTTGGGATTCGAACACTTCAACTCGTCATGAAAACCAAAATATTGACCACAAAATTTCCCTATATAATCTCATATAAATGTGGATTAATATATTGATGCATACATTTATATTAGAGTATTTGATATTATTGCTTTATTCAGTGATTAACAGATTTAACACGTATAAACCACATTACCTTAATACCTTTAAAAATTATTAATAAACACAATTCACGGGGTTCGAATATGCATTTTTTCCAACTATTCGAATATGCATATTCATTTGTACAATATATATGCAGATTCACAACACAAGGTGGCAAGTCACCAGTGAGAATGGTGGCGGTAGATGTAGATAGATAATCTTATAAGCCAAGCTTTTAATAATTTATTTCAATATTCAATTTGATAGTGTTGGCGAGATGTTAAGACTTGAGACTTAATTGGTCATGTTTCACCAATTCTCTGCAACAAGAGGAAGCACAACGTACTTGTCGTGGGACACACGTGCGAGGTAGGACAAACCGGGCTTTTCAATTTGAGTCTAAGCTAACCAGAAAATGGGCTTTACTTAACGGCCCACTATAAATTTATAAGCAGAAGTGTCCATGTTGATATGTCGCATGTACTTACGTCAGCAAATATGTGTTTTATATCGTGTAACTCGTGTTTTCAATTATTTGCCATACTTTAATACTAAAAGGGCCACACAGATACAAAACTCAAACAGTTGTTTCAAAAAGAAGAAAATAGATAGAAATCTCAAACACTGATCATTAAAGATCAGATCTCTTGACCACACATTAAATGCGAGATGTTTTAGGTTCTATATATGCAGAGTACTAGTTGATTGTTTTAGTTTTGATGCGATGATTCTCACATCCACATAAAAAGATCGATCGAAGTAAGCAACAATGGCGGATTCGTCGACACCATTGTTGACCAACCTTAAAGAAGATGAAGACACTTCTTTCGACAAGATCTTCGAACAAAGCTTGTCTGATTTCGGATTCTCGCAGTTCTTACAGATAGTTCTCGTTGGGCTCGCTTTAACCTTCGATGCCCACCAGATATTCATCACTGTCTTCACAGATGCATATCCTACGTGGCATTGTCTCGATCACACGATCTGCCATCCGGCAACTACCGATATCTGTAAGATTCCCCGGTCAGCCTGGGAGTGGGACGGTGGTTTCAAAAGCAAATCCGTCATTTCAGAGTTTGATCTCGAGTGCTCGAGCTCTTTCCTCAGAGGTCTCCCTTCATCAACTTTTTATGTGGGTTCAATCGTTGGAGGAGTTTTCTTGGCTATGATCCCAGACGGTTCCTTGGGACGGAAACAACTTCTTTTCTTTTCGACTTTTGCAATGTCACTTACTGGAATCTCGATTTGCTTATCCTCCAACGTCTGGATCTACTCTTTCTTAAAGTTCGTGATCGGATTCGCGCGTTCCCAGACCGGGACTTACGCGTTAGTTCTGATAACTGAGCGAATTTCTACCAAATGGAGACCACGAGCTACTATGATTCCGTTTACTTTGTTTGTGTTAGGGTTCATGTCGTTGTCTGGAATCGCTTACCTTGTCCGGCACGCTTCCTGGAGAGCTCTCTATCTATGCACATCCGTTCCTGCAGGAATCCACAGTATTTTCATTTATTTCTTTGCCCTAGAGTCGCCGCGTTGGCTCCACTTGGAAGGAAAGAACGAAGAAGCCATTGAAGTGCTCAAAAGGATTTCACCTGCAAACAGAGGTTACTTGGAATCCGTAACTTCTAGGTTACCTCCAAAAGAAACACTAGAGCAAACTTCAAGCTACTCTGTCAAGGACTTGTTCATTAGAAAATGGGCTTTTCGAAGAATCATACTTGTTATGATCATTATGTTTGGGTTGGGAATGTCGTATTATGGAGTTCCATTAGCGGTTAGAGACATAAAAGTTAACATCTATTTGAGCGAGTCCCTAAACGCCGTGGTGGAGTTACCGACTTTTGTCATCACACCGATCTTGCTAGAGAAATTTAGCAGAAGAAGCTCTGTACTTGTGAATTGCTTAATCGGAGGAGCATCAGGAGTGCTCTGTTTCGTCATGAGCCTTTTCGGGAGAACAAAAATAGCTTTCGCTCTCGAACTCGGTTCTTTCTTCTGCGCTAGGATTGGATTCAATTTAATGGCGGTTTATATGGTTGAGCTATTCCCTACACGCGTGAGGAATAGCGCGACAATGATGCTTAGACAAGCACTTGTGGTTGGAGGCGCTTGTTGCCCAATTATTGCTTCGATTCAACGAAATGTTCCGTCACTCTCTTTCGCGGTTTTTGGATTTACAATGTCTGGTCTCGGGTTATTCACTTTGCTTCTTCCTGAGACCAAAGGGTTAAGTCTTTGTGATACAATGGAAGCACAAGAGCAGAGAGACCAAGCCTTGAAGACTAGCAATAGTTGCTGAAAACAGAGTTTCAAAAGCCTCTGTTCTTTTACTTAATTACTTAATTTCCTTATAAAGCTGTCACAAAAGATAACCATTTCGTTCTGGTTACCAGTTAGCTCCGGTTTGATTTTCCGTGTAATACATGTGTTAAACCTACAATGGCATGTCTTGAATTCATAAAACTAAGAAATGTTTTGCTAATCATCTATAAAGCTATCAAGTGAATGTCTTTGTCTTTGAACTACTAATACAGACGCATTTACATCTAAAGACGAAGCAAAGAAATCACCGACAGTTCCGAGCTCCGGACACTCTTCCCAATCTTTCATTCTTACCGTCATAGGGCAATCTCCTCTGCTCTTTCCAACCACAAAAAGTGAATACATTTCTCCAATCTCTCTTAGGATTGTCAATGTATGTGGTCCGTTGCTCACAAGTTTCTCTATGAACCCCACTTGTCCCGTCGCTACAAATCTGTTGCACAGTAAAAAATAATATGAAAAGTTGTTTCTTTGATGAAAACTGAATTCTGAACTCTGTGAATTACAGTTTCCTTAGCTCAGACCAGAGACAAAGAAACAGAGTAGAGGTGGAAACAGAGCTACTCTCAGAAACAGAATATCCACAAAACAGAGTAGTGAAAAAAACATAGTATCAATAGAAACAGAATATATATATAAGAAAGGTACCTGTTATAGAATTCTTCTAAGAAGCTTCGATCTGTTTCTTTTTCAGTTTGATCCCTTCCCATAACCTCCAAAAAAACCTCATTATTATCTCGTGTTGTCGCATTTAAAACCGGAGTCTCTGCTTTTGAATCCTCGGAGACGAACTGTATAACTGTGAGTTGCATCAGAGTGTTGTTCGCGAGCCATGTGCACAGAGAAAGAGCCTCGCGATCATCCGGACCACCAAAGAACAATGCCGCAACGTGTTGTACGGAATCAAACCCGTGCGGCTGCTGAAATCCGGTTATGTTTCGGTCCACAAAAATACCGACCGAACACGGAGCGTGCCTTAGAACATTTCGGTTCATCTGTCGGAAAATTTCCCCATCGTTTGTAGTCTTCCCATCGATCCTCTGGTGTTTATGAAACGGTAGAAATACTATCGAAACGCGAAGATCCTCAGTTGCATTACAGATCTCTTCGTGCATATTAAGCATCTGCGTCACTAGTTTCACCTGTTGGATCAAGGTTTTGCTGTCTTTAGCAAACGAATCAATCGAATCGTTGATCTCTAAACCTTCGTTGGTCCCGAATTCGTCATCTCCATTCGCATTGCCTCCATCTTCGTCGTGCTCATGATACATTAATTCCGCTTTTCTTTTCTTGGGAAGCGGTACAAGGTGCATAAGCAGAGGCGTGAACGGCTTAGAAGCTCCACGAGAACCGCTCAAGGCCGAGACAAGAGATATCGCACCGCGAGCGTGACGGACTCCGTAGACACAGGATAATACACGTAATTCCTCGTTCGTGTCGTGAGATTCAAGCGAAGTCTTCTCGTAAGCAAAGTCTTTCTCTCTTGTTTTAAGCAAGAAAGACGCCAGAACACCGCTTACTAGCGTCGTGATCACCAAAGCAGCCACCATCATATCATGGATTGTTGTGGTCCACCATTTCTACAAATAGGTTTATTCAGACAAAGAATCTACATATGATTAAACGAGATTCATTGTGATGGGTATAAAAGTGGCGGAATCATGAGAGATTATGCAAACGTACCTTTTCGGAATAGTTTGCGTCGAGAAGAAGAAGACCTACATGGCCTTTAACAGAGAGAATGGTGGGTAAGAAAAGCCAATGTTTCTTGGGAATCTTCAGGTACATACAAGCGCTTATTACACCAATAAATTTCCCAGCTAAGGTTACAATCACTATAATACCTAGACCGAGGTAATAGCGTTTGGTTAACGCGATGATGCTGAATCTAAAGCCGATGTAACCAAAGTAAACTGGAAGAACAAACTCGTGGATCGGGTAACTAAGCCTTTGAATCAACGTTCTGTGTGTCTTTCCTTGTCGCGGAAACATTATGCCAATGGCGAAAACCGAAACCGAGGAATTGACATCGTAGGATTCGATGGTTATAGCTATGATGAGAAGGAAGATGAAGAAAACTAAAGTTTCAGCCTTTGAGAGGTACTTCTCTTTAGGGTTCCTCTTTGGAAGCCATGGAGCTAAGAACATGTTGAGCAAGATGAGGAATCCGGTAGCGAAAACAAAGAGGAAGAGATCACCTATCATAGATCCAGAGACGAATGCGATGATTACAGTGTAGAGAACAACGTTTGTTAATTCAATGAACAACGCGCATGAGATTGTCAGCCGTCCGATCTCAGATGTGTTGAGTTTCCAATCAGCGATTGAACGTACAACGACAGGAGATGCCGTGTTAGAAAAGGTAACGAGAAGAACCAAGAAAAGCGTAAAGTAATCTTCTTTGACCTCAAGCAACGGGATGAATAACCATAAGAAAGCGAAACTGAGGAGGCCGCAAGCCAAGAATGAGCTGAAGGTTATCGCTGCGGCTTTCTTGAAATTTCTTTTCATGAAATGTAGATCGACTTCAAGACCAATCAAGAACATGAAAGATGTTCGTAAAGCGAACGAGAAGAAAGAGTAATAATCTGCTGCGTTTTTCTGGAGGAAGAACTCCTTAACTTTTGGAATTCTTGAGAGCAGAACAGGACTCAACACAATCCCAGCCTATAAAAAACATAAAGTCCCAAGATAGGTAACAAAACAAAAAAGTTTAGAAATTTCCCACAACCCTATAAACTGAGTGTTTCTTGTAACGCAATAAATAAAAATTCTTACGAGGATCTGAGCAACGGGACCAGCTTGGCCACAGGGTTTAAGAAGGAGATAGAACAACTGTGAGAAGACGAGAATGCAAGCCATTTGAATAAACATGGTATTAAGGGGATTAAACAATTCATCTCCTTGCGGTAAGCAAAACAACAACTTTGGATCCATCTTCTTCTTCTTGATTCGATGATCATGAGCATTCTTCAAGCGTGATGATGAGAGAAAAGACTAAGAACAAAAACGTTTTGTCGGGGAAAGAAACTGAAAATGTTTTCTAAATCAAGAATATATAATTTTCAAAAGTAATATAGAAATAAAACTAATTATTTTACATTTGGTTGGAGTTGATAGGCGTTTACAATTACTTGACCGTCCTTCAATTACTCTATGCCTCTATTTTTTGTTTTCTTGAAAAGCGGATTAAGTTGACTATGATCAACAAAAATTTACATTAAAAAACAAATCACTGATGAATTGGTTTATCCGGTCAATCAACAGAAAAACATTTTATAATTTTCTAGACTTGTCGTTCTTTTTTTTCATTTACTCTCTCTTCCCGCATTTTTTAAATCCTATTTTATCTTTTGTAAATACGAGATAATATTGTTGGTGATAAAACGAGAATTTTTTTTGTTAACATATTACAGATATGCTAGTAAAATGACATTATGGGATATTTCGCGTAAGTGAAACTCTTTAATAAAAAATTCAGAAAAAAATAAGAAATTCTTTAATATTATTGGAAATATCTCATATTTATTTCCTTTCCACAAATTAATATTTTCGTAATTTAAACTTTTGGGTGTTCTTGACCCAAACCAACCTAGAGTGTTTCTGACCAAATTAAAGAAACTAGAGGGGCTGACATATAATACTAAAACTACTAGGGTAAAAACCGAAATTTAAGAATATTATGGTGCCCAAAAATAAATATATAGAAACATGGGAGTTTTTTGCATTTACGCTAAAGTGCGTAGTCTAATGCGTGAGACCACGGAATCTAGAACCCTAGAAACCCCCGGCGAGAAAAAACGGTGACTCGGAGGGATAGAGAGAGAGAGAGATGTCTTTCATGTATGAGAAGAGCAATACATGGAGATGGCTAGTGACGAAGACGCGAGATTCCAGATCTTTCTTCTTCACGTTCGCTACTTTATGTGGTGTCATTCCTGGCGTAATTGGCTATGGTGTTATGCAGGTGACCAATTCCAGTAACCCGGAGCTCGAAGCCCGCCTTCGTAAATCCGCTCGCCCCGAAACCGTCGTATGTATCGCTCCTATCTCTCCCGAGAAATTTGTCTGACCTTTCCTGATTATTCCTGTGAATGTGCTCTTCCCTTTAAGCATTTTGGTTGGTCGTTAATGGGATTCCTGGAGATTCTGATCTGTTAAATGTATCCGTTAATCATCACGAACCTGATAGATGTCTGATGATAGAAATATGTAGTTTTCTTCTATTGATGCTAAACAGAAGGCTAGGTTATTGAGCTTGATTGGTTACAATATCTTCATACATAGTCTCTAGAGCTGTCTTGATGTGTGGAACTTTTCTTGGAGGATGAGTGGACCATCTTGATGATTGTTTTATCTCGTGCTTATGTTAAGTGAGAATCTAAAATCCATTCTTATCTGCTACTTTGCAAAGCTCCTATGGGATTGAGTCCCTAGATGTGTTTAGGCCTAGAGTTGTTGAGGTCGATTGTAGAGTTTGGGCATTGGCTTGTTCTGTTGCTACCCGTTGTTCTGTGCTAACTAGGAATTTTGTGTATCTGAGTTCTTGCTCTGCTTCACAATGTCGAGTCAATTGAAGTTTATTGATCATAGTCGTATGCTAACCATAGACGAATTGTTAAACATGAACCGCATATGAAAATCCTTTATTGAGCACTTTTGGTTTTTGTTAGCTTCAGTCTTTTTGTGTTATCTTCTGCTGATGAACAACACTTTTCTGCAATTTATGGTCAGATGATGGGTAAAGTAAACCAAGAGAGGCTAGCTGAGTATCTCGGTGAGTTGAAACAGAAGCAGGATACAAACGACAGATACGTGGCTGCTCTAAGGGGAGAGACTCTTACCAGGAAGCCTTATCAAAGAATCCAACCAGTGCCAAAGCTAGATGACACGGTGACAACCAAAGCTCAGTAAGGATGAATTCTTTGAAGAGTCAGTGCTAATGGATGACTCTCACTTGAACCTTTCGTTGATGCAAAGATGGAATGTTTCATGGCCGTACTGTTTTTATTTTGTATCTGGCATCTAGCGACACAGCTTTTGTGCTATGCCAACTGCTGCAACTTCAGTCACCTCAAACATTTTACTATGATGAATAAAACTGTAAAATTCATGTTTTGTACATTGCTTCTTCATTCTTGCTTTCAAAGTTATTGTTTTACAGTACATACGAGTTACATTGTCATGCTGATTGTGGAATGTTGTCAGAGACAGTAGATTCTACAAAGGAGAAGGACAGTATGTGCAAGCGTTTTGTTATGTGCAAGTAAATAAAGCTTGTCGGCGTTTATCACGTGTAACGCCGTGACCAGAAAAAGGTTGTTGGGCATTGATCACATGTAAAGCCGCAGCCGGCTCGTGATCCGTACTCGGCAGATGGGGCAATTTGATATTTTGGATCCGCAATCTCCACAAGTCTGCAAAAGGAAATTGTACAGACAAAATAAAACTGGTTTATTCAGGAATGGGTTTGAGTAAAGCAAAAGCAAACAGTTAAAATTCCTTGGTGAAACTAACCATGTGGCCACAGCCGAAAGCCACGTCTTTTCGATTAGTCAGACAAATCGGGCAATTCTGTTAAACGGAATACGTTATGAGATTGGAGTTGATTCGGCAAGGCAGAAAATTAGTAAACCATGCAAATTATGAGACCTGGGTTTGTTCAGGTGATGCAGTTGACGCAGTTGATGGTAGCTCAGCATTAGTTGGAGGCGTGTACGGAATTGGTGGTGGCCTAGGAACTATTGTCTTAGCTGAGCCCGTCTGGTTCCTTTATAGACAGGTGCGTGAATTAGACAGGAACAGCAGAAAGCAATTAGACAAACAAAAAGAATCAGAAAGACAATAGTTCTGTTATGTTTAGAACTTGTGGAAGTACCCGAGTAAGCGGAGTTCGATGGCTGCTTGATACTGAAAAGGAATCTCCATTAGAGCAGCAAGAGCAAAGGCAGTTTCTTTGGCTGGCTCTGGTGAGTTTCTCGTCATAATCTCTGTGAAATTCACAAACTATGCAAAGAGCAGATCAAGCTCAAGAAGATACTCGAAGCAGAGAATAAAGAAATGGAAAATAACACAGAAACTGAGAAGATACTTGAAAGTTGTCGAATACACGCTTAGGGATCTTATCATCGAACTTCCTCATATCTTCCCATGGCCCGTCTCCAACACCGACTAAAACAATCGACAAAGCATACGAGCTGTAGATAAAAAAAAATGGCCTGTTTAGATTCCGCAAAATCGAGTTGCGAAAAATGGACAAACTGAATCCGCATTTGTTTTTTTACCTTGCATTTACAATAGCTTCGATGGTTGTTTTCTCTTGTTGACTGAGTTCTCCCTCGGCCATATCCGTACCTCTCGTTACCTTAACATTCAAAATGTAGTCTTTTAAAGTAATTCTGGTATAACACTTTGTTTAGTTTTTTTTTTTCTCTTAAAAAGCTTTCTAACATTACCTGTCCATCCGCGACGATCACCAGAACATGGAACTGCCCTCCGTTCTTCTCCACAATGTCAATCGCAGCATCAATGAGCGGTCCATACGACGTTGGACCTTTTGAAAATGGAAGCTTGTGATTTGGTAAGAAAAGCTATGGTAAGGTATATTAAGATTTTCAAAGAAAGGAAGACCTGATAGACGCAAGTTGGGTGCAATTCTCCTGTAACATGCTAAGACCTCTTCAAAGCCATGACATGGAGAATTGTCACTATGGAAACCGAACACTTCCTCGTCGTGAGTTGTTGCTGGAAAATGCAAGAAGACAGAGTCTTAGAAACAGAGATTGAAGATTATAATTCTTGGAAAAAGAAAAAAAAACTCACAATCGCCAAAGCCGAAACAAGGGATGAGATTGTCTTCGTCGAAAGGAGCTAACGTTTGGCCGATCACAAAAATAGCCTTTTCGTATGGATTCGGAGTTTCCCCGAGCGCGTGCAAACATTTTCCATCAAAAGAAGTTTTCCCTGATACAGAACGATAACCACTTTGTTACATTCAAATATATATATGTGAATTTTTACAATAAGTTGTGTTTATTATACTTACCAGTCCACTCGTTGCTCTTTGTGAAATCAACTCCGAGAATGAGATTGGATGATTCAAGACCAGCTTCTCTTAGAGCTTTTGATACCTTTTAAACCACCATTCAATATCACACTCTTCATCTTTCATCCTTGTTCACACATTTTTATACATAACTTTTAAAAAGTCAACACAAGAAAATTTCATACAAGAAAACAAAACACGAACCTGGTTGAGGGAAGAGAAGCGATCAGGGATGAGAGCGTACTTCTGCTTAGCCGCGTTGATCTTGTCGGCAAGGGAGATTGAAGGATCCGACGTTGATGGTTCATTAGATTGAGACGACGTCGTTCCCAGACTCATACCTCTACTGCTTCTGCTTCTGCTTTTTCCACTTCCAAATCTCTTTAAGAAATTCCCCATAGTCATCTCCTTTCTTCTTCTTCTTCTTCGAATTGCAATTCAGAAACAATATGATAATAATATAATCTTTTTTTTTTGCTGGAAAATTCAAGAAGACTACTACTCTTCAAGACTTCAAAGACACCAATTAAACATTTATTGCTTCACTGTACTCAATCATCATTTCTTAATGTCAACCACTTACTGTATTATCTTTATTTACGCGGCCAGATGGGGACTTCCATTACATATATTTTACTAAACCTCACATGAGTACCGAAACCTAAACTATACTTATATTTTACACTGAAGATCTCATGTGATGGATATAAATATATCATATAATAATAATAAATGACTTTGTGATGGAGATTGGATTAGAAAAAGAATGACTTTGTGACCAAGATAGAATCAGATGCTTTTCTCTTATGCTAATCTCAACTTCCAAGTTGATTTCTCCACTTGCACTCCACCCGTTTCTTGAAGCTTACTTTACCGGAATTAAACGGCGGAACAAATTAATACTGGGTTGGGCCTTTTATGTACATTATGAACTATTTCATTTTGCAAATTAGATACTACAGAAAATAGATTGATCATGCAGTAAAAAAATGATTTTTAATTTATCAATAAATACAATTGTTTTTAAAACAATTTAAAATGTATTCAACCGGAATTTTCTGCTAAATTTTATATATCAAGGTATCAATAACATATTTACAATATTTTCTTTTTACAATCCTCTATAAATTTTTTATATTTCTTATTTTTACAGTCACATTAGATTGACGAAAATTACAAAGACGATTAAATATTTGATTAGAAAGCGGCGTGTAATTTGTCTTATCGTTTTTTCGTTACACAAACCATTGATTGTATTTGTAATCTCACCGGTAATCTTATAAACTCTTATTCATATTAATAAACTTTTAGATGTTAATTTTTTTTCTATTGTATTTTGTATCTGGTTTTAGATGTGGGCCCAAAAAACTTTGTTCTTAGCCCATAAATTCCATCATGGCCCAACAAGTATTAAGGATAAGACTACTCTAGAAGGTGCCAGCAGGTAAGGAATGGGCACGTGACCCACATAATTAAATTTATATTCGAACAATTTATTGGGAATTTATCTTAGCCCACACCAAAGGAAACAAAATATACCAAACAGTGTTCATCACATATATGTAGAAGAAAATATCTGACCAAATAAAGAAGAAAAAATAAATTATTGACTGTCACGTGACCCCTAAATAACTTTAGTTTTGTACTTTTGTTGCTTAGTACTTTAGTTTTGAATAGAACCACACTTTTGTAAACATAAAGTTAACTTTATCACAATGTGGAAAAGTCAAACATACTGTTCGAGCTCCTTTAAATAAAAGGAGCACGAAAGACTCGCCGTCTCAAATGCTACCACAAGACAACATAAGAATAAAGAAGTAAAAAAAAAAAAAAGGGAGAAAACTCGTGCAACATGGCTGAATCAACTCAGCCGCTTCTGACCGATTCGAACTCGCCACCACCGAGATCTCTCGACGATACCATCGAGAGATACATTGGAAGCTTTGGGTGGGCTCAGTTTCTTCAAGCCGCTTTAGTCTCATTCTCCGGTGTTTTCGACGCTCAACAAACTTTCATCTCTGTCTTCACAGACTCGGAACCCACGTGGCACTGCACCGACTCAGACTCGATCTGCCATGAATCCTTCTCCAACATCTGTATCCTTCCCAAAACAGAGTGGTCTTGGGATTACTCTCCTCACGTCTCTGTTATATCCGAATGGGGTCTGCAATGCGCCGGCTCGTTCGTCAAGGGCTTACCGGAGAGTTCTTTCTTCGTCGGATGTTTAATCGGAGGTTTGGTTCTCTCAACACTGGCTGATTCTTCGGTGGGTCGTAGAAACATGTTGTTTCTGTCGTGTCTCGTGATGTCGATATCAACGATGCTAACAGTTTTCTCACCGAACATTTGGGTTTACGCTCTTCTTCGATTCGTTAATGGATTCGGTCGCGCGACGATAGGGACATGTGCGCTTGTGCTTTCGACGGAGTTGGTTGGGAAGAAATGGCGAGGACGAGTCGGGATCATGAGTTTTTTCGGATTCATGCTTGGATTTTTGTCTCTTCCATTGATGGCTTACATAAACAGAGGAAGTTCTTGGAGGATTCTCTACGTATGGACGTCGATTCCGACAATAGTCTACTGTGTTCTTGTTCGGTTTTTTGTTTGTGAGTCTCCAAGGTGGCTTTTCGTTAGAGGTCGTAGAGAAGAAGCTATTTCGGTTCTCAAAACACTTGCTTCGATTCCGTCGACTGATGTAAACAGTGGTGGTGCAATATCCATGAGCTTTTCGAGCTTACCATTTGAAGAGGAGGAAGAGAAGCCTAGTAATGTTAACATCTTCACGGCCATGAAGGTGTTGGTGGAGAAGAGATGGGCACTTCGGAGATTATCAGCTGTAATGGCTATTGCGTTCGGGATTGGTTTGGTCTATTATGGGATGCCTTTAGCGTTATCGAATCTCGATTTCAACATTTATTTAAGTGCGGCGTTTAATGCGTTGATGGATTTGCCTGCGAATCTCATCACGCTTTTCCTAGTCGATAAACTCAGCAGGAGAAACGCACTTATCGGCTTTACGGCGTTAGGAGGGATCTCTAGCGTTCTTATATTTGCGTTACAGAATATGAGAATTGGGAACCACGGGACGTTACAATTGGCATTGGAGCTAATTTCGTACTTTAGCGCATGTTCGGCTTTTAACATGGAGATGATATACACAATCGAGTTGTTCCCTACATGTGTGAGAAATTCAGCTATTGCAATGGCTAGGCAGGCGTTGGTGCTTGGAGGGGTTTTCAGCCCTATCATGGTAGCGGCTGGTCTGAAAAACGCGTTTTGGTCGTTCGGATTGTTCGGTCTTGCTATAGGTTTGTTGGGGTTGTCTGCGGTGGGATTGCCAGAGACTAGAGGGAGTGATCTTTGCGACACTATGGACGAGGAAGAGTGCAAAGATCAGCGGAGTAAAAACGATATCGCCAATAGGGTGATTGTTGCATGATAATGATATGATGTAGAATATTAAATTATTAGTGTAGATTTAATATCAATCACTTGATTTATCGTTTAATGTAATCTAACTTTAAGTTTTTCCTCATAATGGTTACCAAATGATACAGTCTTACGAGTCGGTCTCATTCTATATACAGTATATGCAATCTTCATTCCAATCCAAAGATACTACTATTATTTATTGGGGTAGTTGGTAGTTGTTGGTAATAGTGAATGGGAAGAAGTGAACGAACCATACAAATATACACTACCTGTACGCTATATATTCTTTTCCTGTTTTAGGTTCCTAAGCCAACTTAGTTTACAAGTTATGCCTTATGTTTTGCATATACAGTATTAACTCTCATATGTAATTCAATTTTGATGTAAACCAAATAGATAATAAATTAAAACTTGAACAAAAGAAAATTTTCTCAATATGTCCATGGAATCTAGAGGCTGCCCTTCGTAGTACTTGGCCCAACTAAGTAGTCTCATAATTCACAAAACCCAAAACTAATGTGTATATGACATTATAAGCCCAAACAAACTAACAAAAGATGAGCTGGCAAGTCACGTGACAACACGCGTGGTCCATCAATCCATCACTCTTCCCATTACCCAACCGGTACGGAGGTGGTTTTGTTTCTTCCTACTTCCTTTCGACTCTTTTGGGTAAATAATAATTAGATGAATCCCAAAAAAAAAAAACATAAGAAAAAAAATTAAAAATGGAGAAAATCTGAAACAAAAAAGAAAAAAACGAGAAGGGAAGGCAAAAAGGAGTCGAAGAACCTTTCGCGCTCTGACGAAATTTCATTACTTACACTGAGTTTATACTTTCTTCTTCCTCTCTCAATTATCTCCCCTCTCCTTAACGTCACAAGATCGTTCACGGATCTCTCTAAGATCAATCGTCGCGGCTCATGACGCAGTCGCCTGTTCAACCGCCTCCGCCACTTCCCACTCCGCCGCATTCCGCCGGAGGAGGTGTATTAAGAGGCGATGTACAGGTTAGGTGCGCAGGCTGTCGCGTGATTCTGAGGGTGAAGACCGGCGTTGTGGAGTTCTCGTGTCCGACTTGTCAACTTCCCCAAATGTTGCCGCCGGAGCTTCTTTCTAGGGCACGGCCGCAGTTTCCGCAGTCTCAACAACAACCACCACCGCCCCAACCGCAGCCGATTCAGACGCTTCCGTCACCGATTCAACAGCAGCTTAAGCCTATTAATTTACCTAGGCCTCCGGTTCCGGCTCATGGAATCGATCCGACGAAGATGCAATTGCCTTGTGCTAACTGTCAGGCTATCCTCAATGTGCCACATGGACTCACACGGTTCTCGTGTCCGCAGTGCCATGTCGAGCTCGCTGTTGATGTCTCCAAGCTTAATCGATCTTTAACTGCTCCTCAATCTCATTCTAATCCTCCTACTTCTGCTGCGCCGCCCGTTCCGCCTCCGCCTCCTCCCGAAGAAGTCAATGAGGTTTTTATCCAATCAATTTATCCCAAATTTGATCGTTATATGGTAGATACAACTTTTGAATTATGCTGTCATATCCCTGTGTTGTTGTTTGTTTACGTATGGGTTAATCAGTGGTGTTTCAATCTAGTTTCGGGTGATAGAATTGTGGATTTGACACACCCTCTGGAAATGGTGTTTGAGTATATTTTTTTTGATATTTTGAGACTCGGACCTATTGGTCGAAGAGTAGTGTTGGCTTCCTTATTCATCCTCATGTGCGGATCATATTTTTATGTTGGATATTTCCTAACCATCCTCTGGCCCAAAACTAGGAAGCTATTGAAGTGGAGAGAGAAGAAGATGAAGGTGGAACGGCAGGAGAAACGTTTATGGATTATGTGAGTGCCTCATCTTGATCAGTCCTTTGGTCATCTTTTCGTCAGTTTAATGTTTTTGATGATACTAATATGTTTCTTTGCGAAGCGTCCCCCAAAACTTTCAATCGGACCTCCTCATCCTGATCCAATTGTGGAAACATCATCTCTGTCTGCAGTGCAACCCCCAGAGCCCACTTATGATCTCAAAATCAAGGAAGAGCTCGAAAGGTCAAAGGCTTTGTCGTGCTTGCAGATTGAGACATTAGTTTACGCTTGTCAGGTTGCTTTTAAATGGCAGAAATTTTGGTGAATGGCCTCAAACGTATTTTGTACCTGTTTGACAATGATGATTTTATTATAGAGGCATCTCCAGCACCTTCCTGATGGTACCAGAGCAGGATTTTTTGTTGGAGATGGTGCTGGTGTGGGGAAAGGACGAACAATTGCCGGGTTGATTTGGGAAAATTGGAAACATGGAAGGAGGAAAGCTTTGTAAGTCTTGTAGGAAGATACTGCTGCGCCAATTGTATCCTTGATAAGATATTGATAAATCAATTCAATCTGCTTACCATTATACTACATTTGCATAATTGTGTCTACAGTGTCCCTTTTTTGGTCCCTTAGATAACTTAAAGCAGGATGAGATGAGTTCTAATTATTATTGCTCTTTTTCCCTATGATTTACATAGGTGGATTTCTATTGGCTCGGACTTAAAGTATGATGCAAGAAGGGACTTGGATGATGTGGGTGCCACATGCGTTGGAGGTATTATCTTGATTTTGGCTGTAAATTAAGTTTGTAATTGCTTATTTTCTTGTGTCACAAGTGCTACATATGTTATACATATAGCTTATGCTATAAACTTTTTTCTGTCTCATGGTTGAATAGAGATATTTGAAAGTGGATGGTGTAGAGTAGACTAGATCAGAATGAAATTCTGATTTGCTGAATGCATAAATTGACTCATGCTGTAATATTAAGATATAGAGTATAGGTGTTATTTATAGAGAACTTATACTCTTTACTGATAAAGGTAAAGGGTCTCTGAACTCTGTTTATGGGGTCGTCATGCCTAGAGAATGTTCTGGGTCATGTTTGTGCTGTTCATGAAAATTTCAGTTAAGTTAAAGTTGGACTGTAACTTCAGAGTAGTCCAATTGGATTTTGTGATTCTCAGTCTCGTTAATCTCTTATAGGTTTGAGCCTGGAATCTTTATAGAATATTAAGACATGGATAAACACAGAACCATGTCGATGGCTAAGTTCAGTCAAGTGAATAAATTTCCAGTCTGGTGATTATTTTTATGTTTTGTCTGTAACTAAATAACGATATGTTTTACGTGCAGTGAATCCTTTGAACAAGCTACCTTATTCGAAGCTTGACTCAAAAAATGTCGGTGTTAAAGAAGGAGTGGTATTTTTGACATACAATAGCCTCATTGCTTCCTCTGAAAAGGGCCGTTCTCGTTTACAGCAGCTTGTTCAGTGGTGTGGACCAGAATTTGATGGTCTCTTGATCTTTGATGAGGTAGCAATTCCATGAATAATGTATATTAAATTCTTTTGCGTTAAAATTGTCATTCCCCTCTTTTCGTGTATTGAACAATGTGAGCATGACCTGTCGTGGTAGTTTGCTTGATCACTGGTTTTATCAGTTTCAAGCCAAGCTCTAATCATTATTATGTTATGCAGCTACTAATTTTTTTCCTCTTTTTTATAGTGCCATAAAGCGAAAAATTTGGTACCTGAAGCTGGGAGTCAGCCAACACGCATCGGGCAGGCAGTTGTTGACATTCAGGTCTGCTACTTGAAACGACAACACTTTTCTTATCAATGTTGCTTTCAATTTTGCTCTTGGCTCTGGAGAGTAAGAGATTAGATTCATCAATTTGGCCTTTTGGAATGTACTTCTTCTCAGTTGCAGATACTTTAGTGCAGTTGTGGTTATTGTCTTCTAGTTGACTCTAAATAATGAATTTTGGAAAAGCAGGATAAGATCCCCCAAGCACGTGTTCTTTATTGCTCTGCTACTGGTGCATCAGAACCACGAAACATGGGTTATATGGTCAGGCTTGGTCTTTGGGGAGCTGGAACAAGTTTCAGTGATTTTAACAAATTTCTAGGTTTGTTTTATTTTCTATCCCCTGTTGAATATATTGTTGTGGCATTTGAATTATTACGTTCTATCTTTTAATTTGATAAACACGAATTCATTTAGTGTCAAGTTTTTAGCTTCTGTCTAGAGCATTACAAAATATTCCATTAAATGAGGTTAATAATTTTGACCGCGTTCACTGAATTCTAATAGTTACTTCGCTTCTCTTACTATGATTTATGCATTGCATAACTTGGAATGGAACTTTAACAGAACCTTTCTACAGGTGCCCTTGATAAAGGTGGGACAGGAGCATTGGAATTGGTTGCAATGGACATGAAAGCGAGGTTTTACAAGCCTGTGTCATACTTCTTAGCCATTCACATTGCTCATAATTTATTCTAACATCCTTTCTATGTAATAGGGGGATGTATGTATGCCGAACCCTGAGCTACAAAGGGGCTGAATTTGAGATTGTTGAAGCTCGTTTAGAAGAAGGAATGGAGGTAATTTGTCTTCTATTTACTATTATATTGCTCGAAAGCTTCTCAGATCTCAATTGACTATTTAGCTCTATTATCAAGTAAATGCCATGTAGCTTGAACCAAGCTCTTACATTAATTTCAGCAGGCTTTATTGTGATTATGAATTTCCAATGGTGCTTTGATACTTTTTGGCAAGCAAGTTCATTATTTCGAGCGTACCCCTGTTTGTAGTTTAGAGATCCCTGTCGAAAAATTAAAGAGCAGGGCTTTTGTGCTGTATTACTTGCTTTTTTCTGTAGGCAATGTACAATAAGTCTGCAGAATTTTGGGCAGAGCTACGGATAGAGTTGTTGTCAGCAAGTGCTTTTCTCCCTAACGAGAAACCAAATTCTAGTCAGTTGTGGAGACTATACTGGTCAAGCCACCAGGTATTATCTTATCAGAGGCAATAGTTAGACAGTGTTATTACTGTTGTTGGTTGATCGATCTATTTCCTTTATGTTACTGCAGCGTTTCTTTAGACACTTATGCATGTCAGCTAAAGTCCCTGTAACTGTGAGGTTAGCGAAGAAAGCCTTGTCAACAAACAAGTGTGTGGTTATTGGCCTTCAGAGTACTGGAGAGGCTCGAACTGAAGAGGCTGTAACTAAATATGTGTGTTTCTCCTCATACTACTTTTGGAAAAAAATATTAATTATCCTGTTATGATTCCGTCCAACTGTTATCTACATGATTGATTGTCTTTCCCCCATTTTTTCTTGCCTTAGGGTCTTGAGCTTGATGATTTTGTCTCGGGACCTCGAGAGCTCTTGTTGAAATTTGTGGAAGAGAATTATCCCTTGCCCGAGCAGCCTGAACCTCTGTCAGGTAACTTGATTCTCTCTGTAAGAATTTTTGCTTTCACTGATGGTTTTTATATAATGTTCATAGTATGCCTCTTTTGAACTTTTACAGAGGATGATAGTGTTAAAGAACTTCAGAGGAAGAGACATTCAGCTTCACCTGGTGTTTCAATTAGAGGAAGAGTAAGAAAGATGGCAAAGTGGAAACCAGATAGTGATGATGAAAGTGATTTGGTGTCTGAAGGTGGGTTTCCTAGTGAAAACATGTCTTCTGGTACCTACTGAATAGACACAGTCGTGATGCTTAGGCTGTAGTAATAAAAGTATAAGATAGGAAGTTTTGAATATAGTTCTTTAAGCACTGCAAAACGTATCTATTAAACTGGAAATCTACATTGCAGCTAATAAGCTTATTAACTTTTCCCTATATATTACAATAGATCTCCGATAATGGAAATTGCTAAAGGGATGACCTTATTATGTTTTGGTACACGATTATCCTCAGATCTTCTAGTCTCTGAATTTGTATTGTCTTGGTCTGTTTCTTCAATAAAACGAATTTTATATCCTCAAGGTGTGTACATTCTCCTAATCAGTAGTGTTTTTAATGCAGCTGACTCTGCTGACGATTCTAATGATTCGGATGATGAGTTCCAGATATGTCAGATATGCAGTGGGGAAGATGTACTTTGCTTTAACTTGAATAGCTAGATTTCTGTTAAGGTTACGAGATTTTAATAACTTATTTTGTGATGAAACTAGGAAAGGAAGAAATTGCTCCATTGTTCTGAATGTGACAAGCTTTTTCATCCGGACTGTGTGGTTCCTCCAGTTACAGACTTACCATCTGAAGCGTGGATATGCTATTCTTGCAAGGAAAAGACAGAGGAGTACATTCAAGCAAGACGTCTCTACATTGCGGAATTGCAGAAAAGGTCTTTACACTGGAATAGCAACATGTGTCTTGTATAGAAGCAAAGTATTAGATTCTTCTTAAGAATGGTTATCTATTTTGTTTCTTCTTAGGTATGAAGCAGCGTTGGAACGAAAATCAAAGATCATAGAGATTATCCGCTCTCTGAATCTTCCAAACAATCCTTTGGATGACATTGTCGATCAGGTAACCATCATCTATACGTGCCTGTTTTTTCTAATGTATGAAGCAGCTCATAGTAATACAAGAGTCTCCTTTCTCTTATGGTATAACGCTAGCGGTATCTATGAATCATTTATTCAAGTTTTGGCATCTAGGGGGCGTCGATTGTAGTACCAAAGGCTTAATTTTGTGGTTAAAATTAACTTCTGGAAGCTTCAGAATGTGCCTAAATTGCTGCTGCTGTTTATGTCTAATGCAGCTTGGAGGCCCTGACAAAGTTGCAGAAATAACAGGCAGGCGAGGTATGCTTGTAAGAGCATCTAATGGGAAAGGTGTTACATATCAAGCAAGAAACACGTAAGCTTTAAATCTCTCTCTCTCTCTCTCATTCATTTTTAGTACTTTACTTTATTTTTCATTCTTGTGCTTCTTGGCTCTAGAAAGGATATCACAATGGAAATGGTCAACATGAACGAGAAACAACTATTTATGGATGGTAAAAAGTTAGTTGCCATTATTTCTGAAGCTGGTTCAGCTGGTGTTTCGTTGCAAGCAGATAGAAGGGCAGTAAATCAGGTGTGTCGAGTTTATTAGTTCTCCTATTAGTTTGTGCGTATTCGTATTGTTCTGTAGATCGAAGTACATTGTCAAAGATGGCCTCAAAGGACTTCACGTGTCGGCTTTTGGGGCATTAGTTTATTCGAATTTATTTGTATTTGTCTGCAGAAAAGAAGGGTTCACTTGACTCTAGAGCTTCCCTGGAGTGCTGATCGTGCAATTCAGCAATTTGGAAGAACTCACCGGTCGAATCAGACATCTGCACCTGAATATAGGTTGAATAACAGCAGTTTGTGTATTTGATTTTGTATCCGTCCAGTTGCAAAAGTACTTGCTACCTTTTCAATTTGAAAAATATGTTGTTGAAGTTGATAAATTCTTTATTTTGGCCCTGTCAGGTTACTATTTACAAATCTTGGTGGGGAACGCCGCTTTGCCTCTATCGTTGCAAAGAGACTAGAAACTCTTGGTGCTTTAACACAGGGAGACCGCAGGAAAGTCATGCTCCTCTCTAAACTATTTCTTAGTCGATAGTCTTTTGGCTTGTTATTGCTTAAAACCTTGCCAAGTGTTTTGTCTCAAAAAAAGGTGTGGTGTATTGCAGGGCTGGGCCCTCCGGGCCTTCTTTGAGTGCCTATAATTATGATAGTAACTTTGGTAAAAAATCCTTGATGGTGATGTATAGAGGAATAATGGAGCAGGTTTTCCTCATAAATCCCTGTGGTCTCTTTAAATTCATTAATTTGACTTCTTCAATATTTAGGAATGATGATATTGGATAATGCGTGAAATTTATTATGGCTTTATTTTCAGGAGAAACTACCTGTTATTCCTCCTGGATGCTCAGTTGATGAACCCGAAACAATTAAAGAGTTTTTGACCAAGGCAAGGGCTGCTCTTGTTGCCGTTGGAATTGTTAGGGACAGTGTTCTGGGTAAGCTTTGCTTGTAAGTTCACTTTTTTTGTGCTGAATTTAAATTCTCTTTGTAGTAATCTCCTTTTAACTGTACTTCATCAATGATGATACAGCCAATGGGAAAGATGTTGGAAAGTTATCAGGACGCATTATTGATTCTGACATGCATGATGTTGGACGATTTCTGAATCGCCTCTTGGGATTGCCACCTGATATCCAGAATAGGTATTATGAGTCAAATGGAAATTTACGCTTTGCATATTTAACTTACTTTTCCTTTTTAGAAGAATCTTCCATTAATGCTTTCTGCTCTTGTGCTGTGCAGGCTGTTTGAATTGTTTACTAGTATATTAGACGTTCTTGTACATAATGCTCGGATCGAAGGAAGTTTTGATTCAGGAATTGTAGATATGAAAGCTAATAGTGTTGAGCTGCTGAGTACTCCAAAGGTTGATTATATCGCTTGCTTGATTATTGGTCTGTAGTGTATTTGTGCTACTAATATTTGAATATTTCAGACCGTCCATGTTGATCAAATGTCTGGTGCCTCAACTATGCTCTTTACTTTTACTCTAGATCGTGGTGTTACATGGGAGGTACTTCAATATCTTTCTCTCTTGGTAAAATTAGTTGTATTTCACTTCTAATAATCAAAAGCTTGATATGATTTGTGTCCCAGTCTGCGAGTTCAATGCTAGAGGGGAAGAGAAGGGACGGGCTTGGTTCAGCTAATGATGGCTTTTATGAATCTAAAAGGGAATGGTTAGGAAGACGGCACTTCATATTAGCATTTGAGAGGTAAATCATTATTCTTGCTAATCTTTGGATATTTGCTGTCCAAATGTGGTCCTTTAAAACATACAATAATCAAAATATTAATAAAACTATCAAAATCTCATTGCTGGGTTTATCTTGGATTTCCAGTGCGGCTTCCGGGTTATTTAAGATTGTCCGTCCTGCTGTAGGAGAGTCGATCAGGTATGTGCACCGTTGGCAAAACCATTACATTTCATGTTTCTGACTCGAAACTAGTCTTAACTGTTGTTTTATTCTTTCCAGGGAGATGTCTCTTTCAGAGTTGAAAACTAAATACCGAAAACTCTCATCTCTGGAGAAGGCTCGTACTGGTTGGGAAGACGAGTATGAAGTTTCTTCTAAACAGGTATGCTTCCTCAATCAAAAATAAAGTTCAGAATACATAGAACCGAAGCAGAAAAGATTAGCACAGAATCATCATGGCGTGTTAAAGTTTAGGCGTCATGGCTCACAAGTCATAACCATTGATATTGTGTTATGCATTAAATGAGTTTCTATCTGAGTACAGTGTATGCATGGGCCCAAGTGTAAGCTGGGCGAGTATTGCACAGTTGGACGAAGAATACAGGAAGTAAACGTTGTGGGTGGCCTAATTCTTCCCATCTGGGGAACCATTGAGAAAGCACTCTCGAAACAAGTAAAAAAGACGACCTCAAAATTTCTGACTCTCTTTTACTGTTGGCATTGGAACTTACACTGTAGTCGGATCTTTTGCAGGCCCGTCATAGCCACAAGAGAATTAGAGTTATACGCATTGAGACTACGACGGACAATCAGCGGATAGTGGGCCTCTCTATACCTAATGCAGCTGTAGAAACTGTATTACAAGGTATTATTTGCAAGCTTTTCTCATGTAGTCGTACCTTGAGACATCATGAGATTGGGATTCATTTAGTTTAAATCCGACAAGAATATAGTATGATTATTTCTGACGATTGTTGATTTATGTCGTTTTTTTTTCTTGTTGCAGATTTAGCATGGGTTCAAGAGATTGATGATTAAGACAATAACATTATTTACAAGAAACAGACTCCCTCAAAGCTCCAGAACCAAGTGCCCATGCCTATTTGTATTTTCCTTATTAAAAAAAAAAAAGAGAGGAAAAAGACACTTGACTTTCATTTTTGTGTATATCACATGACAAATTTGGAAGAAGATACATAGATGTAATATTATTATTATTTAACAAGAATCATTCCTTTGTTTCATTTTTCTTATAGATGTGCTGAATACACAGAATTAACAAGAAAGTTTATAAGAACATATAATTTCGCAAACCATAATTCTCAATAAAACAAGAAAAAATATTAGTGTTTCACAAAACACAACACACCTAAGTAATAAATTACACAAATGCCCTCAAATAGTAAAAGAACCAGGCTTATTTTAATTTTCCGACCAGAAGAATCATCAAGCAACGGTCGTTGTAAAAAAGCATCAATAAAAAACCTCTGTTTTTAACAGATAAAGGGAGCATTTGCATAGCCATCATGGCAATACAAACCTGGCTGCTGCGTAAACCCTTGCTTCTTCAGTGACTTCCTTGCCCTTGTAACCATTTCTCTGTTTGATATCTCACCGTCTGTCTCCTCCAATATATTCTGTATCGCATTGCTCATCGCTCCATAAGCCTCAGTTGGTTTCCCCGCTGGAGTCGCATCCGCAGAGGTCTGATCAGTTTGGCAACCACTGATCAGTATCCCGCTGTCTGGAAGCGGAACTGAACCTCTGGATCCACCGGCATAAACCTCTTCTTTCCTACCAACATGTGTCTGCATCGCAGGTTTCACATAGTCTTCATCGTTAAGCTTCCCCTCAAGAAAACCTGAAGCCAACTTTCCAAGCATTCCCATAAGCCCACCTTCTTCTCCATTTCCTGCCTGAAGCTTACCTAAGATCACTTTCATGAACTTCTTCACTTTTGGGCTCGAGTCATCACCAAACGCATCAAAAAGACTTGGCCTGATTTTTCCAACTTCAATATTATCATTTCCTGTTTGCTGCTTGAGGATATCGATGAGGGTCTGAAGAGGAAGAGATTTGTCTTTGGCATGGACTCTTTCTCCGTCTTCTAGCTCAATTTCCTTAGTCTCGATTTCTTCCGCCTCCTCTTCATCCTTCTTGCTCCCTCCAATGTGAAACCCTCGAGACTCAATCGCGCCTTCCACTTTGCTGCGCAAGAATTTCCTGAACCCAAATTTTGAAGAAGACTCTTCTTCCTCCTCGTCCTCCTTCTTAGTGCTCTCTCCAATCTGCTCCTTGGCTTCATCAATTAAGCCACCACTGTGACAAGAATCTGAAATGATTGTCATTCTGCAACCTTCAGGAACTTTGTCCACAAGATCCCTGAAATCATCATCTAGAAACAACAAAATTACATCAGCAAAGTCAGATTCCAAGAATCATGGAGCATCTTTTCGTACACATATATATTCTCACTCGAAAACAAGATCAACAGTTGTACTAACTTTCATTCTTCTTCTTCTTATCAGTTATCATCGGATCGGAGATCAGAACATCAAATACAGATCAATCAGAGATAAAAAGAGGAAATATCCCAAATCTCCGATTGACTAAACTCACCAGTAATCAGATTCATATCGCAAGGAACAATACACTCGTCGTAACCAGTGTCATCGTCTTCCCCAGTCTCAGCCGGCAACCTCGTACCGTGTCCACTGTAATGAACGACAAGAACGTCGCCTGATTCCGCCGATCCGACGAGATCCGCAAGAGCCCGGCGGATGTTCTTTCCAGTGGGTTGGGTATAGGATTCATCGGTGTCGATGAGGACGGTGATGTCCTCCTCAGAGAAACCGTACCGTTCGACGAGACATTTGTACATACGACGAACATCGTTGACACATCCCCGTAACTCCGCCTTGGTTCCTGGGTAATTGATCCCAATAAGCACCGCCTTTTTCGCCATTGACAAAGATCTGATGGATAAAACTCTGAATCTGATCAGCAAGCGAAGACCTTGTTATTCCGACAAAAAGTGATCCTTCATATAATAAATTTTATTTTACTTTTTGGCTAAGATTATTTTATTTCTTTACATTCATTCATTCATATGCGCGTTTCCACGAATTGGAATGTACGATCTGACGTGGCATCGAATTTATTTTTAATTATCTTTTTTTTTTTCACGTTATTACACGACTCGTCACAAATGATCATTATTTATTTATAAGTTAGCCTAATCAGGTTTCACTTAAGCCCAACAAGACCCCTAAGGTCGGCCCAACTTATAAACTACGCCGACGCTTGTGATAGAATCATAGCCTATGAACAAAGACCACTTGCCATATAAATTTAAGATTTTTATTGAATTGAAAAAGTTATAAACAATGGCAATGGACAAAGAACACTTGACATTCAAATCAAAGTTACAAGAACAAATCACACAACATGAATGCTTTTGAGAAAACTACAACCAAAACATACAATCGTCAACAAATAAACGGAGCATTGACAAAACTATCATTGCAATATAGTCCTGGTCGTTGAGAAAAGCCCTGTTTCTTAAGAAGCTTCCTGGCCTTCAAAACAAGTTCTTTGTATGTAATCTTACCATTTGTCTCCTCAAGTATGATCTGTACAGCATTGCTGAATGCTCCATAAGCCATTTCAGGATGACCTGGAGGACTTGCGTCTGCAGAAGTTTGATCTGTTTGGCAACCACTAATCAAAATACCGTTATCCGCAAGGGAACCATTGTTTGCACCTGCATAGACCTCTTGCTTGTTCCCAACATGTGTCTGCATAGCGGGTTTCACATACTCTTCATCATCGTTTAGTTTGTGCTCAAGAAACTCTTGAGCTAGTTTCCCAATCATTCCCAAAATCCCACCTTCACTTTTACCTTCTTGCAGCTTTGTTAGAATCACTTTCATGAACTTCTTAACTTTTGGGGATGCATCTTCTCCAAACACATTGAAAAGGGTTGGTCTGATTTTCCCAACTTTGATATTATCGTTACCTGTTTCTTGCTTGAGGATATCGATCAGAGTTTGTAGAGGCAGAGATTTGTTTACGACATGGACTTCTAGTTCAATCTCTTTAGTCTTGTTTTCTTCTTTCTCATCCTTGTCGTTGTGGTTAGGAAAGTGGATCCCTCTAGATTCCAATGCTTCCTCCACGGCTTCACGCACGAAGCCTTTGATTCCAAATCCAGATTCTTTCTTTGGCTTCTTCTTCTTCGTGCTCTCTCCTATCTGCTCTTTGGCTTCATCTATGAGACCACCACTGTGACAAGAGTCTGAGATGATTGTAATCCGTGCGTCCTTTGGTACCTTCTCCACAAGATCCCTGAATTCATCATCTGCGAATAGAATCACCAAAAGAAGAGTGAATCTGAAGCTACATATGACAAAAACAGAACAAACTTTAAAAAGTCGATATCAAAACTAATTTTCACGTACCGGTAATAAGATTCATATCACAAGGAACAATACACTCATCATAACCAGTATCATCATCTTCTCCAGTCTCCGCGGGCAACCTAGTCCCGTGTCCACTGTAATGGACGACGAGAACATCGCCGCACTTAGCCGATTCAACTAGATTCAACAACGCCTTTCGAATATTCTTCCCGGTAGGTTTGGTAGTACTGGAGGAGTCTTCAGTATCGATAAGCTCTGTGATGTTTCTCTCGGAGAATCCGAACCGATCGACAAGGCATTTGTGCATCCTCCGAACATCGTTGACGCAACCCCGTAGCTCTGCCTTGGTTCCTGGGTAATTAATCCCAATCAATACAGCTTTCTTCGCCATTGATGATATCTCAAAAGGTCTACGTTACAAATTTTATTTTTATGTTTTATTTTGATCGTGAGCTGGTACATTTGGTCCTTCGTGCTTTTATACAAATGTATATTACTATTAAATTATATAAGCCTTAATAAGGTTACAAAAGAGCCTCTAATAAATATTTTGTTGAATATAAAATAGTTCTAATTAGTCATAATTTCCTTTCCATATATATATATATATATATATATATATATATATATATATATTCTGTCTGTTTGAATAAATTAGTTTTATTTTGGTGAAATCAATTATGTACTACAGTACATTATAATCAATATGGACATTTTTTATATTTTAAATCCAAATATTCAAAACTCTAGCCGTTTCAAGAAGAAGAAACAACGTCTATGGCTTGTCCTTTTTTCCAACCAAAGCTAAAACGTACAAAACTTGTATAGATTGTGAGATATAGTTTGGCTATAATTTTACGCATCGCACATAACCAAATAATTTACGCAAATGTCGCTTGTTATTGTTTATATCCACTCATGAAGGCGCAAACCATCCCACGTTTATAATCTATAACATAAATAAATTTGATCAAAATTATATGCTAAGCACGTCGCTTTTTATTGCCAAAACAACCAATTCCATATCAAAGATTTTCGACCTATTCCTCCACAACTATGTTATTTTATCGCATTCATACACATAACTTTTTGTTGTGTCTAAAACTACATTAACTAAGGAAAATTTTAAATTTTTTAAGTTAATGTAGTTTTAGGCACAACAAAAAGTTGTGTGTACGAATGCCATAAAATAACATTGGTGGAGGAATAGTCCGAAAACCCCAAAATATTTGTATGGAAAATAATGGTTTTGTTTCTTGTACGTCAAGCTAGGTTTTACAAAATTCAGGATAATGTATGGATAAAACAATTTATTTACCACCAATGTTAATAATTTTTTGTTTGACATTTGTTAAAATAGAGCTTCATAACCAATGTCTGAGAAGCAGCTTTGTAATCTTTTGTGATCTTGCTTTTTTTTTTTTTTTTTGGTGGCTTGATGTGTTACTTCATTGGTTTCCAAACAAAAGAGTTATGAAAACTTCATAACCAATGAACAAACAAACAATACTTGGCATTATTATAATCAAATCAAAGTTACAACAACACACAAATCATAAAACTTATTCCACACGAAACCAAATCAACAAACAACAAACACCTCCCCAACTTGTTTATCAACATATAAACTGAGCATTGACATAATCATCACTGCAATACAGTCCCGGTCGTTGATCAAAGCCCTGTTTCTTAAGAAGCTTCCTAGCCTTCAAAACAAGATCTTTGTTACTAATCTTACCTTTAGTTTCCCCAAGTATGATCTGTATAGCATTGGTGAGTGCTCCATAAGCCAATTCAGGGTGACCCGGTGGACTTGCGTCTGCAGAAGTTTGATCAGTTTGGCAACCACTGATCAGTATACCGTTATCAGGAAGTGCACCATTGATAGCACCTGCATACACCTCTTGGATCGCGGGTTTCACATAGTCGTTAAGCTTCTGCTCAAGAAACTCTTGAGCTAGATTCTCAATTGATCCCAATATCTCACCTGGAACAGCTTGACTAGTAGTAGTCGTATCTTGGATGCCTACAATCACATTCATGAACTTCTTCACCTTTGGGCTTGAATCTTCTCCAAACATATCGAAAAGGGTTGTCCTGATTTTCCCGACTTCGATATCATCGTTGCCTGTTTCTTGCTTCAGCATATCTATCAAAGTCTCCAATGGCAGAGATCTGTTTCCCACTTCATTTATCTCTGCTTCTGTCTCCTTGTTGATCTTTGAAGAGTCTCCACAGTCTTTATTCTTCTTCTTCGTGCTCTCTCCTATCTGCTCTTTGGCTTCATCTATGAGACCACCACTGTGACAAGAGTCAGATATGATTGTAATGGGACAATCCTTTGGCACCTTATCCACAAGATCCCTGAAATCATCATCTGTAAACAGAGTCACCATAAAAAAATATTAATATATCACATCAGGGTAACAAAATCTTAGTATCTCAGGATACATAAATCTTCTCTGTAGCATCTTAATTCAAAACCTTATCACACGTACAAAAGTAAACTTTAGTCTTTCTCTTACCGGTGATGAGATTCATATCCGAAGGAACAATACACTCATCGTAACCAGTATCATCGTCTTCTCCCGTTTCCGCGGGCAACCTAGTCCCGTGTCCACTGTAAGGGACGAAGAGAACATCACCCGGTTTAGCCGGTTCAACGAGATCCAACAACGCTTGTCTGATGTTCTTACCAGTCGGTTTGATCGAAGAACGATCAGTATCGATCAACATTGTGATGTTCTTGTCGGAGAATCCGTACCGTTCGACGAGGCTTATACGCATGCGACGGACGTCGTTGACACAGCCTCGTAGCTCTGCCTTCGTTCCCACGTAGTTGATCCCAATCAGTAATGCTTTCTTGGCCATTGATAATATTTCAAACTCTGCTTGATATTTTTTTCTGATCCTGAGATGATTCATCCTTCATAGGTTATATAATCATCTTTATTATTTAACTAATGAAACTAGTGTTTTTTTTGTATGACTTTTTCTGTCGCGTTTTTGTATGACATTAAAAACAAAAAGAACCTTAGAAGATATTGGAATATTCTAGCTCTGATTTGATCAATATCTGTCTTTAAATTTCTAGGTAATTGAAATTTTGTTAATTAAAGTTATTACAAATTGTTTTTTCGAATGTAAATAAATTATTTTCATTTTCGTTGCATTCCATGAAAACGTACGAAACTTAGATAGCTTATAAGAAATAGTCAAAAATATATTTAATAACTAATCATCTTAAAATGCTAAAGAAAAGGACAATTGTTATTAGTTATAGTTAAAGTCTACTCCCTTTCTTGAGAGCACAAGCAATCTCACGTTATAAGCACGTCGCTTTTGTCGAGCCAATCAGCCAATTATTATGGCTTGATTCCTTCTATCTCAAGTCAACTGGACATAGTCTAAGTCTTAATTAGATTCCTTGTATCAGAAGTCGATGGAACTTGCGCACATAATAGTTTTTTATATTTGTTTCGAGAAAAGCGTACATTTGTTTTTACTATTCTTACAAGACATATATCTATATCCAACTATCCTTGTTTCGATATAATTTATAATGATATATTTCTACTAATTAAGCTAATTATACTTTTTAAACACAAAAAAATAATTTATCTTACTAGCTTTGAAAAGTTTAAACATCATTCTATATGAAGAGTTAAGAACATTTGAACACCACTTGCTGATGTTCACACTATAACAGAAAAAAATACATAGTTCAATTAAATATTATAGTTTGCTTAATTCATTAAGGTATTATCAATGACAACTAAGACTACATAAAGCATGTTGATACATAATAATTAGCGAAGAGGAAGGACACTATTTCAAATTAACATAATTTCTTAAAATATCCATTCCAATAAATGAATAATTACTTCATAACATTACATACATTTTTTCACCATGTCCACTAGAATCCACAAAACAGCATTGAGTGAAATCAGTCAACACACCATCGTTAGCATATAAACGGAGCATTCACAAAGCGATCATTACAATACAATCCTGGTCTCTGAATAAACCTCTGTTTCTTCAGAATCTCTCTTGCCCTCGATACCATTTCCTTGTTCGTAATCTTATCTTTATCGGTCTCCGACAAAACCATTTGGATAGCGTTACTAAACGCTCCAAACGCTTCTCCACTCTTCTTAACATCTGCTGATGTCTCATCTGTTTGACATCCACTCAACAGAATCCCTCGGTCGGGAAACAATCCGTTGCTTGATCCTCCTCCATAAATCTCACGATCGCTCTTCACTTCTGCCTGCATTGCGGGTTTCATGTAGTGTTCATCGTTCAGCTTCTCTTCTATACACCCTCGAGCACTTTCTTCGATCTTACCAAGTAACGTGCTTTGATCATTTCTTTTCATTAGCTTGGTGAGAATCACTTTCATGAACTTCTTTATCTTCGGGCTCGAATCTTCACCAAAGACATCGAAAAGTGTCGGTCTGATTTTCCCAATCTCGATATTGTCTTGACCAGTTTGTTGCTTGAGAAGTGTGATGAACCTCTCCAATGGAAGATACCTTGCTTTGACAACTTCTTCTCTCTCTCCAACTTCTACGCTCTCGCGCGTTTCTACATGAGAACTTCCGATTCCACAAAACGCAAGCAATTTCACAAAAACGCCATGCAAACGATTCCCAATCTCTAATTCCAAAGAAGAAACTTTTGGTTCTCGCTTTGGCTTCGTCGTGGTACTCTCTCCGATCTGTTCCTTAGCTTCATCGATGAGTCCGCCGCTGTGACAAGAGTCTGATACGATCGTTATCTGACATCCCTCTGGAACTTGTTCCACTAAATCCCTGAAATCATCATCTGCAATGCAACACAAAAAACAGCGTCGATATTAACAATAAAAACAACCCCAATGATTTCTATCAGTGTCTATATAACCATAACTAGAGTTAAGAGGCTTAACAGGGTCAAAGATAGGGGGATAAACAGATTGCTCTGTTTTCACTCTGTTTCTGAACAGAGGACTCTGTTTTTCTTCATGTAACTAAGAAATCATCTGATAACGAAACCAGTTTTGATTTACTTACCAGGGATTGGATTTAAGTCGGAAGGAACAATACACTCATCAAAACCTGTATCATCTTCTTCCCCTGATTCCGGTGGGACCCTTGTACCGTGTCCACTGAAATGCACGAATAAAAAGTCACCGGATTTTGCTGGCCTTATGAGCTCCGACAAAGCCTCACGGATGTTCTTTCCGGTGGGTTGAGTGTAAGATTTGTCGGTGTCGATCAGCACCGTGATGTCTTCCTCCGCGAATCCGAACCGGTCAACGAGGCACTTATGCATTCTACGGACGTCGTTGACGCAGCCTTGTAGCTCCTCCGTGGTGCCTGGGTAGTTGATTCCTATCAGCAATGCTCTCTTCGCCATTCTTGCAACCTTCAAGAGTTGTGTTTTGTCTGAGAAATACTTCCACTGGATCTAACGATTCTTCTTTTGAGATTTGTGATGAAGATTATAATTAAAATATAATAAATATTAAAACATTATTGAGTTATTAGTTGACTGACTTTATGTTTCTCTATTAGTTAGTGCACGTGAACATTGTGGGCTATTAATTTTAAAATCGCCGTCTGTGGGGATCGAACCCACGACCACGTGGTTAAAAGCCACGCGCTCTACCACTGAGCTAAGACGGCAGGACGACACAGGCATTCGTAATTATTTATAATAATTAATTACCATGCGTTTAAGGGTCTTCTAGCATCAGTTTTTGAAGTAGCAAAAATGACATTACATGAGCCTGCCAGTCATTTTTCTGCTAATCGGTGAAAAGATGAGATCGAATAGAGAAAATAGAATTGCATGTAATAACTCAAGTTTGCAACAGTACTCGGTGATGATGATTTGTAAGGCCCAAGTGAAACTATATCATCAGGATTGTGATCCTAATATAATATCCTATAATGGATCTTATTCACAAGTTGGTGAATAAGAAATTCTGGGGAAAAAGTTTTTTTGATTTATTAATTTCAAAAATAAAACGTAACGCCGTCTGTGGGGATCGAACCCACGGCCACGTGGTTAAAAGCCACGCGCTCTACCACTGAGCTAAGACGGCTGATCGATTTAAATATTGTAATAATTTACAAAAAGCCAATCTAAGCAGGTATCGTTTAAGGCTTTAAGCCCAACATGAAGCCTGTTGTCGGCCCAACTAAACGACGCCGTTCTATTAACACGACGTATGAACTATGAAGAATAAACACGCCTGGGGGTTTCGCTAACATAGCAATTTCTTCCACCCTACCGGAGCTCTTCATCTTCCTTTCTCACCCGAACCAAATCGCCGGGAAAAAAAAGAAATTCAAATCGTCATCTCTAACTCGTCGGAGAAATCGAACATTAGGTACATAATCACGGTTGTTTTCTGAATTAGGGCACGAAAATATGCCCTTGTTTATGCCAGACGAAGAGCTGGCGCGGCTATCTAGCGACGCCGCGTCGGTGGTTGCGGAGAGAGCCGACGAGTACATACGCAAGATATACGCCGAGTTGGATAGTGTACGTGCTAAGGCTGATGCTGCTTCCATCACAGCGGAGCAGACGTGCTCGCTTCTCGAGCAGAAGTACCTCTCGCTATCTCAGGATTTCTCTTCCCTTGAATCTCAGAACGCGAAGCTTCAGTCTGATTTCGATGATCGTTTAGCTGAGCTTGCACAGTCTCAAGCACAGAAGCACCAGCTTCATTTGCAATCGGTGCGTCGTTGTTCAGTTTTGTGGGGGGGGGGGTTGGAGTGTGTTATTTGTAATCCCTAATAGCTAGACGGATCTTCCGGTTTTGATGCAGATTGAGAAGGATGGAGAGGTAGAGAGGATGACGACGGAGATGTCAGAGCTTCATAAGTCTAAGAGGCAATTGATGGATTTATTGGAGCAGAAAGATGCCGAGATTAGCGAGAAGAATTCCACTATCAAGAGCTACTTAGATAAAATTGTGAGTGCTTTCCTACTTTGTTACGACATGTATAATTTTCAACCGTGTAACCCTAATTCTTGTTTTATTTCTCAGGTTAAGCTGACGGACACTAGTTCAGAGAAGGAGGCCCGACTAGCTGAAGCCAGCGCAGAATTGGCACGTTCTCAGGCTATGTGCAGTCGTCTATCTCAGGTCAGATTATTGATTGCATTTTAAGATATGTGTTTTATTGTGGCTTGCTTTGATTGTGTTATCTTAACAATTCGGATGAGTTACAGTTGATTGATGTCTGGTGCACTTTAATTATTTTTATTGATACCTTAATTTCTATAACGTCAGGAGAAAGAACTCACGGAAAGGCATGCCAAATGGCTAGATGAGGAGTTGACAGCCAAAGTTGACAGTTACGCTGAACTCCGTAGAAGGCACTCTGATCTTGAAGCTGAATTGTCAGCAAAGCTTGTAGATGTAAGGCCAATATTCTAGTTTATTCTAATACTTATTTCTGTTTTCTTTTCTTAAGTGCAGTTCAGTGACTTTAAGTGTAATTTAAACTTCTATCAGGTTGAAAAAAATTATAACGAGAGTTCTAGTTCGTTAAATTGGCATAAAGAAAGATTGAGAGAGCTCGAAACAAAAATTAGTTCATTACAAGAGGTATTTATGACTCATAACACTTATCTCCTTATATCTTGTCGTTTTATGCGCTATGAGATTTACTTTTTCCTTGTATCAAAAGGACCTCAGCTCTTGCAAAGATGCAGCAACGACCACTGAAGAGCAATACAATGCTGAACTTTCCACTGTGAGTTTTGAAAATACTAATGGTTTAAAACACTGAACCTCTTTTCATCGATTTTAGCTGACTGGAGAGCTAGTATGTCATAAATATTATTGAGACATTTCATAGCTTCAGAAATACACCTTCATAGGTGTTGTTTCCCCAATCTAACCCACAAGCTATCATATAGGCGAACAAGCTTGTTGAGCTGTACAAGGAAAGTTCGGAGGAATGGTCTAGAAAGGCTGGCGAACTTGAGGGTGTTATTAAGGCCTTAGAGGTAAGTTTGCCATCACTAATCAGAGGATAGGGTTCTAACTTTTGTGTTACCATGTTATCCTGTTGAGTTTCAAATTATGACTAAGCAGGAACGCTTGACCCAAGTCGAGAGTACTTACAAAGATAGACTTGAGAAAGAAGTGTCTACAAAACAGCTGTTAGAGAAGGTACCAAGACCCATAAGTCTATTGCTTTATTGATTATTATTGCTTAGCTCTGGTAACTTCTTTGGCAGCATCCTTTTGAACATTCACTGAAGGTGTTGAGTGTAGACCCAATTGCTAGTATGATACTTTGATATTCTTTGATTGTTTTGTAAAAGTTATTAGTTTATTCGGCTTTCGGATATTATGAGAAGTAAAATTTTCTGTAATCTTAAAATTTCACATTTCTTTTTGATAATTCTATCTTTGATTATTTTGGGAAGTGGTTTCTGTGGTTTACCTTTTGGATCTACTTGATATTTTCTTTTGTGCTTTTTTTTTAATTTATTTTCTAGTGAGATAGTTAATTTTCTTCTCAGGAGAACGAAGACCTCAAACAAAAACTTGAGAAGTGTGAAGCAGAAATTGAAAAAACGAGGAAAATAGATGAGCTGAATCTGATACCTTTAAGTAGTTTGACAAGGTATGCCTCAGCTTTCTGACAACATGAATCATATATAATGCATTTTTTTGGTTTTACTTTTTGTATACTCGCCACTCAGATTTTCTACAGTTGCCTAAATTTGCTACAGTTGCTGCTTACCTAATCGAGTAAAAAATGAGTAAAAGTGGGGATAAGTGATATTGTTTGCTTCAAGAGATCCACTTCTTACCAAAATGTAGGTCTTTTGACAGAAAAATACAGCAGTCACTAAGTATTTTTTTGTTCCTAGCTGTTGCTAGAAATTTTACATAATTTAAAACTTTTTAGGGGTTTACAGTGAAGTGATTTTGGAAGAGTATTTGCTCTGTCGAAGTAGATATTAGTCGTACTCAAATATTGTAATATCTTGATTGTCCTAGTTTGCATGGAACATATAAAATTCTCACATCTTTCTCCTGACATACGTTTGGTCCAGACGGGCTGACGATTCTGGGACCAGCAACATGATAGAGGAAAGCCAGGCAGTAATTTCAAAGGTTCCTGCTGGTGTGTCAGGAACTGCACTAGCAGCTTCACTTTTACGTGATGGATGGAGTGTGAGTTTCAGTCTTAATATATTCTATCATTTTGAAGTGTTTTATCTCTGTTGGTGGTGTATAAATCGCTATTTATCTTGTAGCTGGCCAAAATTTATGAGAAATATCAAGAGGCTGTTGATGCTTTGAGGCATGAGCAATTAGGTCGAAAGGAAGCTGAGATGATTCTTCAACGGGTATGATCTATTTATCTTGTTTCACCAGATCTTTGTTTAAAATTTAGATGCCAATCTTTTTCTTTTTGTCCAACTGATGCCAATCTTTTCAACTTTTGTTTTGTCTAAATTTCTCTATGTTTCACTAGTAATTTTTTAACCACAGATCATTAATGACTTAAATATAACATTTTTCTTTTCCTGTTAACTTACTCTTGGTATCCTGCTTTGTAGGTGTTATCCGAATTAGAAGAGAAAGCCGGATTTATCCAAGAAGAAAGAGGTATGATCCTATTCTGTGCTTCTGGAGCCATATTACTCTCCCAAAGATTTTTTTCATCTGTTCCAGTAATTTATTTGTATGTTGTTCTAGACATGCTTAAGCCTATATATGATGCAATCTGTTTTTGTTCCCAGGGGAGTATGAGAGAATGGTTGAAGCTTATTGTCTAGTTAATCAAAAACTTCAGGATTCTGTCTCTGAACAATCAAAGATGGAGAAGTTCATTATGGAGCTAAAGGTAATTGGCGTTATCATAGTGGTTGTTCAAAATGTGTTCTTGTGCTGTTCTTATACATTTATCTGATTGATAGGCTGACTTGAGGAGACGGGAACGTGAAAACACACTATTGCAGAAAGATATATCTGACCTACAAAAACAGGTAAGTTGACGATCTATTCTTTGCTGCTCACCATGTTTTTGGTGGTCTTCAGTTTCTTGACTAACATGACTTGCAATGTTCATAGTGGAGCCTTTATCTCACTGATGTACACCTGGTTGATTGCCTGCCTAATCAATTGGTGCTTTGTGTTTGTTTCCACTACTTAGGTTACGATACTACTGAAGGAGTGTCGTGATGTCCAACTTCGATGTGGAGCTGCCAGGGGTGATGATGAAGAAGATTATCCTCTGCTATCTGAGGTTGAGATGGATATGGAATCTGAAGCTGATAAAATCATTTCAGAGCATCTTGTAAGTTTGTTTCTTTATCTCGATGTCATGTTTTGTGTTAGATTTTACTTTGTAAAATAAATTGTGGATGATTAATGCTTGTCCTCATGCTGGGATGAATTTCAGTTAAAGTTCAAAGATATAAATGGATTAGTTGAGCAGAATGTTAAGCTGAGAAGTCTTGTTCGTAGTCTTTCAGAGCAGATTGAAAGTAGGGAAATGGAGCTGAAGGTAAGAATGGTTTTTTATGCATAGTTTCTGTGGTAGGGGGTGCAGTTTTAAAAGAATTTGTGGAATTTCAGGAAACGTTTGAGATAGACCTGAAGAATAAGACTGATGAAGCTTCTGCCAAGGTAGCTACTGTGCTAAAAAGAGCTGAAGAGCAGGGACAGATGATTGAATCACTGCACACATCTGTAAGTATTTCCACCCTTCAAAACTTTTTCTCTGTTGCAGCAATAGGTAAATTGATGTTGGATTTCTTTAAAAAAATTGATATTGTAGATTTTGTTCTTTTTCAGGTTGCAATGTATAAGCGACTATATGAAGAGGAACAGAAACTTCATTCATCTGATTCTCGTTCTTCAGATTTGTCTCCAGGTTCTACTTCTACGCATCATTATGAGTTTACTGCACTACGTGTTCTTAAATACCCTCAATCATTGACTTCATGGGTTTAATTAAATGAGGTTTCAGTTTTATCTTTGAACTAGTCCGTTCCAAAATTTTACCCCAAATGTCATCAAGGTTGAGTGGGGATGTAAGCAATCTTTGACCATAGTCGATGCTGTTCTCAAATTCAAACGAAAATTTTAGCTTGTTAGGCTTTTTTTAGTTATTTAAAGTTAGGTTGGAAAGCATCTGCATTTGGAACAACTATCAAAGTTTGGTCTTTTGTCAGTAATGAAAATGAATGCTGTACGCACAAATTTGAAGTGGCTTTTCTGGAAATCTTATCTTGTTTCCTTAAAGTAATGGGGCTTTGCAGGCTGTTACATGCTTTGCTCATTAATCGAATACATAGTTTCAGTCGCACACTTGCTTTAGAATGGCTGACAGAGATGTATTCTTGTAGCTGTAGTGCCAGGAAGGAAGAACTTCTTACATCTGCTTGAGGATTCAGAGGTATGACAGATTGCTAAACCTTTCATTCCTCTTCTTTTTTGTCCTCTTTTTTAGTGTATCAAAGTAGTTGTTTGGGACTCACCTTATTGACTGGATTGCTTGTTCCAGGAAGCTACTAAAAGAGCCCAAGAGAAAGCTTTTGAACGCATCCGGAGTCTCGAAGAAGATTTTGCGAAGGCTAGGTATATATTATCATTCTCTTGGCTTTTATATTTCACTTACTGGATAAGTTATTAGTTTTGTGTATGATAAACTAGATTACCGCTGAATTTGTAACACATTTTCTGGTTGGATAGGCAAGTTTAGAACTAGACTCAGTATAATCATACACAAAACTAATAACTTATCCAGTAAGTGAAACGTGTTTGCAATACCAGTATATAGTTGTCCTATGTAAGTTACATGAAGTATAACCATACATCTTGATACATAGAGAAACTACATGAAAAATGAGTGGTATCTAATGTAGCACATATATCCATGAAACTCAAATTGTAGCTATTGACTTTTGTCATTGTTTCCTGTAGAATTTTTTTTTTTTTACTGTATCAGAATACTATCAACTGCGTTGTTTTCACCTTTCTCCTTTGGATTTTAGGAGTGAGATAATTGCAGTAAGGTCTGAACGGGATAAGTTGGCGATGGAGGCAAATTTTGCTAGGGAGAAACTAGAGGGCATCATGAAAGAATCTGAGCGCAAGGTGATCTTTGTCAGAAATTCATATCATCAGCAGCTTGTGCAGATTGTGCTTTCTTCAAAGTTTTCACCCTATCTGTGTTTATTTTAGAGAGAAGAAATGAACGGCATTTTGGCAAGAAACATAGAGTTCACACAGCTAATCATTGACCACCAGCGGAAATTGCGTGAGAGTTCTGAGTCTCTGCACGCAGCGGAAGAATTTTCCAGAAAATTATCTATGGAGGTAGTATATCCATCACTCCTTAAGTTTATGATTTCGTTGCTTTCATACTAACAGTCATCTATAGGTCTCGGTTCTCAAACAAGAAAAAGAGGTGCTATCAAATGCTGAAAAAAGAGCTTCTGATGAAGTTTCTGCTCTATCTCAGAGAGTTTACCGTCTTCAGGTTGGAAACATGAGAGTAGTGCAAATTTTATCTTAAGCTGTGGGTACTCTCTTTTTTTTGCTGACCTGTTTTTCTGCAGGCTACCTTGGACACTGTACAAAGTACAGAGGAAGTTCGTGAGGTAAGAAAATTACCTTTGATTTTAGTTTACTAATTCTATACTGGAAGGTGATACCGATTAAAAAATGATATAACTTTACCAAAAAATCTCAGGAAGCAAGAGCTGCCGAGAGAAGGAAACAAGAGGAGCATATCAAGCAACTTGAGGTCTATAGCATATTTGATAATTTCTTTTGCTGTCACATTCATAAGTTTCTTAAAAATTATTATGTATAAAGTTAACTGATTTTTTGGACGGTATTTTCACAGAGAGAATGGGCTGAAGCTAAGAAAGAATTGCAAGAAGAAAGGAGCAATGCGCGGAATATTACTTCGGACCGCAATCAAACTTTGAACAATGCTGTAATGCAGGTAGAAGAAATGGGAAAAGAATTGGCTAATGCCTTGAAGGCCGTCTCAGTAGCAGAGTCCAGGGCTTCTGTGGCTGAGGTACTGTTTCAGGTCTATCTTACCTTTCTTAATAACTTAGACTCATGAACACATGAGCCAGTTCCATACTGCATTGAGGTGCTCCACATCACCAGCATCTGTCAGCGTTTACTCCGGCTGGCTCCTAGGTTGCATACCCTATGGCATTCCCAGGTCGACATTTCCTAGATTGCCATTTTTGTGGTGCTCTTTTATGAAGGAGTCTTTGCATGTGGTCTGGTACTGTTTCAGGTCTATCTTACCTTTCTTAATAACTTAGACTCATGAACACATAAGCCAGTTCCATACTGCATTGAGGTGCTGCACAGCACCAGTATCTGTCAGCGTTTACCCTGGCTGGCTCCTAGGTTGCATACCCTATAGCATTCCCAGGTCGACATTTCCTAGATTGCCATTTTTGTGGTGCTCTTTTATGAAGGAGTCTTTGCATGTGGTCTGGTTAGTGGCAATTGGTTTTACTACTTTAGGCCCAAACCAATTTCCAGAAAATCACTACATTTTCATTCCACTTTACTTTTAAGCTGTGGGCCGTCCATTCACATATTGACATGATCATTTTTGGCTGATTATAATTGATTATTACTTTACATGTGTAAAATTAGGCTAGACTTTCTGATTTGGAGAAGAAGATAAGATCGTCAGATCCTAAGGTAAATGTTTATGATTTTTCTAATCACTGAATTGTGGGGTTTACTTCAAACAGCAGAGTCCTGGATGGAATTTGCTATTACTAGTTTGTAACGACTTTCTTTTTTTCTCACTTATAGGTTCTTGATATAGACAATGGTGGAATTGTTTCTCTTTCGGATAATGAGGTCAGTGAAGTCCTTCAATTTTTTTTTTTGCAAATTTAATGGGATTAAAGTTCCGTGATTATGGTATTGTTCGGATATCCTGGTTGCAGTCTTTTTGTAAAAAGACTGCTCATGTTAGTATTCTAGATGTTATACACGTGATTCATGCATGATTTAGGATCTGGAGTAGGCATTGCCAAGTTAGTTGAATTTTATAATGTTGATTTGAGGCGTGCATTTAAGCTATTGTTTGAGTTTACCTTTTACTTGTGGCATAGCAATCCAATATTTGCTTGTGTAAGGTGGTCTGTTAATCTTTTTTTGCCTGTGGTGTTTATTTACTCCAGATGTCCGTTGAACTGCGTACCGCTAAGGAAGAAATCGAAAAATTGAGGGGAGAAGTAGAATCTAGCAAAAGCCACATGCTCCAGGTACTTCATGAATTGGCTAAGTTAGTTTTGATTTCATCATGACTGATGACCTTGTGAACCATCTTGCAGTACAAGAGTATAGCTCAGGTGAATGAAACTGCGTTAAAGCAGATGGAATCTGCCCATGAAAACTTCAGACTTGAGGTATTGGTGATTATGTTTGGATGAAACAATGATCACTTCTGGATATGCAGCTATCTACTGTAGGTTTTATTTTACACCTGATGGCTGTTTGTAGGCTGAAAAGAGACAAAGATCGTTGGAAGCAGAGCTTGTTGCTCTTAGGGAGAGGGTGTCAGAACTTGAAAACGACTGTATACAGAAGTCCGAGCAACTAGCCACTGCTGCTGCAGGAAAAGAAGATGCTCTTGTATCAGCATCGGCTGAAATTGCAAGTCTGAGAGAAGAAAGCTTAGTTAAAAAGTATATATTCTATTATGTAGAGCAAGTATATTTTTTTCTCGTGGATAACATGTTCGTTCTAAAAATTATGTTGTGCAATTGACTGCAGTTCCCAAATGGAAGCAATGAATATCCAAATGTCCACTTTGAAGAATGACCTGGAGATGGAACATGAGAAATGGCGTGTTGCTCAGAGAAATTATGAAAGACAGGTTGGTTAAAGCTCTCTATTTCAAGAATCATTTTGACCATCATGCATATTCACGCTGACGTTGGTTCTTATTGGATGGTTCTAGAAACTGACTAGATTTTCATTATCGATCCTGTTTTTCCATTTCATGAAACAGTGGCCTCCTGAAAACTCTATTTTACGGCACCTTTGTCATATATCAATTCGAGGATAGCTTCAGATATTTTCTGAATTGAGTTTTACATTACATGAATTGGTTGTTAGGTTCTTCATAACTTAAGGTCTTACTGCCACTACTAATTCTGTTCTTCTTTCTTTCCATAGACATTACAACGATCTCTCTTTTTGTTTCCTACTTCTTTTTGGTGAACAGGTTATTCTGCAGTCTGAAACTATCCAGGAGCTTACGAAAACATCACAAGCTTTAGCAGCCCTTCAAGAGGAGGCATCTGAACTACGTAAATTGGCTGATTCACGAGGAATTGAAATTGTAACTTCTACCGAACTAAACTTCAATAAAATTGTAATTTCAAATCGTCCTACAATTATAGCGTGATTCGTGACACTTCGATTCAAATTTCTTGGTATTTTCAGTCTGAGCTTAATGCCAAGTGGAGTGAAGAGAAATTGATGCTAGAGCAGCAAAAGAATCTGGCTGAGAGAAAGTATCATGAACTCAATGAACAGGTGGCGACCGCTCCCTGATCTTATATATTTTAGCTTCTATTTGAGCAACCTTACTGTTTTCTAAATTTCTATGCATGGCATAAGCACCTCTCGTTGGTTATCTATTTAGCGATATTTAGTGTGTTAAGGATAGTTGTTTCCAATTCTTTATGGGTCAACAATGCTTACTCCTGCTCGTAGTCATGCTACAAGTACTCACTTATCTTAATTGCTCTCTACATCAGAACAAATTACTTCATAGCAGACTTGAGGCTAAGCATCTTAACTCGGCTGAGAAGGACAGCCGTTCTGGAAAAATATCATTTGGAAGCACTGACTCGGATCAACTTGAAGATTCGGGTTTGCAAAGTGTAGTTAATTATTTACGCAGAACCAAGGAAATAGTAAGAGAATTCTTTGTAGGATTGCTTTTTCTTTTTATATGTCTCTTCTCTTTGCGGTGGGGTTATCTAAGTCATTTGTATCTTTTTTGACAGGCTGAAACAGAGATCTCACTTCTGAGACAGGAGAAACTTCGGTTGCAATCGCAAGTGAGTTGTTGTCTCCTATCTTATGCCTAATTTGGCTACCATATATTTTTTGAGCAACAACCCTTCTCAATACACACACACATGCAAAGCGAAATCCTCCTCTATTTTTTCAGAGTTTTGGCTGCGGTATGAATTCATTTTTGCAACTTGTTTTTGTCTAGCTTGAGAGTGCCTTGAAGATGGCAGAATCTGCCCGGGGATCACTTAATGCTGAACGCGCCAGTACAAGAGCCTCATTGTTGACTGAGGATGGAATCAAATCTCTTCAGCTTCAGGTAAAGTTGTGTGATTGGATATCTGATAACATATGAACTAATGATCTTGCTGCTTCAGTTCCTTTTAATTGAGCTCTTCTTCTGTCTTGTCAAAGTCAGCTTGGAATTGGTCTTTTTGATTCCTGATGTATTGGTTGGGTTGAAACTATTTTTATTTTCTGACTTCAAAGTTCTCCTTGCAGGTTAGTGAGATGAACTTGCTCCGTGAAAGCAACATGCAACTCAGGGAGGAAAACAAACACAATTTTGAGGAGTGTCAGGTTCGTAATGGAACCTTCACGTAGATTTCTTTTCCTTTATGTCACTCGAATAACTGAACTACCTTCCACCACCTGATTCTGTTAGTTGTCTTAGAGAAAGCTGATAATATTTTTAAAACTTCAGAGATTGCGTGAGGTAGCTCAAAAGGCTAGGATGGAATCTGAGAATTTCGAAGATCTATTAAAGAAAAAGCAAACAGAGTTGGACTTGTGTATGAAAGAGATGGAAAGGCTAAGGATGGAGACAGATCTTCAAAAAAAGAGGGTTGATGAGGCAAGTCATTATAAACTTCTTGTGTCATATATTTATGGGCTCATACTTACAATTGCCCTTTGTTACCGGTTCATACTTACAATACGTTTCTTGCTTTGTGAAGTTGCGGGAGACGTATAGAAACATTGATGTTGCTGACTACAATCGTCTCAAAGATGAAGTGCGGCAACTAGAGGTATGCTCATAAAGATAATATGATGTAGTCGAAATTTCGTGCAATAGTTAGGTTTTATACAAGGGTGTGCACGGATATGATATCCTAAAGTTCACTATACTTGTTGTCTTGAAATTAGTTACAATGTCAATGCATGAGTTGTTACCACTGTGTGCTGAAGGTGGTTAGTTCTTGCCCCTAGATCCCAACTGGTTAAAGACCATAAGGTGCTTTATCTATTTGATATTGGGATGGTCAATAAAACTTGTGTGGGATGCCCTTTGAGAAAGCCTGTTTGTCTTCCTAGTTTGGGACTATCCCTAAATTATAACGTACCCTATAATTTCCGCCCTCTCGCAGGAACACCCCAACCATACGAATTTTGGCCTTTGACGTTGAGAGCCGTAGTTGCATTATTTATCATCAAACGCATATAGAATTCTTGTCATTTTGGCTGATGAGAATTTCTGGTGAACTATTTGTCAATAGTGTTTGAGTGATGCAGATGCTTATATAATTTGTTGAATATGAATTCTTGGGCGTCCCCCTGGTCTTTAGCACTGCTTTTCCTTTAAGTTAACATATGCTTTCTGACGCTATATGACTTTTAGGAGAAACTGAAAGCAAAAGATGCCCATGTTGAAGATTTCAAGAAACTTCTGCTAGAGAAGCAGAATAAGATATCTTTATTGGAGAAGGAGCTAACAAACTGCAAAAAAGATCTGAGTGAGAGGGAGAAGAGGTTAGATGATGCTCAGCAAGCTCAGGTAGAATGAGATTTATCTCACTGAATTGCATATTAGGTTTTACATGTAGAAGAAGCACTACCCCATGTAGATATATTCATCTGTCTCTGTTACTTTATGTCAGGCTACTATGCAGTCAGAGTTCAATAAGCAGAAACAAGAGTTAGAGAAGTACAAGAAAGCTTATTCTAATTTTAATGTAACCAAGGTTTGAATTCATGATTTTTTGTTTTCTGTTTAACGACTTTTTTGTTTTCTGTTTAACGACTTCTTCTAGATGTTTTTCCTTTTAACATATCGAGTTTTTATTATGTCATGAAGAGAAAATACGAAAAAGAAAAGGAGGATTTGAACAAAGTAAACCAGTCACTCTCCAAACAGTTGGACGAAGCCAAAGAGGGTAACAAATTTTTTTTTTTTTAAATCCGATTGGGTAAGTTTATATGAATCTGCTCATGTTTTCTATTGCTGCCAAAAGCTGGAAAGAGAACAACAACTGATGCTATGGTGGAGCAGGCCGTTAAGGAGAGAGAGGAAAAAGAACATAGAATTCAGGTATTAGAAAAATCGTATTTGGTTGTGGCTCCCTTATTTCTGCTCTTTGTGTTTCTGTGTATTCTTAAACACGTGTGAAATTTTACTGCAGCTTATGGATAAGTATGTTCATACACTGAAAGATGAGATGAAGAAAAAAACCGAAGATTTGAAGAAAAAGGAAGAGGAGTTAACTAAAGAAAGGACAGAGCGTAAGTCTGTTGAGAAGGAAGTTGAAGACTCCTTGACCAAAATTAAAAAGGTTCGGTACTTTCCAGCCTCACTTGTGTGTCACTTGTTACCCACTTCTTGTAGGAATTGTTGGAAACTTATACTACCAGAATCTCCACTTTGAAAACCTTCAGGAACCTTTATAAGTTCCTTATCATCTGTTTTTCAGGAGAAAACAAAAGTGGACGAAGAGCTTGCTAAGCTCGAGAGGTATCAGACAGCATTGACCCATCTCTCTGATGAATTGGAAAAATTGAAGCAAGCGGATGGCAATCTGCCTGAGGTAACAAGTTTTATGTCATTTGGATGTATATATGTGTTTTAAAGAAGGTAAAAGTTTTGATTATTTTACCAATTTGTTCTAAACGCTTTTGTTTTCTCATAGGGTACTTCAGCTGTCCAGGTTCTATCTGGAAGCATATTGAATGACCAAGCCGCCGCTTATGTGTCAGCTGTAGAGTACTTTGAACGTGTGGCTCGTTCTATTGCCATCAATTCTCAAGTCAGCACAAAGTCTACTGATATGGTGACTGAATCTTCCTCTGGCACTCCTGCTGCTGGTAATCTAAAAGCATACCCAAAAACCTCCCAAATTGTGATATTTTTTTCATCTCAGTGTAAAGTGACAAAATTTAATATTTGGCGCAGTTGAGCCTTCGGCCATGGCGAGAGCCCCTTCTTCAATACCTTTAAAAGCTTCGGTGGCAACTATCCAGCAGCCACCCAAAGTAGCGTTAGACAACAAAGACAAGAGATCGACTTTGCAGAAACCAAGTACTGAGTTCCGTAGACCAAGTAGTAGGAGGATCATTCGTCCCCAACTTGTCAAGCCTGAGGAATCTCCCCAAGTTGATGTTGATATGCCAGAAGCTGAGGGAGCTGGTGATGATGGAAAACAGTCTCCAGCCCATGAAACAGAGAGCCTAGTGTCCACATCTGTACGACCTGCTCAAACACATGTCCGTAAACGCCAGGCTGATTCGTCGGTTTCCGAGCCACAACAAGAGAGTATAACTCAAGGGGAAACCAGTTCTGAGATTGCACCACCTGCGTCGAAGAAGGCAAAAGGATCTGAGTCACGACCTGATGTTTCCGAAGGTGAAAACCTTGCAAAAGAGCCAGCCATAGACGAATCGATGGATGCTACTACTGCCGCTGATGGCGACAATGAAGAAACAGAAGCCGAGAATGCAGAGGAGAAAACGGAGGAATCTGTGGAAGCACAACAAGAAAATGAAGCTGAAGTGCAGGATAAAGCTGATGAACCAGTGGAAGAAAATCCAACTGAGACAGAAACCATCTCTATTGAAGAAGAGTCTAGGGATCAGACCGAACAAGAGAACCAAGAGCTTCTTACAGATATGGAATCCGATAAGGAGGAAGGAGAGCTCGATCTTGATACCCTTGAAGATCTGGACGAGGCTACAGATGTTACAAACATGATGAGGAGTCCAGAGAAAGAAGAAGTGCAGCCTGAGACGCTCGTTACACCCACACAGTCACCTACTAGGATGGAGACAGCAATGGAGGAAGCTGAAACAACCATTGAGACACCGCTTGAAGATGACAAGACCGATGAAGGAGGTGATGCAGCTGAAGAAGCCTCTGATAAACCTAACAATGCTAATGATCAACAAGAAGCACCAGAAACTGATTTCAAGCCAGAGACCACAGCAGCTACAACCTCCCCTGCATCTACCACTCCACCCACTTCCTCTACTCAAGCTTCTGCTATTACTTCAAGCGGAGCTCCAGAAACAGAAGAAACCAAACGAGCTGCATCACCAGGTGGTGGAAGTTCAACTCTTGTGACATTAGCTGATAGAGCAAGAGAGAATGCAGCCAAAAGACAAGCCAGAATAGCCAATCTAGGAGGAACCGCTCGAGCTCCTAATCCAGCCATCAGAGGAGGTCGTGGTCGAACTGTTAACCTTCGAGGAAGTGGTAGATTGCTGACTCGTGGTGGTCGAGCCCCACGCGGTGGACGTGGACAATCCCCCAGCCCGCCATGATTTTTGTTGGGTATGTTTGATCAATTAGACTTAGCCGAGCAAGCTCCTTGAGAGAGTTTATAACGGTAGAAAACGCATTTCATGTCTAAACCAAATTTTCTTTGTCCCTCGATTTTCTTATTTCACTATTTAAAATCAAACCCTATAATTGCCAATGATTACAAATTGCAAAACATATCAGAAACACAAACCCACAAAACCAAGAAGTGAAGAAAAACCCAACATTACACCATACAACAAAAACAATACAACAGGAAGGCACTCGCTTGCTGTAATATCAAAGCAATCCGAAACAATCGGACGGTTTATAATGATCCTTTAAAAAACAAACCAAAAACACTACAGCTTCTTCTGGTTAGTTCACAGTCCCGGTTAAGTCTGTGTTTCCCTCTTTGGCAGTATTAGATATCTCCATTGTTTTGAAATCAGCAACCAAGTCATCTTCTTTCTTCTGTGATCAAAGACCAAATAATTCTCGTTAGAATACATAGAACTAAAGAGAATGATTGGGAGACAGTAAAGAGGAGAAACTCAGGACCTTTGATACCGGAGGGAACCTTAGCTTCTTCTGTACCATAACCTTCTCTCTGTTTTCATAAAAATTGAAATCATCTAATATAGATGTCTTTGCTGCATAGTTCTTGAAGATGTTCAACACTTCATTTCCTTGTGGCAACCTCACCTGTATATAATGACAATGTTTAAACAGTATCAGATGAGTTCTTGACAATGATTAACTTTCTTGAGCCTCTAAAAAACAATTCTACCTCTTGTGTATCTCTGCTATTGGTTACAGGCTTGTTCTCATTGTTCTCAAGTATTATATGTCGTAATTGCGGATTTGGAACATCTTTGATGATGTGCCACTTCACTGGAAAATAGCCAGTCCACTTATCCTGCTGCCAAAACTCCATGCTTTTCTCGTAATCTACTCGCCCAACCATTTCAGCTACACCGCAGAATTGGCCACTTGCATTCACCTGAATCCAATAAAACCGATCAGAGACCACGAAGATGTTGCAAACAATGAATATGGATATCGCGAAAAATGCTATTTGCATACCGAGAAGAATAGGAAAACCGGGCACTTTACACTTTTCTCTGCAATCTTCTTCTGAGATTCTTGATATGCACTGTCTAACTTCTTGTTCCCATTGAGAGTACTAGACCAGACATTGTACTTGATGCTCTTGTGTATGTCGTCTTCGCTATAAGATTTTATCACAAAAAATATTGCTTCCTCGTATTTGGTCTGAAAGCTAGGGAGGTTATATTGTTCCCTTCTGATCACAGAACCAACACCGTTGCTTCTTTCATTCCCTTCAGTATCCACCGAACAAGACTCACATTCTCCATTGGTAATATGATCTTGACCATTTGCTAAGTCATTCGTGCTATTACCATTTTCTCTGTTCCTGGCTTTCGCCTTCTCAGTTTCATCACGGGTTAAAGCTCCAGACTTTTTCTTTACCGGGTCCATCGGATATGTGAAGCCACCTCTTTCTTGATTATGCAGTGGGGGTGGAGCATAGCTGTTCTGTAACGCCTATAAAATCAACCGAAAGCCAAAGAAAAAGATCAGTAAAATCTTCTCGGAAATGTGAAAGAGAAAAGAACTAAAGAGGAAAAATGTTACTTTTCGTGGTGTTTTAGGAAGATCTCCCATGCCGTGACCCGTGAAGGTGTTCTTGCTTTTTGAGTAATAATTGTTATGGTTATGACTTGAAGAAGATATGTTCTGTTTCAAGGGTTGGGTATTTGAAGCAACACCATACACATACTTGTCTCCAACAGAGTCCCATAAATAGGTTTGGGATGAAACATCTCCATAACCAAATTGGTTCTGATAATAACCCTGAGATGCATACATAGGCGAATGAAGTGGCTGACTCGATATACCAACTGGACTTATAGGCATATAAGTTTGGTGGCTAGCATCATAAGATTGAAACCCTGGCATCAAGTAGATAAAAGATCCATTTTCCCCATGCATAACCTGAAAACCAAGATCGAGAAAATGGTCAATTAAAAAGCTCGACTCATCGAGTGATTAATTCTTTCTTGACAAGGAAGTTTTGATTACCGGGTACTGAACCTCTGTTCCATAACCATAGTACCCGTTATCCTTTGCTTCTCCAACTGAACCATCAAGACCTGAAATTAAAACACAACTAATTCAGAATTATGAACATCAAAAAACAGATTTGAAAATATATTTTGTTATGAGTTTAAAAAAAGAAGCAAAACCTGGATAGTAGAATCCATAATAGCCACCATAAGGACAAGGCAGGCCTTGATATGTCTCAAGAGTTTCATAATATGGCTCTGACTGATTCTTTTTCTCTTTTGCAGAAACCTTTAATGTTGCAAAACAACAGGAACACAAGAACACATACTGATAAACCGAAAACTCAATCATCTGTAATTAACAGAGAATAGAAAATTTAAATTACCATGGAAGTGGTGGAGGTAGTGACCTTAGCAAGAGGATCCACTCTAAGATTCTTCACCATATCTTCAATAGCTGAAACAAAGAAAGAAACGTACTCAGAGGGATCAGATTCTGAAATCCACCAAGAAACCAATCAATACACAGACATATGTATCAATAGAGTAGACACAAACATTAGTAATCTATTAATGCCTTTACTTTCTTATCGATGTCAAGAGACAGGTTTGAAACGTGAACTGATGTCTGAATATTTAGTCGTACCGATAAAAACTAACAAATAGGCGTAAAAAAGATATATTTATAAATATTATTGAAGATAAGGCATACCAGTCTAATCACAAGAAACAGAGCACTACACACCTATATCTATATATATACATATAAAGGATTCAGATAAAGGTCAAACGAAAAAGTTAAAAAGAGTTGTAAGAAGAACATAGATTAAACACGTGTGTCAGTGTGTGCGTGCGAAAGAGAGAGAGAGAGTACATTTACGAGGATGTTTTGGAACATGAGAAGTCATCGAAGAAGTAGTAGAAGAAATTTATGTGTTTGAATAAGAAAAAAATGGACGGAAAAATCAAAACACAGATGAAGAAAACAAAAATCTGTTTTACAAAGAAGTTTTTAGTTTTATCAAAAAGTATTTAATTAACAAAAAAAAAAAAAAGCTGTAGAAAATATGTTTATCAAGAAGAAGACATCAGCAAAAGATATATTTTATTTCTATATTTGAAGACAAAAGTACAGATACGGGACAGAGAATAACAGAGAGAGAAGAAATGGTAATAGCTTACGAAGAAGAAGAAGAAGAAGAAAGAAGAACAGAGAGTTTTTTTTATTTCTATTTTTTGTTGTTGTGCAGTTATTTATTTATTTTAGATGCAAAATTATATATATAAAAAGAGGAAAAAAAGAGGTTGGGAAGAGATACAGATGGAGGAAGAGAGAATGGTCCACGTCATGAATTCTTGATATGAACGAAGAGTGACCGTTGGATTAAGCGACAATGCAAAAATTAAAACATCTTTTCTTGCCAACTTTTCCATCTGGAATCTATTCTTACACAACTCTCTTTTATTCTATGTGCTTCTTCCAAAAAGAATCTTAATTTTGCATTAACTAACTCAATTAACTCTTTGATTTTTGGAATATTTATTCTATGGAAACTATGCGAAAGTTAGGACCAGTTCTCATACATTAAAAGCATAAAATATAATATAAGATAGTTGAAAAATATTGGATTTGACTCTCTCTCTCTCTCTCTCTCTCTCTCTCTCCATGTATCTTGAGTCCGAGTAATAACTCAAATGAGAAAAGAAAAACAAACAAAAAAGATAAGCTATTTTTTCCCTCAAAAATGATATATTAATCGATGAGTTTTACCACTTTTTAAAAGTTTTCTCAACCATATATATATAATGTTATTAATTGTTCTTGTGTAAACAAAATTAGATATATTCTTTGATGAAAAAGATGAACAATTCCTATACGCTACAGTTGTTGTTGGCTTTTTTAAAAAGATGTTATTTAAGATTGGAGATTTGAGATCTCATACTATTGATATGCTTTCATTATTGCAATCTGAGTTTTCTTTTTAAATTTGTATCATTAGGTGTCAAGTGGCCCATTGTATACACATTTTACATAATTGTATGCATCTATATTTCTATGCTCCCCCACCAAAATCCAGATCTAAAATTCATATAAAACTGGTCCATAAGTTTAACTATCCTAGAAAATGAACACAAGTATAATGTAATCTATCTCTCTCTCTCTAAATTAGATTGGGACTAATAAGTTCAGCATCACCTTACATAACTTTGTTTAAATAAAAAGTGGGTTTTTCTCCATTAGTATTATAATCCAAAGTAGATATTGCTTCGGGATCAAGTATGTATATATATATGTCAACACCACATAAGAAGCCAAAATAGCCAAGAAAATGAAAAACCATATGAAACTATTTAATACAATAATCCAAATTTGTGGAGCGTAAGAGAATTACAAGGTGCCACGTTTTGTCATTGCCGTGGCCTGAACGTGTCTGCTTCACATCTATATGATTTTTTATTTTTTTAGTTTTTCTTTCTGTCTTTTATTTTATTCTCATTTATTAAATTTTCTGTTGTTATATGTGATTACGTATGGTATAATAAGTTTATGAGATTGCATCTACAATTATTAATCCCTAATGTATATAATTGTAATGAATTAGTCTTTAATTTAATTTGTTGACTTTGTATCGATAATATATAACAACATACGTGGGCGTTCATCTGATAATATCTGAAATGCGTTTGCAATAGTATAAAAGAAAACAAATATGGGGACAATCCTGTAATTATTGAGAGTTATTTTAGTGAGCTCAAGTATATTGCATGTGCGCCAAAAACCGAACGTATTAGGCCTTATTAGACAGGCACTAATGGGCCTCTTCACTGTTTTAATGAAAGCCCATTTATCTCCCCAATTTTAGTTATCTTCCTCTTGATTCATCTACAAGGCACTTTAGGAAACGAAATCTTACAAAGAGTAATCAAACTGTCAAATGTTACTAAACAGAATGATTCTACAGACGAAGCAAAACATTGGCCGTGTCGTGAGAAATTGGATTTCTCAAAGCTTATCGAGGGTGGCTTTGAGATGTGGTTGAAGATGGTTTGTGGTTGTACTCATATGAACCATGTACGTTAGTTTTCCATTAACCAATTCAAATTCTCTACTTATCTCCTTCACCTGTTTGAGAAAACAAAATCTCATTCAGAAAAAAAAAAAAAAGTTGTATGCCGACAGAGGAAACTATGGAATTTGTAACTATGAAACCTTGGATGCGTTTCCCACGAGATCACTTTTGAGTATGATTGATTTCTCATCGACATTGTATGTTCCTTTCTGAATCAGAAACGTAAGATATGATTTTTTTGAAGACTATGGTTATAGATCTAAGTGGAACTTGGGATTTACCTGGACCTCGACGAGACCTGTACTCTGAGCTATGACGACTTCAATGGAACCATCTGGCTTTGGACGAAAGTAACCACTCTCGGCGTGCACCGGAGCTCCTGATTCCAATTTCCATGTCTTCTGCGTATACGCTATCACCGGCTACACAAACAACAGTTCGAACAAGTACATTGATCTCGAATCTCTCCACTCAATTAGCTTCAGTAATCGTCATTTTGGTATGATTGGATCTAGGAAATGAAGAAACGAGATCTGATCGGTTACCTTGCCGGAATGTGAGAAACGGAGCTCTTCGCCGTAGCGGAAGGAAGGTATGGTCGGATATTTACCTTCGCCTTGTCCTCTCCAAGTTCCCATTAGATACGATAACGGCTCTACGAAGGGGTGCAGCGGCGGCGCTTCGGCCGGAATTGGCCGTGGGTTTTCGAGTTCTTGCATCTGATTCATCGCCGGAAACAGCAATTTCCCTGGACCGATACGCGCGTGATGATTGTTAAATATGCAAAAAGCAGGCCCAATAATAGTAGGCTAAGTTGGGCCCAATAATAGATGGTGGTTTTCTAAGATTTGTAATTATGTTTTATGTTTTATAATTATACCATTGATGGAGTATAAACCAAACTGATATAAAACAAAAATAATTGATTAGTGTTATAAAGTGTTACCTTTATTTACCTGTATTTATGGTGAAAGAATTTATGAGAATCGGTGAAATATTTTTGTACCCGTAGAATAAACTATCTAGAGAGAGAGCTATGGAGAGAAAACAATGAGAGCTTATATTATGTTTTGATTTTTCTGTTTTCTTACCCTTCTTACAACATGAACAAATGAGCCATTATATAGGCAAGTAAAATGATTTCTTTAGTTGACATTGGGCTCCATTTAGCTTGACATGTTTGACAATATAATTCCTAAAGGTGGTGCTTCTAGAAGGGATTTATAACACTCCCCCTTGGAGACCAATGTTGTATGCAAGCTCCCCCTCGAATGATTATGATGTCAAAACTTTGTCTTAAGTTTTTAATATCCCCGTTAACTCCTTATATCGTGTGTCTTGTACTGCCTCATTAAAAACCTTTTCATGGAAAAACCCAGTGGGATAAAAACCATGATAAGGGAAAAAGAGTGCAGTCCCTTTTATAGATCACGTAGATGACGCATTCCTATGTTTTGAATATGTTTCTTGAATGTTGTGGTAGGAAGCGCCTTAGTAAAAAGATCTGCTGCATTTTCACTTGAGCGAATGTATCGGATATCCACTTCTTGATTTTTCTCGAGCTCTTGAGTGTAAGAGAAAAATCTTGGCGGGATGTGCTTTGTTCTGTCGCTCTTAATATAGCCTTCTTTTGTCTGGGCAACACATGCAGCGTTATCTTCATACATGATTGTTGGTCTTTTGTTGTTGATTATTCCGGCGGCTTCTTGTATGTGATGTGTCATGGATCTCAGCCATACACATTCTCTACATGCTTCATGAAGCGCAATAATTTCCGCATGATTTGAAGAAGTAGCGACCAATGTCTGTTTCTGAGAACGCCACGAGATCGCAGTACCTCCCATAGTGAAAACGTATCCAGTTTGTGATCGAGCTTTATGTGGATCTGATAAATAACCTGCATCTGCAAATCCAACTAGACCAAGATCAGAGTTTCGAGAATAGAATAACCCTAAATCAATTGTTCCTTGAAGATAACGGAAAATATGTTTAATTCCGTTCCAATGTCTTCGCGTTGGACATGAACTATATCTTGCAAGCAGATTAGTAGCAAATGCTATATCTGGACGAGTACAATTTGCAAGATACATAAGTGCACCTATAGCACTCATATAAGGTGCTTTAGGGCCTAATACTTCTTCGTTATCTTCACAAGGTCTAAATGGGTCTTTATCAACATTTAGTGATCTATTGACCATCGGAGTACTCAAAGGATTCGCTTTATCCATATTAAAGCGTTTTAACACTCTTTTAGTGTAATTTGATTGATGCACAAATATTCCATCTTGGAAATTCTCTATTTGAAGTCCGAGACAAAATTTTGTTTTTCCAAGATCTTTCATTTCGAACTCTTCTTTCATATGAGTTCTTGCATCATCAACTTCCTTTTGAGTTCCTATTATGTTCAAATCATCAACGTAGACAGCTATGATCACGAATCCGGTTTGAGATTTCTTAATGAATACACAAGGGCATATCGCATTATTGGTATATCCCTTTTTCATCAAATATTCACTTAAGCGATTATACCACATGCGTCCGGATTGTTTCAATCCGTATAGTGATCGCTGTAATTTGACTGAACAAATATTCTTGGATTTTTCTGGGATTTTTGATCCTTCCGGGATTTTGAATCCTTCTGGGATTTTCATATAAATGTCACTATCTAGTGATCCATATAGGTATGCAGTCACAACATCCATAAGGTACATATCTAGATTTTTTGATGCCGTTAGGCTCATCAAGTACCTAAATGTGATTGCATCCATAACCGGGGAATATGTTTCTTCATAATCAATTCCCGGTCTTTGAGAAAATCCTTGTGCCACAAGTCGAGCCTTATATCGTGTGACTTCATTATTCTCATTTCTTTTTCTTATAAAAATCCATTTGCATCCAACCGGTATTACATCTTCAGGTGTAATAACAATAGGTCCAAATACATTTCTCTTATTAAGGGAGAGTAATTCATTTCTCATGGCTTCTTGCCATTTCTCCCAATCGGGCCTTTCCTGGCATTCCGATACGGACCTTGGGTCTGGATCCTCATTTTCATTATCAATTTCTTTGGATACAGAAAAGGAGAATGTTTCATCCTCATTATCAATTTCATATCTAACCCATACTTTTCCATCTTGAGCATAATTAATAGAAATTTCACATCTTTCTGTATCACGCTCGACTTCAAGACTTTTCTCTTTCTCTGGTTCTTCTTGAACTTTTTCATAAATGTCTTCTTGACATTTTTCTGTAAGTGGTTCTTCTGGAACCTTTTCATTTTGTTCTCCCAACTTCTTTTTCTTTCGGGGATTTTTATTTTTCGAACCCATTGGTCTCCCCCTTTTCAACTGCATTTTGGGTTCATTAGCTTTATTCTCATCAATTTGTTCTTCAGGAACATTAATTCTTGATGGAGCATTTGCAGCAGGTATATATGATTTTGTTACCCTTTTTGTATCTGTGAATGCATCTGGTAACTGATTTGCCACTTTTTGTAAGTGCACAATTTTCTGAACTTCGAGTTCACGTTGGTTTGTAGGGGGATCTAGATGCAACAAAGATTGTGTGCACCATGTAATATCTTTTGGAACCTCTTTAATTCCTCCCCCTAATGCTGGGAATTCATCTTCATTGAAATGACAATCGGCAAAACGAGCCGTAAACATATCACCAGTTTTCGGTTCAAGATACCGAATTATACTTGGTGATGTATACCCAACATATATACCTAATCTCCTTTGTGGCCCCATTTTTGTTCTTTGTGGTGGCGCTATAGGAACATAGACCGCACAACCAAAAATACGGAGATGTGATACATTTGGCTGCTGACCATATGTTAATTGCAAAGGAGAATATTTATTATATGCACTTGGTCTTATTTGGATCAAGTTTGCAGCATGCAAAATAGCATGACCCCATATAGAAATTGGGAGTTTTGTTCTCATTATCAATGGCCTTGCAATTAATTGCAGCCGTTTTATCAAAGACTCAGCCATGCCATTTTGTGTATGAACATGGGGGACCGGATGTTCCACATCAATTCCCATTGACATACAATAGTCATTAAAGGCTTGTGAAGTGAATTCACCAGCATTATCAAGCCTAACTTTCTTTATGGCGTAATCAGGGAATTGTGCTCTCAATCTGATTATTTGAGCAATAAATTTTGCGAAAGCCGTATTTCGTGTTGTCAATAGATACACATGTGACCATCTGCTGGATGCGTCAATCAATACCATAAAATATCGAAATGGCCCGCATGGTGGATGGATAGGTCCACATATATCTCCATGTATTCTTTCTAAGAATTCAGGAGATTCATTCTTAATTTTGGCTGGCGATGGCCGAGTTATTAATTTTCCTTGAGAACAAGCATTACATGAAAATTCACCCGATTGAAAAATCTTCTGGTTTTTCAATGAATGGCCATTAGAATTTTCCACAATTTTCCGCATCATGACTGAACCTGGATGTCCAAGTCGTTCATGCCAAATTTTAAAGGTACTAGTAAACTGCGGGTTTACGGTAACATATGATTCAATCATATTTATTTTTGTGGAATATAATCCAGAGGATAATGCTCGTAATTCCTCTAATACAACTTTTCTTCCAGAAATTGTTGTTGTGATGTAAAGATATTCAATGCCATTTTTGTTCATAGTTTCTAAATGATATCCATTTTTGCGGATATCTTTAAAACTTATTAAGTTTCTCTGAGATTTTGGGGAATATAATGCATCATTTATTTCAAATTTTGTTCCCCTTGGCATTTGAAAACTGACTCTTCCAGAGCCTATAACAATCTTTGCATTTCCAGATATTGTATTCACGCTTCCGGCGGAATTATTTATTTTGAGGGAGGAGAAGTATTTTTTATCTTTAAGTATCGTGTGCGTTGTAGCACTGTCTGCTAGACATAAATCTCCATCCCGAATTTCAGATCTTGACATATCTGTATTTGTAATATTCATAAGGGATATATTAATAAACACTCAAATAAAGCAAACACTGATATTATAAGAAATATTTAAAAAAAATATATTTTACAACACACTTTAGAAAATGAAAAAGCACATACAACATTATTTTATATAATAAAAACGATGGTAGTTTTAAATCATCTTAATCCACATCTTGTGCGTTGATGTCTTCAGGACCAACGAGGAAATCAGAAATATCGAGATGTGCATCATCATTTAATCCATGGAAAGAGGGTCCGGCTTCATCAGAGACAAAGTTGGTTTCACTATCTCTTTCTTTTCTCTTTAGAGATTGCTGATATAAATCAGCCAAATGTTTCGGCGTACGACAGGTACGGGACCAATGTCCTTTCATTCCACATCTGTGACAAACATTCTCAAAATGTTTGTTTGTTGTACCGCCAACTTTGTTTTTCTGAGAATTTTTATTAATTCTTCCGGAATTAATATCATTTGGGCGGAATCCTCTTCCTTGGCCTTGTCCACATCCTCGTCCTCGTCCACGACCACGACCACGGCCTCTACCGTGCCCATGTCTTTGCAAATTATTGTAGTTGGTTGTTGCAACATTCACTTCGGGGAATGGAGCAGATCCAGTTGGACGAGTCTGATGGTTTAACACCACAAGCTCATTATTTTGCTCTGCAACTAGCAGAGTTTGCATCAGCTCCGAGTAAAGAGTGTACCCTTTTGCCCGGTATTGTTGTTGCAGGATTACGTTTCCTGGATGGAACGTTTGGAGAGTTTTCTCGATCATATCATATTCTTCTATTTTTTCTCCACACAACGCCATCCTGGAAGTGATTCCGAACAAAGCGGAATTATATTGGCTTACACTTTTGTAATCCTGAAACCGCAAATTTAGCCACTCATGTTTGGCTTTAGGTAAGATCACATATTTTTGGTGATCAAACCTCTCTTTGAGCGATTTCCAAAGATCTGCAGGATCTTCTTTTGTGATGTATTCATCTTTTAAACCATCATGAATGTGGTGGCATAAAAATATCATGGCTTGTGCCTTTTCCTCCTCCGATGTCGTTTTTATCGATTCATCGATGGTATCGAGGAGTCTTTTTCCTTTAAGATGTCTTTTTGCTGCTACTGCCCATGTCATATAATTTCTTCCGGAAATATCAAGGGCAGCCATCTCGAGTTTTACCAAGTTTGACATTATAACTGTAAACATAAATTAACAATTTTTATTAATCATAAATTTTAAATAATATATTGCAATTTCAATTATTATTATTATTATTCATAATATCATTAGGATTTTATTTAACTTATTTAAAAAAAACACACACATAAAACGCCTTTATATAAAAAGCGCAATTACAAGAAATACAATTACATAAAACATTAAAACAATATTTATGATAAATTCTCCGGGAGTATATTCTCCAACGGAAATTCCATAAATAGAAATAATAATAAAAATTACACTTAAAAGAAATAATAGTCGAGGCATATTTCTTGAAATCTTGAAAATTCTTCTTTCGAAATCTTGAAAAATCTTTGAGAGTAATTTGAGAGAGATGAAATTTTGTGTGAAAGGATGAATGAAAAAGAGTATATTTATAGATTGTAAAAACTATTCACTAGCCGTTATATAACCGTTGGAAAAGTTGAAAATAATTAAAAATTTTATGTTATTTTATAAATATATCCGTTGGAAATAACGGTTATAAAATAATTAATCTGAAAATATTTGAAAATTAATCAGATAATATTTATCAGTTCAAATATAATTTTATGAACATATGGTGATAGAATTAGTCATAACATAAAATAAACAGAGATTTAACAGCATAATTATGATGACAGAAATAACCATATTAAAAACAATAAATTATTAAGGCGGCAAGCCGACCATGAATTTAAAAGGACAATTAAACAAGTAAATAATTTTTCAGGCGGTAAAACCGACCATTGAGAAATAATTATGGTGACGGAGTCATCCATATTAAAACAGTAAATAAACAGTAAGGCGGCAGAGCCGACCATGAACAGAAAATAAATAATCAGGCGGCAAAGCCGTCCATTATAAGGTATTATAGTATACATATAAAAGTTAAAATTATAACCGCTTATCGTGCTGATAACGTGTTATAAAGTGTTACCTTTATTTACCTGTATTTATGGTGAAAGAATTTATGAGAATCGGTGAAATATTTTTGTACCCGTAGAATAAACTATCTAGAGAGAGAGCTATGGAGAGAAAACAATGAGAGCTTATATTATGTTTTGATTTTTCTGTTTTCTTACCCTTCTTACAACATGAACAAATGAGCCATTATATAGGCAAGTAAAATGATTTCTTTAGTTGACATTGGGCTCCATTTAGCTTGACATGTTTGACAATATAATTCCTAAAGGTGGTGCTTCTAGAAGGGATTTATAACAATTAGTTTTATTGGTTGGAGATAATTAAGGGGAGTCTTGAAATTCAGACCTTTTCCTCCCTCCACTTCTCCACTTTCTTTGGAACTCAGAAGATACCTTTTCTCCATCCATTTCTTTTCCTCTCTTTTCTTAATTAATCACTGTCTTTTTCCACCTTCTTTCTTTATTTCAAGACAACTCTTATGTTCACCATCAAGTTTTAACAAAAAAAAAGAAACACAATAATCAATAAGATATAGAATATTTGTTTTTTTTTTCTTGTAAAATTTGCTCAAAATCCTATGGCTTCCGAAAATTTCAGACATGGAAGGTAAAAATGCTGCAATCTTTTGCTCCAATTCTTTAATTTTTTTTCCTGCCCAAAAACAATAAGTAAATACAAATATACTTACGTACCTCGACGTGCAGACCAATCCTTTCGCTAGATTCTATTCACAAGACATGAGGGAGGTCTTTAAGATTCGTGACACCAAGTAATGTCCCCATTTGGAAACTCAACCCATATTGACCCTTTTTAACCAAAAGCTTTAACCTTTCTACATTGAAACAGGTTTCTCTGATCTGAAATACTCGCCGTGCTTTCTCGCTGGCGATGTTAACGAAGCCCGGTAAAAAACTTGACTCCTCAGAGGTATACGAGGCTGCTCTGAGTATATTGAATGGAATTTGCTTATCTACTTGTAGTTTAAGATGTTTTTTTTTTTTTTTTCTTGTGCAGTCAAGTCACCATGTCTCGTGCTTGAGGCCAAAAGAATCAACTAATCACACAACGAATTCGAATTATCCACCGTCAGATATTGTTCATCAGACTCCACAACCACGTAAAGAGATGCAAAAGCCATTGTTTGATCACAAGAAGATGGAGAATCTAATAAAACCAGAGCCAGTTGGGTTCAGCAATCACCACCGTCCAATCCCTAGTCCAAAAATCCCATCCTCACCTGGTTCCAACATGACCGAGTCACAATCAAACTTAAACACCAAACCAAACAACAGTAGCAACAATAGCAATATGAGTTCAAGAAGCAACAGCATTGAAAGCACTTCCTCAAATCCCTCTAAGCCACACACAGGTGGTGACATAAGGTGGGATGCTGTGAATATGTTGACCTCCAAAGGAGTCCAGCTCGGGATCAGCGATTTCCGGCTTCTGAAACGGCTCGGTTATGGAGACATTGGGAGTGTTTACCTAGTCGAGCTCAGAGGGACCAACACTTATTTCGCCATGAAAGTTATGGACAAGGCTTCCTTAGCTAGCAGGAACAAGTTGTTGCGAGCTCAAACAGAGAGAGAGATCTTGTCTCAGCTTGATCATCCGTTCTTGCCCACTTTATACTCTCACTTCGAGACCGATAAGTTCTATTGCTTGGTCATGGAGTTTTGTGGAGGTGGTAATCTCTATTCCTTGAGACAGAAGCAACCAAATAAATGTTTCACAGAAGACGCCGCGAGGTTAGGACAAAAGACAATTATATCTGTTGTAGAGACTTCAATCGACAAATTTTGAATTATTTTGTTTTTACAGATTATTTGCTTCAGAAGTGTTATTGGCATTGGAGTACTTGCACATGCTCGGCATAGTGTACCGTGACTTGAAGCCAGAGAATGTTCTAGTCAGAGACGACGGTCACATTATGCTCTCCGATTTCGATTTATCCCTCCGATGCACCGTGAGTCCAACACTCGTCAAATCCTCCTCTGTTCACGCAGGCGGAGGAAGTGGAAGCGGTCGAGCTGTCGGTCTCATCGACGAGGACGCGGCGGTGCAAAGTTGTATCCAACCGTCGACGTTCTTCCCGCGTATCTTGCAGTCATCGAAGAAGAATCGAAAGGCGAAATCTGATTTCGGACTTTTCGTTAATGGATCATTGCCGGAACTCATGGCGGAGCCAACTAACGTTAAATCGATGTCATTCGTCGGAACACACGAGTATTTAGCACCGGAGATTATCCGTGGAGAAGGACACGGAAGCGCCGTAGATTGGTGGACCTTCGGAATCTTTATCTACGAGCTTCTCTACGGCGCGACGCCGTTTAAAGGACAAGGTAACCGTGCCACGCTTCACAACGTGATCGGACAAGCTCTGAGATTCCCTGAGCTTCCTCATGTGAGCTCGGCGGCGAGAGATCTAATCAAAGGATTATTAGTTAAAGACCCACAAAAACGAATCGCTTACAAACGAGGCGCGACGGAGATCAAGCAGCATCCGTTTTTTGAAGGTGTCAATTGGGCGCTGATTCGGAGTGCAACGCCGCCGCATGTACCGGAACCTGTTGATTTTTCGTGTTACGCAACCAAGGATAAAGAGTCTGTTGACGGCGGCGGAAAGAATAATAATATCGGTGGTGGTTGCAGTACCGGCGGTGGTTATAACAAATCTAACGGCGGTTGCGATGATCCTGATTACATTGACTTTGAATATTTTTAGCAACTGAGATTATTATGATTAAACTTCTTCAAACAATTCATTATACACTTTTTGTTTTATTTTACATCTCTAGAGAATTTTATTTTATGATCATTGGTTTTATTCAACCTTTTTATTAGAGCTCGATATGAAGCGTATAATTTGAGGGTTTTTTTCTTTTATAAATCATGATTTTATTTCCACTATTTTTTTGTAAATATTTTTGTATACATTAAAAATATCCATTTTTAGTTCAAATTGAAAATCAAATCATTGGTCAATTGTTTTTTTTTTTTTTTTGAAATGGACTAGGTCAACTGTGTTACTTCACCAACTGTTATACCTCTTTTCAACAAGACACCAACCATATTTAAGGGGTCTTTATTGGTTCATTGATTTGTAAATCCATATAGGATTTGAAAATTCTTATGGAATTTAAAATCAATACATATGGATTTTGAAATAACATGTTTTAACCACGGATTTGAATCATATTATTCTTAACTTTCAAATCCATTCAAATCCATTAAAAGTATAACGTGGATTTTGAAATCCAACAATAAATCATTAAACGAATAACACATGATTTTAATTAGTATTTACAAATGATAGAACTAATAACACATGATTTAAAAATCTTTTTTAAAATCAATGATTGAATAACACATGATTTTACTTGGATTTCCAAATCCACTAAAATCCTTGAACCAATAAACCCTCCTAAATCTTTTGAGGTCAACTGACCATAATTAAAATTATTTTTTAAAAAGGAATACAAATTTTTTGTGTGTTAAATTATTCAGGCGCCAAGGCCCAAACATTCTTTGATATATCTAGCTGGGCCGGCCCTGATAATAAAAAGGAAATAGAAATAGCAAAGAATCTAAAATAGGCAAAAAGGAAATAGAAAAATTAGCTATATGAATCATGAATCTAACGGTTCAGATTTACCAATAAATTCATCGAACCCCAAACGTAAAAGAAGAAAAAAGAAAGGAAAAGTCATCGAAGGCCAGCTGGACAAGAGTCAAAGTTGTTTGACTACCGACTTTGTAATTTAATCTTGACCGTTAAAAATCACATGATCAAATCTAGACCGTCAATTGCTTTCATACCTCATCTATAAATAGTGAGCCCCTCTTTCTCAACTTCTACCTTCCAGCCACATCTTCTTCTTTGTAGTTTCTCTTTGTTACGACTTTACGCGTCAGCTGGTGATATTCATCTAAACGTGTCTCTGATTTTCTAATTCGATCATCGTTCCTACTTTTCTGTATTTTCACTTTTAATTGATAATTGATTTTTCTAGGGTTTGGTTTCTAAATTGCATCGGTGGCTTTTTATTTTCATGCGATTTACTTTTAGATTGTGGATTCGGTGATGGCTCTGATAGATTGTTTCGCGTTTTCTCTACGCTACTTCTCCAGGAGGTGTTCTTCCTCTGAATTTGATTTTCCATCTTACGTTTCTTCGTCTCGCAGGTGTTTTGGAAGCGAATTATGATCCGATCATCGCTTACGATTCTGAAATTTCACCTTCTAGGGTTTGATTTCTAAATTGTTTTTTCTTTTCTTCTCGTCCTGTTTTTGTAGATTGTGGATGATGCTATGATTGGTGATTGTATTGTTGGATCTTCGTCACGCGTTTTCTCTACGCTACGTCTTCAAGCGAATTTTGATCCGATCTTCCTTCTCGCTTCTGAATTTTCACTCTTCACGACTTATTTATTTTCTGAATTGCATCACTGGTCTTTTCTAACTCATGTTACAATCACGATTACCTCTGTTCTATTACGTCGCAGTTTATCTTGAAGGATGTGTTTGATCTGTCGTCGCTCCCTGATGTTACCTCTTTGGCGGTTTCTTATTTCCCTTTGTTTCCTTTTTTTGGGTTTCTTATATTACCTGTTATTTTCCTTCTATTGATCGTTTAGGTGAAATTTTTGGTTTAGATCTTAGAGGTTGAAGGCATTGTGGGAGGGAAGGATGGCTCGAGTATAATTTCGTGTTTCTGGTTACTTTGCATCTATACACCTTTTCACCATTGGTTGATTTACATAATATGGGCTATTGTTGGTTAGGTTTGATCTGTCCTCGTGTCTTATTGTGTTTTCCAGATTTTACATCAATCTCTTCCGTCTGTTTATCTGCTATCTACACACATTCATTTGAAGGATGATCTTAAATTCCCTCCAAACGAGTTTGTTCTTATACTTTTGCCTTTGTAAGTAGTTTTTGTATTGAATGTCCTTATGTCTCTTAAGTCTGTTAAGTCTGTGCTCTTTGTTGCAGAAGGCTGGACATGTGGTTTATTCAGGTTTTAGTTCCTCTTTCCCTTGGTGGGTATTTTTTAGCAATCTGTTTGGTTTCATATACTTTCTGGATTTTGAATTTTCGTTTCCTGAGTTTTGGGCTGCGCCACTTGGGAGTGTTCAACATCATTTTGATTTGTTATTGGATGTTTCAGGTTAACAGTAATGTCGCTGATCTTCCGAGTGATACTGGCATTTATGTTTTATGACTAAGACCCTATCTTTTGTTATAGGTAGTGAGGTTTTAAAAGTGAAGAACGTCAGGTTACTTACTGGTTTCTTTCCCTTCATCTATGTTGGTTTTATCTCTCATGCCACATCTATGCTTAGTTTTTGATCATACCCTTCTATGCTTGTGACGGTGGTTTTTTTATGTGAGATGCTCCCTTCTTTATAGGTATAATGAGCTTGAAAGATGTCTTTGATGTCGTGGTTCCCTGTTACATCTCTGGCGGTTTCTTATCTCCCTTTTTTTTATTTTGAGGGATTTCTTATTTCCCAATTACCTGGTGTGTTGTTTTCGTAGTTTTGGAGAATTTTTCGATTGAAATTGTAGAGGTTCAAGGCATTGTGGGAGAGATGGTTGCGTATAATATCGAGTTTCTGGTTCCTTCACATCTATACACACCTTTTTTCTTATGGATTGTTTAATTTAATTATTGCTATTGTTGGTGAGGTATGATTTGTCCTCTGTGTCTGTGTTTCCCAGATTTTCTTCACCTATCACTTCACTCCATTTCCGTTTCTCTGCTGTATACACACACTCAGATGAAAGATGATCATAAATTCCTCCCAATCGAGTTCCTGGTTAATTCACATCTATACACCTTTCTGCTATTGGTTGATTTATTTAATTTTGGCTATTGTTGGTTAGGTTTGATCTGTCCTCTGTGTTTTATTGTATTTTCCAGATTTTCTACATCAATAACTTCTCACTGTTTATCTGCTGTGTACACACATTCATATGAAGATGATCTTAAATTCCCTTCCAAACGAGTTTGGTCTTATACATTGTCCTTTGTAAGTAGTTTTTGAATTAAATTTCTTTACGTCTCTTAGGTCAATCTGAGCTCTCTGATGCAGAAGCTGGACCTTTGGTTTATTCAGGTTTTCATTCCTCTTTCCCTTGGGTAGGATTTTGAATTTTAGTTTCCCGAGTTTTGGACTGCACCACTTCGGAGTTTTCAACATGATTTGGACTAGTTATTGGATGTTTCAGGCTAACAGTAGTGTCGCTGATCTTCCTATTGATGCTGCATTTATGTTTTATGTTATAGGTAGCGAGCTTCTAGTAGAAAATAACGTCAGGGTACTAACTGGTTTCAGTACCCTTTATCTCTCTTGGTTTTATCTCATGCTATATCTATGTTAGTGTTTGATCATACTCTCATATGCTTGTGACGGTGGTTTTTTTTGTGTGAAATGCTCCCCTTCTTTATAGGTATATTGAGGATGCATGGGAGGCTATATCTATTCTGACTCAGCTTATCGTGAAAGATATCTTTAATCTCGTAGTTCCCTGTTACCTCTCTGGCGGTTTCTTATCTCTTTGTTTTATGTTTAGGGTTTCTTTTCCCTATTACCTGATGTTTTTCTTTTCTAATTTTTGTAAAATTTTCGACTTAGATTGTAGAGGCTCAAGGCATTGTGGGAGGGAAAGATGGTTTGCAAATATAGTGTTTCTGGTTACTTCACATCTATACACCTTTTTACCTATAGATTGGTTTATCTGAAATTTGCTATTGTTGGTGAGGTATGATTTTTCCTCTGTGTCTGTGTTTCCCAGATTTTCTTCACAAATCACTTCATTCTGTTTCCGTATGTGCACTCTCCAGATTAAGGATGATCATAAATTCCTCCCAAACGAGTTTGTTCTTGTGTCTTGTCCATTTTATGTATTGAATGCTTCTATATATCTTAGGATTGTTAAATTTGAGCTCCTCTGATGTAAAAGGCTCGACATATGGTTTATTCAGGTTTTTGTTCCTCTTTTTTATAGAGATCTGCAGCAATCTGGATGTTTTTACGTAGTCGGAGTTATTTCGAAAATTTGACTTCCTGAGTGTTGGACTGTGCTATCAGGGATTTTCAACATGATTTGGACTTGTTTTCGGATGTTTCAGGTTAAAATTAATGTTACTGATCTTCTTAATGACGTTGGCAATTCTGTTTTAAGCCTAAGGTCCTGTCTTTTGTTATAGATAGTCGTTGTTGTTCTAAAACAGAAAAGCTTCAGGTTACTAACTTGTTTGTTTCCCCTTTTATCTCTGGTGGTGTTATCTCTCATGCTACTTCCATTCCTAGTGTTTGATCCTACCCATATGCTTGTGACGATGGCTTGTCTTAATGTGAAATGCTCCCCTTCTTTACAGGTACCATGACGATGCAAAGGAGGCAGGTTCTATTTTAATTTATTTTACTCGAAGGATGGCTTTTCATCTACTGTCTTAGAAGTTTTGTTTCGACCGGCTAGCCTAGATTCCCTTGTATCTGTGCATCGGTAGTTTTGCTAATCAAGTTTACAGTTTGCTTCAAGGGAAGAACTTGGAGTTTCCATCTTTGAATGATTCAGGTTGCATGAACTACTTCTTTCCTGGGGTTTGATTGTTGGGTTTTTTTAAGTGTGGTTGTTATGCCTCTTTCTATATGTGAATTACTTCTGATTGTTATAGTTTACTGGTATTCAAGAGAAGCCTCATCGGTTGCCTCAAGGATTGTTCTCATTTGGTATGTTTCCTTGTATCTGTGATTGGGAGTTTTGCTAATCTAGTTTACAGTTTGCCTCAATAGGGAGGACTTGGAGTTTCCATCTTCGAATGATTCAGGTTTCATGAACTACTTTTTTACTGGGGTTTGATTGTTGGTTTTTCTTTGCCGTGTGGTTGTTATGCCTATCTATTTGTGAATTACTTCTGATTGTTACAGTTTACTGGTGTTCAAGAGAAGTAAGCTTTGAGTTTCTCATCGGTTGCCTCAAGGATTGATTTCAATTGGTATGTTTCCTTTTTGTTTTTATATCTCCTCTGTATGTCTTATTGCATTTCTTCATCAATCACTTTACTTTGTTCCTTGGCAGTCTACTCGCAGTCAGATGAAAGATGATCATAATTTCCTTTTAAATGGGTTTTACTTATTTTCTGTCCTTTCATGATGGATGTGTACTAAACTAGTTTTTGTATTGAATATCTTCAAGTCTGATCTCCTCTTACGCAGAAATTTAGACATCTTGTTATTCAGGTTTTTGTTCCTCTTTCCTTCGTAAATTTTCTGCAATCTGTTGATTCATACTTTCTGGATTTTGAAGTGTGTTTCGCTTCCTGAGCTTTGGACTGTGAGACAGTGGGGAGTTTCACATGATTGGTACTTGTCATTGGATGTTTCCCGTCAACAGTAATGTATCTCATCTACCTAGTGCAATTCACATTTCTGCTTCTTATTTTTTTAATTTAGGTTAGTACTTGTTCTCTTCCTTGTTTATCGATTTTGGTGTGCTACATCTATTCCTACTTTTTATCCCAATTAGATATGCTCCTGATGGTAGCTTTTCTATTTATGAATGACTTCCCTTCATTATAGGTATGTTGAGGATGCAAAGGAGCCAGACTATCTTTTTGATTTTTTGGCATCGAAGGTTGAATATTGTTATTTTGATACCTGTGGTGTTTTTTTGCCTTTTTTTGTTATGGAGATGAGATCAGCTTTCCTCCCCTTGTCTGCTTGTGCCGGTCTGAATTTTCAGTCTGTATCTTTTCAATAGCTGATGCTATTCGCTTCTACTTCAGATGAAGTCATTATCGTTGCATAGGAGTTTGATGTTGCAAAGTTGAAGTTCTGTTTCGGCCTGCTTGCCTACATTCCCCATATCTGTATATCATGAGTTTGTGAGTTGGCTTTTCTATGTTTATTACTCCAAGTGTACATTGTCGAGGAAGCAAAAACTGTAAGTTTCAAGCTTTTGCGTAATTATCTCTCAATATTGATGAACTTGGAGCTTCCATCTCTGGTAGATTCAGGTGTTATGAGCCACTTTTCTTCTGGGGTTTGATTCTTAGGTTAATTTGGCTTGTGATTATTGGGTCTCTGTTGATTTGTGAATTACTTCCGACTGTTATAGTGTACTGGGTATTCAAGAAAACTGAGTTTCCACCTCCACACCAGTTGATGGTTCTCCTTCCTTTCTTCCTTGTTTCTGCTATTACAGGCTATTTATTTTCTCAGAGTTGATGCTATTGATTTTGGTTGCATTGTCTTTTGCTGCTCAGTGAGCGGAAATGTGCTTCAGATTTTGAGGATCCAGTATATTTACTTATGGGTTAGTCTGTTCTCCAGCGAGACAAGGTAACCTTGAAGGTTCTTTGAAGGTTCTTCTGAGTTTTGCTCGTCGGTTTTGTATAAAACTTTTGTTTTGGTGACTCTTCTATTTCATGGTCTCTGGGGATTAGTTGGCAGGATGGTTAAAGCTGTGTAGGTTGACATCTCTGAAGGTGTGATACCATATTCGTTCTATTGATTTTGAAGATTTGAGTCTTCTGTGCCGTTGATGATGATTCTCAGTTCCCAGCAATGTCTGGTTAATGACCGAAATTTTTGAAGATTTTCAGTTTTTTTTGGTTGTACACTACGTGGATTTAAGGTTTCATCATATACCTCAATTTTTCTTCTTGTGTTTTAGTCATAATACTGCTAGTCTGCCCCAATGACATCTTTAGTCCTTTTGTAGGTTCTTCCATACTGGTTGTTAGCAACTGTCATGGTGTATGTATGTTAGGCTTGTTGATGGTAGCGGGGGCATCAGATTTCTTGCCATTGTCAGAATTTGGTTGGAATGAATCTTTTGATTCTGGGGTACATGTACAGATATTAAACTGTTGTCTTGTGTTGGGAGTTGTTATTTTGATGTCATCGTTTATTTGATTATATAAGAGTATTCTTGCTGGTAGTGTGACCTCACGGGGGCAGGCTCATAGAAGGTGAAGAGCGTCTTTGTTTTGATGATAATGGTCTTTTCTTCTGACTTCTGAGGTTTCTTTCTTCCTGGGTTGTGGCTGGTTTTAGTGGTTCTGTAGACATTTGATAATGAATATCTCACTTAATTTTAAGGATTCTTAGGTTGTCAGTGAAAATTGAGAACATCACCTCCTTACTTCTGGTGTAGAGATTGATTTAATATGTTGTTGGATTGTTACTTCCAAATCCTAGTTCCTTCCTTCCTTGGACTTATTGGCTTGCAGGTCGAAGCTTACTTGAAACTACTGACGGATGTTTTCTGTCTAACACGATAAAGGACCTCCATTCTGGTTACTTTTATTCAACTTCTACGATTGGGGAAGTGATGTTTCCTCAACTCACCATCTCTTGCCTTAATTTGCTCTGTCACACATTGAAGCCTATTTTGGGGTTGCAGTTTGTGAAGTTTTCATGGGAAGGTCTTTGGAGTTCACTGAAGTTGATTTTATTCCTAGAAAGTAGGATGTGTTTTCCCTATATGTTAAGAAACACAACATATGACGTGTGTTACCATACTAACTGTTTGGTAAAGTACGTGTGAGAGATGTTTTTATGTACTAGTCTTAAAGGATTTGCAGGAACTGAGAAGTGAGTGGTATGTTTTGCAGGAAGGAACAAGACAAGTGAGTGTTGTTTGCTGTTTGCTACGGATTGCATGTTTTCAGTTGTTCAGGTGAGGTTTAAACTAGTGGCTTTTTTTGCTTAGTGTTCTCATTTTAGTCAGCAATGATTGAGTACATGATCTTACTGCTGGTGAAGAGGTTGATTGCGATATATTGCTGGATTCTTCCTCTTCCTTGGTCGTATGGCTTGCAGGTTAAAGCTTGCGTGCTGGCGCTGGTTTCAAAGAAACTACTGACGTACCTTTTTGTTTACCACAGAATTGCCTAGATCAGTTATGGACCTTTGGTGTGGTTGCTTTGGGTTCCATTTTGATTTGTCACAAATTGAACTACTATTGAAGCCTACGCTGGTGTTGCAGTTTCTGAAGTTTTTATGGGAAGCAGTGGTTGGAGTAGAGACTGAAATTTTGATTGATGTTTGTTTTCAATGATTTTGTTAAGTTATATGCCTTTGTATATTATCTATTCTCCGAGGGAACTGAAGTCTTGTTCGAAAAGTCGTTGGAGCCTATGAGTAATCTTGGATGTATAAGATTCTGTTTTGTAAGTGTTAAAAGATCAAATTCCATTCTCCTTAGGATAGTCGCATCTGTTATTGTTGAGACAGTTACGTTATATTATTACTTTGTGGTCTTTCATTTGTCCCTTGGTTTGGTCTGGAGGGGAAGAGTCTTATGCAGCTGGTACACAGAAAGTAGAATCGGAGATTAGGCTGATTTTTGGTGCAGCCTTCGGTTCTCCCTTGTTAGCAGGAGAAGTGAGAACTTTGAATTCTTTTTAGATGGAATGTGTGGCTTGATATACTTTTCAGATCTTATTGTTGGTTAGAAGATATCGATGTTGCATGGACATAATCATTTGACCAAAAAGGTGGCTCGTAAATAATAAAGTGGTTCTATTTTATATTGCACCGAGACAGTTCTCGATCAGTCTGGGTTTTTTTTTTATATTTAAAAAAGCATTAATATAGTCAGCTTTTGCTAATCAGGTTAATGAAATTGCAACGATCCGTAATTATTTATTATCGTGCCGGTCAAAAGTCAATGTCCGTGTGGTCCCTGATAGAATCCGAGCTCTACACATTTGTCTGGAATTTGACTTTTTGAGCTGTGAGTCACTCTTAACTACTAATTTCTCTTCTTCTTCTTCTTCTTCTTCTTCTTCTTTTTCGTATGGCTGTGATTTTTCTCTTCGGTGTTTTCTCTTTCCTTTTCGTCTGCTTGGGACTACGACGTCTCCTTCACTTTCTTCGCAGGAGAGAAAAAGGAACGCAGCTTCTTCTGCATCCAGTGACTTTCACAGGTGTTTCTCCCGCGGCGGAAACATTTGCCCCGTCACTCACCTCATCCTCGTCCCGGTCCTTGTGGAAGTACGATGTGTTCCTCAGCTTCAGGGGAACAGATGTACGCAAAGGATTTCTCAGTCATCTCTACAAAGCTCTCACCGACAAGGGGATCCTCACTTTCCTTGACGATACAGAACTCCAGCGAGGGAATTTCATCAGCCCGGCGCTCCTGGAAGCGATCGAACAGTCGAGATTTGCTGTTGTTGTGCTCTCCGAGAACTACGCGACTTCTCGCTGGTGTTTGCAAGAGCTTGTGCACATCACAGATCACGTTGAGAAGAAACGCCTCGAATTGATCCCCGTTTTCTTTGGTGTTGACCCTTCGCATGTAAAGAAACAATCTGGAAATTTTGCCAAGGCCTTTGCTGAACACGAGAAAAGACCTGATACAGAGACAGTGGAAACATGGAGAAAAGCCATGGTCAAAGTAGGGTTGATCTCCGGCTGGGATTCCAGAAACTGGTGAGCATATTCTTTTTGTCTGCCTACGCTCTTGAGATATTTCGAATTTACGAGTGCTCTTTAAACAGAATTTTTCATTGTCTTGAGAATTGTGAGGGTCTATCTTGATGTAGGAACGAGGAGTCAAAGCTTATCGATGACCTTGTTCAAGATCTTTCAGAAAGATTATTCGCACCGGTGTCTTCCAGTGATACCGGTGATTTGATAGGAATGAGTACACACATGAGAAGTATATATCCTTTGATGAGCGTAGATCCTAATGATGTCCAAATGATCGGAATTTGGGGTATAGGAGGTATAGGCAAAACCACCATTGCAAAATATGTGTACAAAGTCTTCTTGAGCGAGTTCGATGGTGCTTCCTTGTTAGAGAATGTGAAAAGAGACTTTAAACGATATGGTCCGTCACATTTGCGTGAGAAAATCCTGTCAGTGATCTTCCGCAAGAAAGAAATGAATACATGGAATAGAGATTCCGATGTGATGAAGGAACGATTATGTGGCAAAAAGATTCTTCTTGTTCTCGATGATGTTGACGATATTCAACAACTAAAAGAACTGGCTGGAAAACCTGAGTGGTTTGGACCAGGAAGCAGAATCATTATCACCACTCGAGACAGGCGTGTCCTAGACCTGCATGATGTGGAACGTATCTATGAAGTGATGCCTCTGAGGAGCACCCAAGCACTTCAGCTCTTTAGTAAGCATACTTTCAAGCAACCTCGTCCATGTGAAGATTATAGAGAGCTGTCGATAGATGTTGTGAAGCAGCTTGGTGGTCTTCCATTAGCACTTCAACTTGTAGGAGGATCTCTATATCGCCGAGAGCTGGAATTCTGGGAAGACAAACTGGATTTGCTGAGAAATAATAGTGATAATTCACTGTTGAAGGCGTTACGGGTAAGTTATGAGGCATTGGATGAGCTAGAACAGAAAATCTTTCTTTACATTGCACTTTGTTTCAACGGAGTTAATATGGACAGAGTTAGACAAGTATTAGACCTGTTTTTCGGGCGCAGAGCGGTACCCACCAGACCGAGTATCATAGCTCTGATGGAGAAGTGTATGATTAGCCTGTCAAACACAAATCGGCTGTGGGTTCATGACTTGCTCCAGGACATGGCGGAAGATATTATATGTGAAGGCAAAGATGAAAAGCCGTGGAAGCGTTTAATGCTGTGGGATTTTGAGGATATCAATCACGTTTCCAGTTGTGATAACTTGGTGAAAATCCCCGAGTCCTCCCTTAGACAACTCAACAAACTCGTCCACCTAAAACTGAGCAACTGCAAGAAACTAAGGAGCCTCCCAAACAACATCAACTTAAAATCCCTCAGATTTATTCGTCTGGACGGATGCTCTAGCTTGGAAGAGTTTCCATTTATCTCAGAGACTGTCGAGAAGTTGTTTCTGAACGAGACAATTATTGAACAAGTACCACCATCAATCGAAAGCCTCACTCGTCTCAGAGAGCTACGCCTCTCTGGCTGCAAGAGACTGATGAATCTCCCAGACAGCATCAAGAACCTGAATTCTCTCACTGATCTGGGCCTCGCAAACTGTCCTAACGTAACATCATTTCCAGAAGTCGGAACAAACATACAATGGTTGAATCTGAACAGAACAGCAATAGAAGCAGTGCCTTCAACAGTAGGGGAAAAATCAGAGCTTCGTTATCTCAATATGTCTGGCTGTGACAAGCTCATGAACCTTCCTCCAACGCTAAAGAAACTGGCACAACTTAAGTACCTGTATATTCGTGGTTGCACCAATGTCACTGCGTCTCCTGAGCTCGCTGGTACCAATACAATGAAAGTGTTGGACTTACATGGAACATCGATAACAAATCAATTGGTTGACTCCAAGAGTGAAGAGCCTCCTCGGTGTGAAGTACCTGTCATTACACGGTTCTTTATGAAACAAGTTCGAGAACACATCAAGAAACGTAAATCCAACAGATGATAAGGATCAAAACCGAGTCCTTTTGGCTTTCATAGGACACGTGACGACCAAATGGTTCTAGTCTTTTAAAAAACTGCCACGTAAAGCTTCGTCTTGGCCATGTGGCAGATTTCAAGAGCATGGTTTGAGGGAATAAATAAGTTTTGGTGGAAACAGAAGGAAAACTGAGTGAGATAGTTTGGTATCAACAATGTCGGGTGCACAAGGAGCAGAGCCGATGGGGTCAAGAACGGCGACGACGTATGAGTCGGTGGAAGGAGGACAGAATAAGACGAAGCTTGATATAAAGTCAAAGGAAGACGAGGGTGGGATTCAAGTTGATAAGCTTCAAGAAAAGGTCTCTAATGCTGCTGGTCTTGGCGGACCTGTCTTTGGTGCTGGTAAAGATGATAAGAAACAGGATCTTGGTGTTACCGGAACCGGCTAGATCTCTTTTAAATATGTTCATATCCTTTCTGTTTCTGGTCGTGTAATGTTAATCACATGTTTTAAGAATAAAAATCTAATTAATAAAAGTATTTTGGGGGAAACGATGGAACCTATTTTGAATATTTTCCAAAACGAAACCGCTTGTTACTGATACAACCCTTTATGTTACGTTAAAAAAAAAAATAATGAAGTATTATATAAATACCAAAATCTATGAATTAATCGTCTATAAAATGTAATATCCGTCTATGTTTACAGTTTTACTAAGCTAATAAATAATAATAATTTGATTAGCCAACTCGATTTGTAAGTATAATTTTGGATTATCATCAAATAAATGACGCGGCGCAGAAAAAAATAATATATGAATTAGTAGCTATGGATGGGCCTACGCTATAACTGGATAACAATAGTCCATCTATTGTCATGGGATTGGCCCGTCAAAATCCAATTTCATGGTCTTAATATAGGGCCCGCACGTTATTATTGGAACACTCCACTTCTATTACAAACCACACGCAGTAATAGCGCGTAGAGCGCGTGACGTGAAAATGCCTGGACTAAAAGCGCTGTTTTTTAACAAAACACATTTTCAAGAAAAGCCTAGCGCGTGAAATAAGGATGAAACGTTTTGTCTTTTTTTTTCTTGTTCCTTTTTTATTTATTTATTTTGCATTATCGAAAAATGGATGTGTAACTAAGTAAACAATTTTTAGTTCATATTTTATAAAAGTAAAAAATCAAATGTAATAATTTAAATTTTGAACAGATACATATATCATATTTTATTATATAAAAGATAGTTTTCAAAAGTTAGTAACTCATAAGATGGTGACACGTGTCATATTATTAAATTCAAGATTTCGACACGTATCAAAGTTGAAAAAATGTCAAAAATTAGTATAAAGAAACTACAAAAAAAATAATTAACTACCATTTTTCAGAAAATAAAAATTCTATTAGGAAATTATACAAATTACTAATCTTATTCTATAAAGTAAATTATACAAATAATTAACTTTCATAATTAAAAAAATTTCTAATCCTAAAAAAAAATGTAAATATTAAACTCTATATAATGAAATAAGTAGTTTTATGTTTTCTCAACAAACAAAACATTTTCTTCAAAACCATCATACCTTCAACTTCATTCTATTGGTAAAATTTCTATTCTTTTTAATTTTTTAAAAATATTTTAATTTATTATTATGAGTTAGTCGTAAAAAATATATTTATATAGTTTATGATTATTAATTGTTTTTCTAATTTCGGTTTGTTTTTATTCTATTCTTAAGAAAAAATTATTTTAATTTATTATTATGAGATTGTCGTAAACATAGTTGATTTATATATTTTTATGATAAAAAATAAGATTTCCTCTAATTTTGGTTGATTTTTCTTATACTTTTTAGAAAATGTCTATCTTCTAAAAGATATTGAACAAAGAAATTCAGAATGACAGCATTAAATATGTTTTATGTCGATTTGAAAAAACAAATTCAATATGATTAAAAATAAATAAATATTATTCAAATAGAAATAAATCAACCTATATATAATCAAAATAAAAAATTAATTGTAACTTTGTTATATTTTATATTGGTGAATGATTTCGTATAGACGTTTTCAATATTTTATTATATAATTATTTTTACGGGTGATTTAATTCTATTTTTCAGATTTTCTATTGGTGAATAACTTTGTTATATTGGTGAATAATTTTGTTAGATTTTTTTCATAAATTTTAAAATATTAAATTATAATCTCGCGTATACGCGGGGCCTAATCTAGTTATTATATATAAGAGAGGAATTTTAACGTATACTACATTAAAGTAGATTATTTGAGGATAAAAACTAGAATTTTCTTTTCAATATATTATTGAAAAATATTTAATTTAAATTAACCTTTAACTGAAAAAATGATAAATTGTTTATCATGCAGCTGTCATGAATCAAACTCATGATCAGAAGAAAGTTTGCACACCAAAATGCCTTTCATAAACCAGCGAGCGTATAATTTGAAGTTAAAACTTTTTATTTTACGTTTGATACATTATTTAAAAGTATTTTTTAACTTTTTTCTTAATTGTAGTTTCTTTTTATTCCATTATAAATGATCAATTTAACATTCACAACTAGTAAGTCTAATTGATATTGTTTTATTGGTGAGTGATATTAATGTACGATAGACGGTTCTGCATAATACTATTATACTCACTTTACATATGGAAGCGAGACGAATGACTTACAATATTAAGCCAAAATCACAGATAAATTTATCTTCTTTAATATGCAATAAATTATAATCTCTAAGTATCAAACAATTTTTTTTTATAGAATCATGAATTAACTTTGGTCAACCGTTAAAGGTTTAATTGGATAGATAGTATCTTTGTAAAGATTTGTAAGGTGGCAAATTTGTATTTAAATGATAACTTTTATTATTTGTAATTTAAATGATAGTAATATTTACTGGATTTAATAATTTAATGTGTTTTAAAAACATACATAAAGTCCATGTTATTCAAAATTATATCTTTTTTTTTGTTGTCGAAATCCAAAATTACGAATATATTTCTTGGCCCAAATTAATTTAATTATTGATTAAGAACCACTTTCAAAAAGGATAAAAAAAAGTAGACATATGCTTGGATGATTTTGGAGAATATGAACGAGAAATAACTATACTTTTTTCTTCCATATTTACGTCAAATCGTGAATGTTCACATATAGGATTGGAGACTGGAGACTGGACATATAAAAAAAATCCTAAGTAAAAACCCTCATAAAATAAGTTGCTTACAGTATAAATCAAATAAATAGTCACACGAACGACAAGGAAAACATGAAAATTAAAACGACAAGAAATGTGCGTATGATTATGTTTATAAAATAATTAAGCCCGACAACAAAAAGGCCGTAAAGTAGTAAAAAAAACCCACACTATAAGATATTACGCGCGGCCTTTTTTTTACGCGATTTGAAAACTAAATAATCACGCGCACTACAAGCAAGTTATCACCACGTGCCCTATTTCTGTAGGTTAACCTCTTTTGAAATATGCTCTTTTTGAATAATTCATAAAATTAAGCGCGTCAGAGTTCTTACTATCTTGTTTACGTGATTCTGGAAAAACAATTTTTGCACTTTCGTTGCGAATTTATTGAGACGGTTTTTTTCTCACCCATTTTTTTTTTGCGGCTCTCAGCGATTTTTAACTGAATTTTTTAACATGAATGCAAAATATATTTAATTTAATTCATTTTAACGAGAAAAAATGATAAATTGTTCATCATGCAGCTGTCATGAATTAAACTCATGATCACAAGAAAGTTTGCTCACCACGATGCCTTTTTCGTTTGATACATTGTTTTAAAAAAAAAATTTAACGTTGTTTATTTATTTTTAGTTTCTTTTTATTCAATTATTAACATTCATTACTAATGAATCTAATTGATATTAGTGAAATGAATTTACGATATACGGTTCTGCTGCATTACACACACTTTACATATAGAAACACAACGAATAACTCTACGGTATCAAGATAAAAGTCGGAGATAAATATGTCTTCTCTAATATGCAGTAAATAAGAATCAAATAACATTTTTTAAATAGAATCATTAATTAATTTTTGGTCAACCATTGAAAGGATACTATTTTTGGGAAGATTTGTAGATAAAATAACACGATGGCAAAGAACGCAGATAAGGTCCAGTACACGTAGCACGTGTGTTGCCAATAGGCCAAAATTCAAGACAACACCCACGCGTATAAGCGAGGCGCGTCTGAAATTGGTTTAAACAAACAACATGACAACGTTGGAATTGTGGGCTGAATCTAAATGGGCCGGGCTTACTCTACCTTATTGTAATTTCTCTTGTCGTTTAAATAAATGAAGGGCAGTAAAAACAAATGTTACGACCACGGTGGGACTCGAACCCACAATCTCCCGCTCCGGAGGCGAGCGCCTTATCCATTAGGCCACGCGGTCTTCTTGTAATGTTTCAACTGATATAGTATATAGTCGTAGACTTTCGAACCCTTATGATAACATAAACCCACTTCAATTACATTTAGTGACCTACATGAATGTGTTATCTAAATTTAAACCATCTGCTGAAAAAACTTGTTTATTATTTGTTTCAAGATCTCTGTTTGAGAATCATAAACAATTTTCTGTTTCTCGATTTTATTCGGAAGAAAACACAGAAAATAAGATGAATCCAGTAAACAAAAAAAAAATCCAAGTTCTATAGATATAGTCCTCTTCTACTTGAGGGTTGAGGCAAATTTACAGCCAGCAATTGGATTTTGACTACTTCAAGCCAATTCCTCAAGTTAAGCATCATAATTATTTCCGTCTGTGGCTTGTAATCTTGTTGCTGCTAGCCTTTACCGTATAGACTTTCATGAAGAAGATTCATCACCCTCTATGGGCAAATCTGGTTCTGTCGCCCACTCAGTCCACGACCCATCATAAACCGGCACGTCGGTTTTCCCCAGCCGGTGAAGCCCCTAACAGAGCAAGTCACTAAGTCACTCTCCTCTCCGTTTATATATAATCTCATATAAGAAATGGAGTTACCATTGCCAGGATGCAAGCTGTTACACCCGTCCCACACGAGGCCATAATAGGCTTGTCCAGTGAGATATCTGCAACAAAAAACCTTGAGATCTTAAGGCTGCTTTATATAAAATAAGATTGTGAAACTCATTCTTCTTCAAGTGGACATGATGATGAAATAGTTTACCTTCTTGTTCAAATCGTTTTTTCAGCTCTTCTGCTGGTAACAGTGTTTGACAAGAATCAAACATCTGCAGAAAGAAGATATTTATCACATACTCTGAAGACAAGATGCATAGGAAGTTCACGAAACAAATTCTCTAGGGTTGCTTTACCTGAGGAAAAGGGACACATTTGCTTCCAGGTATATGACCGCTTCTTATTCCCTTACGGGGTTCTGGAGCAGTACCATCAAACCTGTGAAAAACCGGTAAAATAATCAAAACGCTACATTGAGTATCATCTTTAGTACGAAGGAGCCTAGAGAAAATCCATCATCAGCCGAAACAAGTAATAACTTGGCAAATCATAGTACCTGGCTTTGGAACGAGCGTCTATGTGTTGATAAGTCGGATCCTCCATATTGTTCTTGACCTGTAAATTCACCAAAGAGAGTCATGACATAAAATAAGAATCATGACATACAATAAGAATCTGAACAAGTTAATATAACACAAACGCAAACTCAAAACCAGGTATCTACAGACATCAATCTACCAACATACTGAATTATAGTAGAATTGATATTATCACAATCACAATTTTGAAAGATGGATATTAATATAGGCCAAATTAAAGAACTTGAAGTTGGATCATCTTTAGATTTCTCTTACGAAGATTCAAATTTAAGGTTAAATAGACAGAATGATAAAAGAAATAATTAAATCATATAACATTAAAGGCAAGAAAAACCCATTTAGGAAATGCCAACCTGATCAAGTGTCCACACTAGATGTGGCTGAAACTTTGTTTGAAAGGTTATCGGACTGACCTGTGCAACCACGAGAGAAAATTGATATGACGAAAAAACGACTAGAGAACTAGAGAAATACGAACTAGAGAACCATTATCCAAAAGAACGACTTACGGGTTGTCCTTGATAGATTTTCTCTATAGCCTCACTTGCAGCACTGGCTTTCAGAATAGCATCACCTGATGCACTAGATTCAACATCATAACCTGACGCACGCCATCTTGGTAGACCTCCATCGAGCACCCAAATTTTTTCATGTCCAAACACTCGGAACATCCTATTCAAGGGTAAAATAAAGAAGCACATATCAATTTTCACAGTACCTGAAAATAGACACCGAACAAAGCAAAAGGATTTAAAGAGCAAACGAGAACCATAACTCACCACCATACACGGGCAGCACTAAAGATCCCCTTTCCATCATAAACAACCACTCCATCTTTGTTATCAATTCCAAGAGCAGAACAACCAGCAGCAAAAGCTTCCTCAGAGGGCAACATATGTGGCAACTGTTACAAGTAGTTGATATATCATAGAATATTTTAGATGGTTGTGTTACAAATAAGATCGAGGCAAAGAGAAGTCTTAATGAAAACTCATAATAACATATATTTACAACAAAGAGTCCAGACTTTTCATTTGATCTCACAATGGAAACAGCTATATGCTGTATACACTATCTTGAAAATGGCAGCAAAGGAAGATAATATATATCGATAAGGTTTCACTTATTCATAAAATCGATATCAGTTTGAAGTAAGAACTTCAAAGTAAACTACAAGGGTACATCTTCCGTAAAAGAAAAGATGGTGATACTTACACTAGTTCTTCGATCTGATATTCCATCCAAATCAAAGAAGAGAGCGCGGGGAATATGAGCGACCTATAGGAGAGGATCAGTTTAAGTCCGTCAGTATCAAGTAGTGTACTAACTCTACTACTTAAGAGTGCTTGCGCTCATCCAGAACGAATACAACACAAACATTAGTGAAGAGCTTCTCAATAATCTATTTGCTCATACTCTCACCTGATATTCTTGGATCGGATTTCTCTGTTCGTCTGGCATGTACCACGAAGCATCCAAAACCTGCGCATATTCTGAACTGGTAAGTTTTACTATGGCAGACAAAGTTTTCAAGAAGTCACCTAGCACCAAGGGCAGTCACCTTCAAATCAGGCTCTCTAAGATTTGCATGAAGCCAATCAACAGAAACAACAGGTTCACTGGTTGATATGGATGATGTCGAGTAACCGGCTTTTGTCCCAACTTCAGTAGAAGCCATGGCTCCACGAGCCCCTGTGGTTGATTTATAGCCTGTAGAAGCAAAGCCTAATTGAGAGTAGAATGCTCTCTTCTGCATTTACCATCACAAACACACAAGAAAGGGAAGACAACCCAAAGAATCAGATTCATAAACAGAGAACGAAGTTGAGCAATTCACATAAAATTTCACTCCCTAATTTCCGATTATCAGTCAAATTTCAAACTTCGATAAGAAAAGCATCGATTGACATAAAAGAATCCTGATTCCCTATTTAACCTTTCGAAAGCCCACTAAAAACTACTGTTTAACACATAAAACAATCCAAATGCTCGAAATCAATCCAGGAACTCTCAAACCGATGAAAGATCAGAACCCAGAAGCTAAAGCAGCTATCAAACGAATGCCCAATTGAGAAAGGATCACGAATCAAATTCGATTTCGACTTACACTGAGAAAGGCGGCGGGATTAAAGGTCGTTTGCGGAAGACGAGAAGACAGAGGAGTAATCAGGCGGTGACTTGCAGCCAAGAAACTTCTGGAGAAAAGGGTCGAGGCCATATCACCTCAATTCTAAATACAATGCAACTCAACAGAGATGGGTCGATATAGAAAGACGCCAAATTTTTGCTGTCAGATTGATTCTCTTCAACTACTGACCCAATAAGTTTGCAACTTTGCAAACGTAAAGAGGATTTTGTCACTGCCGCCACGAACGGGGACAGGAAGAGAGACACGTCTAGGGCGTCTTTGGCCGTTTCACAAAACGTGGTTCATCGCGTTTTGTGTTTTGATACTTTTCTATTCCGGTTTAACTAATCTGAACTAAACCAAAACTGTATCAAAATGAACCGATTCAAAAGCCAAACCGTAAAGAAAAACGAACTGATGAATTGCAATGTGGACCTTCTACACAATGTTACATCTGTAATGAAGTGGCCAATGAAAAAGAGATTCAAAAGGGGAATCCTTTACGGATGTATTTCTTGGATTTCTCAGCCAAACGTTTCATGTTTTTGGATTTCTCATAAAACTCCATCAGCTCGGCTGCAATATCTTGTGGATGACACATTACATAAACCTTCAAGAACCGTTTCTCACTCATCCTTAGCGCTGTGAAAATGTTCACTTCTTTTATTAGTGGCTCTAGACGCATTTCCAAGACTCTCTTAACGAGATCGGCACGAGGTTTTAGATGAGACTCAAGGTTGAGGAGAAGCAAAAAAGGGTGCTTAAACACCGAATGAGCTGGAAGTTTCATCGAGGCTATGACGAAAGTCATGTTTCTCTGAACTTTCTCAACTGAGAACGTGAGAAGAATTGGGCATTTTCCATACAGATGCCAAATCTCTTCTTCCGAGAACCCAAACTTTTCTAAGTTTTCAACTTTCTCTTCGATTGTCTCCATCCTCGAGACCCCGATGATAGCTGCAACATATTTAAACATCTTGGATTCTCTTGTGACCCCAGTTTTCTGGATGTATTCAAACTTCTCTTTGTTAAAGTTTGTTCTTGGGATCAATGTGGGTCGAGATATCAACATTGCGACAAGATCCTGTTGGCTAAAGCCCAACCCTTTGTAGAACTCTATTGCGGGTTTGATCTTGTCATTGAGGTCATACAACATGAGTGACGGATTCCGGATAATGACTTTGCGCAACACCTCTTTTGACCCCAAAAACTCCATGAAGAAGTTGATTCTTTCATCAAGGACAAGGTGAATACGGCAGCTAAAGATCCTCGGACGACGATTAACAATCTTCACAAGGTCTGAAGACGTGATTCCCAGTGGCTTAAGAAGGCTTAATTTGAATTCTAACTGAGCAGCATTGGCTCTTTGCAAAGCAGGCCTACGAGTAAAAAGCTTTGATATTTCCTCATCATCACAACCCCATCTTCGTAGAACTTGTAAAGGACTAAGAATCTCTCTCACTCTCTCTTTTTCACTAACTTCTCCAACACAATCAACTCTTTTTTTGTGATTCACTCTCCTAGACGATACAACCGATAACTCAGAATCCTTAATGCATTCTTCAGCTTCATTCAGACATAACGTCGAACACTTGGTGGTACAGGTAGCAAATAAGGGATTCCTGAAACCAGCGTTTCTGACGAAGCTCGAACTAGTAAACAATAATCTGATAACAGCAAAGACATTTCTCTTCCCCGTCAAATGCATTTGAAGGTCGTTATCGAGAGATTGTATAAACAAACTGGAGAAACTAAAGGAGCAAAAAATTTCCAATTATCAACAATGGTTTTGCCTCAACAAAACAAGCAGTGACACGCGAATTCAGATGCTTCTTCCATTCAATTTCCGGAACGAAGAAACTGCTAGAAGAAGTGGAGTAGTTACCACCATGGATTTTAGGCAATTCAAGAACTCTTCACATGAAGCTGGTGATGAACGAGCGAAGAAACAAACTCCCACCAATGGAGGAGAATAGATAGAGAAGGAGGACGCGTTAGAGAGAGAGAGAGAGACAGAGATGACTGTGTCTGTGCGTGTCCGAGAGTCCAAGTCGATCGCGGAAGCGAGAGTAAGAGTAGGGTAGTAAATAAATAATGTGCTTCAAACTGAAATTAGTATAAATATTGGAGTATTTTGTAATTTACAGTAAGTGTCAAATTGTAAACGTCGTCGTTTTTCATGTTGTTTTCCCTTTGCCATTTCTCTTTCTCGCTCAACCCTTTCTGCAAGAAATCTAAAGCTTAAATTCTACACTTGGTTCATCTCTCTCTTACGTCCTTTTCGTTGTTCGAACCATATATCAAAGGTTTGCTATCTTATGTTGCTTGATTGAATGGGTTTCTTTTGTTGAATCCAAATCCAATACTGAGATATATTGAATTTGGGTTTTTTTTTATATAAAAGTTTTCAGTTTTCGTCTCCGAGTTTGAGCTAGAGCTGATCGTTGAATTTGATTTGACTCCCTTACGATTATTAGTTCGGAGTGTTATCTTGTATTTTTCATCTGGTTCGTTCATTTTCGTTGAGACTCATCCCTTTTTCCATCTAAGTATTGTCAGATTTAATCGCTTCAGTGTACTATTGTGCTTAGTGTGTGAATCATTAGATATTTGTGGTTTTAAGTTTGGCAGATTTCAGCACTTTCCATGTTTGAAGATGATGACATAATTTTGGATTTTTCCAGCTTGCTTAAGATCGCTTTGCAATGGGTGACAGTCAGTACTCGTTTTCTCTCACCACGTTCAGGTATAAACTTGTCTATCCTACAAAATGCATCTCATTTTCGAGTATTTGGATCTGTTTCTTTTGGGTTTCATTTCGGTTGTGCTTTATGAAACAGCCCATCAGGAAAGCTAGTTCAGATAGAACATGCCCTAACAGCTGTTGGATCTGGCCAAACATCTCTGGGAATTAAAGGTTTTTTTCACATTGAAATTCTAAAAGAGTTTTTAAGCAACTTTTATAATCATTAATGTGGTTTCTTTCTGCAGCTTCAAACGGAGTTGTCATTGCAACAGAAAAGAAACTTCCATCTATTCTTGTTGATGATGCGTCTGTAAGTTCTTAATATTTTCCTTTTATGCCTGCTTTTGCCTTGTGTTACTCTCCTAGGTTGCATAGTTTCAGGAACTCCTATGAAACTAATGTTTATCTTATGTCTGTTTCAGGTTCAAAAGATTCAGCATTTGACTCCCAACATTGGAACTGTTTACAGGTTCGTCTCCACAGCTATCCATAGTTTCTAATAGCGATTTGGATTTATAGGTTGAAAATTGGATTTTTTCGGACGTATTTTATTTTGTTTTGGATACTTAGCATCTCTCGTTAGGTGCTACTGCTATGGATGAAAGCCAACTTTTTCCTTACTTCGAGTGCTCATCATTTCAATACTAACTTTGATATGTCCTTCTATGAAGTGGTATGGGTCCTGATTTCCGAGTTCTTGTGCGAAAGAGTAGGAAGCAGGCTGAGCAATATTTGCGATTGTACAAGGTGGTAATCTTAAATATCTTCTAGATTGTCTACTTATCTTGGAGTTTTTATTTAGTAATACATGTCTGATAAATCTTCAATCCTTGCTGGTTTGGAGATACTTTCTTGCTTAGTCATAGTTGATTCAACTTCTAAGGAGGTTTTATTGTTGCAGGAACCCATCCCCGTTACTCAACTTGTAAGGGAAACTGCCACGGTGATGCAAGAGTTCACTCAATCGGGGTAAGTACTATATCTAGTGTATATCACAAAATCTATATGGTTACTTCCTCCCATATGCTCAACAGGGTTAAAAAGAGTTACTTACTAGCTCAGAGATTGCAACTTTAGAGTGTTTCTCTTTGCACTTTAAACCTTTTTTTTAAGATAGATTTGGCATGAGATAATGTTGTTAAAGCAAATGTGTATTCATAAACTAGGCTACTGAATCTTGCTTTTAATTTCCGTCTCCTACTTCTGTTAATAGTGGTGTTAGGCCGTTTGGAGTTTCTCTACTGGTGGCTGGGTATGATGACAAAGGTCCACAATTGTATCAGGTACAGAGAACATTAAAGAAGTTATAACCATCCTGCTAAAATTTGGAGTAAAACCCGTAAGTTTAAAACATCTTATTTCATAATTTTCATTATTCACTAGGTGGATCCATCTGGCTCTTATTTCTCATGGAAAGCTTCGGCGATGGGAAAGAATGTTTCAAATGCAAAGACGTTTCTTGAGAAGAGGTGAAAATATTTTACCGTTTGTGATAATGAGTTTATGATCTTGGAAGCATGTCATGTCATCTTTTTCTCTGATCAGGTACACAGAAGATATGGAGCTTGATGATGCCATTCACACAGCAATATTGACATTGAAGGAAGGGTGAGAATTTTTACCAACACTTATTTACTTTCTTTCTATATTTCAGAATTTCACAAAACCCTAAAACCTCTTTGTATTTCTTTCTTTTCACAGTTTCGAGGGAGAAATCTCGAGCAAAAATATTGAGATTGGCAAGATCGGTGCTGACAAAGTTTTCAGGTAAACGTTCAAGACTGCAAACAGATATAATCAAGCATCTTTGTTGTTTTCATAAATGTCTGAAAAGAGGATGCTATTATATGTAGGGTACTAACACCAGCAGAAATCGATGATTACTTGGCTGAAGTCGAGTAAACTTTTCACTTACCCATGCAGAAAACCGGGATTTGAATCTCATTACTCTCTCTGGCTGGTTGCACAGAGTTTGTAGTTCTTGTTTCTGTAAAACTTTTGGAATTTTTAAGACTCTGGAACACAAATTAGAAGTTCTTTATTCACAAACTTTAAAATGTCTGTTTTGTGAAGATCCAATTTCATATAACCAAAATTCATGCACACAAATAACTTAAAGCCAAAGCAATGTTGTAAATGCCTGTAGGAACATACAAGCAATGCTTTGCATCAAAATCTCGCAAAAAGTGAAATAACCGGATAAGAGAACTAAAATCAGTAAACCTGGTGCTCAGCAACTTTGGTTTACACTATGTTAAGTTTTTTCTCGACTGACAACCGACTACAAACAAGTCTCTCAACGACAATCTATCTAACAAGTACTGCAACAAGAGATCTAAGTAGAGCAACTAGAAGATATCTCTGGTACCATCAAGCTGCAAATGTACAAAAGCAAGAATATAGGTAACCAACGAACCACAGTAGAGGAAGGTATTGCGTTTCACCTATGCTTGATCATCCAGTTGTGAGCTGTTCGTGGGGCAGTGGAGATTCCCTCGTAGTATCGAGACTCGAGTTTCCCTCTGTTCCATCTCTTGACGAAACGTGAGAACAATTCTCGTGCAGCTTCGGTCGTGAGATCATTAAAGTAAGTACGCTTTTCTTCTTTCAGCCATGTAGCAAACTCGTTATTCTTCGAGAAGTAGTCCTCGATTGATAGCTCTGGGATCCCCTCTTTCTGGAAGAAGAAGAAGACGGAGAAGAAAAACATATTATCAGAATCTCAATATGGATGATCATCCCATAAACATTGCAATAGGGCAACAAGACTTTTGTGTTTAAACCATGACTAGACAACTGACGAGATCTGTGAAGAATCACACACACACAGAGTCTCCAAAGCAATATACTTTTGACTGAAATATACTATCAGATGATTTTATGAGTATATATTTCAAAGGGTAAGAGAGAGCTTACTAGCTTGTGGTTGCCTTCTGCGTGTTTCTTTTTTTGCTTATCATCCTTCGACTTCTTTGCTGACCAAATAAAATGTTATAGCGGATGTGAGAAAACAATATAGAAACACGAAGAACTTGACTTAATTACGTGCAGCTTCGGTCGTATAGAAAAGCATAGACACAGGAGATAAGTCATGCCTAAAACATTAAATAAGAGCAATCTGATGAATAATGAACAGCCGTTTAGCTGTAACCAAAACATGATACTTTCTTGCTGCCTATAGTTCCCCTAACCAACAGGTTTCGACTACAACTTCTTTCCTCTCTAGGGGAACATAGTTAGGAAAAAGCTAAACGATGCTTCGTCCATGGCATACAAGAAAAAGAAAACTCCAGCTCACATGGGTAGAACAATGAATACAACACTCACCAGACATCAGCAGCAACAACAAAGTAACAGCTCAAACCAACAAGATGAAGAAGCAAAGACATCAATAATAAAAAACCACAAAATTAACTGGACTAAACATATAATCCAAGTTGTGGCCATCACATGCTATTACTACCGACATCATGTCAGAAATCTGAAATGGTCAAAAATAACATACATGAACTCGATTTGTGGTGCTTGTGAGATTTCTTTTTCTCATTTTTCCTACTTCTCCTTTCACCATCTTTCTCTGTTCCTCGATGCCTTTTAACTTTCCCTTCGTCTATCCATTCATAAATCACAAGTAAATCAGATCATGTCAACCAAAGACACCACAATAAGTCACAGTTTCAAGATCGAGCTACAAATTCAAAATCGGAAACACGAAAAGCTCTGATGCTCGTAACTTAGACGGACTAAAATCATTAAGACTGAAATCCCAAAACTAAAGAAACCAAACAAACAACAAATTATAAATTCCCACTGCCACAGTTTCTCGGGAAACAGAACAAGTATGTATCAATAGAGAAGAAGAACATACAATCGGAAGATGAAGAATCTTCGCTCCGTGCTCTGCTTCTCTTCTTCTCCTTGGGGCTCCGTTCGCTTCCCATGTTTTCCCGACTTGAGACTAAGGAACGGGCAAGAAGCCGGACATATTTATTTGTTTGGGCCCTGAGATCAAGGATTCTAAATTCCCGGGTCGGGTCGAGTCTCGATGCAAAAATTTCATTCAAACCCCTTACTATTTTATATTTTGCATCTCGGCCCCAATCTTTTTCCCAATACATTTAAAACCCCTTCTTACTAGCTTTCCGCAATGTTGCACTTGAACTGTATTAGCAAGTTTTTTTGTTCCTAATAATTAGTAACAAATGTATTTTTCTTTTCCAGAATATTCAATTAAATAATAAATTAGGTTTACATGTTTTCAGAAAAGTATTTACAAGCAAAATTATCAACAATGCATTTGGTCTACAAAAACAAGGGACTGCATTTTCTTGAAGATGATCTCAACGGAGCTAAACTCCAATTCAAAACCATAGCTCCGACCACCGTACTCTACATAGAGAAACCTTGTCCGGGAATCTTCCGGCGGCGGTGAAGGCAACACCCTAGACATATCTGGAAACTCTGGAGACGGTGGAAGAGGCAAATCTTTCTTCTTGAGAGAATAGTACACATCGGCTAACAGAATCCAAATGAGATCAGGATCAATGCAAGCCAAACCTCTCAAGGCATTCAAAGCCGCTTCTCTTAAGCCACTTACGCCGCTGTAGGCGATCCCAACTACCAGTCCTGCAACTTTTTTTAAGACTGCATCTAACGCTGAAGCACTGCGTTTGTCTCTAGAAAGCTCTGCAATCATGTCGAGAAGTGCAGCCTGCACTTTCAAGCTGGAAACTTCAGCAATCGAAGAAGATGACTCGGAAATGGTTCTGTACGGAAGCCGGAGAGCCGGTTTGTTGTCTTCCCGGATGTTCTTCGGCGTCATAATGTGAAACGGAGATGTTGTTAAAAGCTTCCAAAAATCAGGGCCATCGTTACGGAAACGACGTGAGAAAAAATCCCCTCCAGATGTTTGAATGACTCGGGTTATCACGGTTAAGCATCTGCGCACAGCCTGTGGAAAATGCAGAAGGCTTTAAAAACCGTTTAATCTTTAAATAAAATTGGAAGAGGAAGAGAGATAGAGACTGTACCACGGGATTTCTGTTTCGTATGCAAGCAACACAGAAAGGCCAGATTTTATTGATAGCGGGTAAAAGCCGGTTTTCATCTGCTCCATTGTCTGTAGCATTCATGTAGTCTTTAAGCTGATAGAGTGAAGCAAACTCAATGACTTCTTCAATTGTTTCTTTGGTTTCTGTCTCAGCTCGATAAGCTTCCTCGACTTTAGCCAGCGCCACTACTCCTTCCTGTATAATTGGAAAGTTACAGCCTAGATTTAGTTCAGTTGCGGAAATGTCCGAGAGAGCTCAAGAAAAACTAATCCAATGGCAATTTACCTCGATTATATCGAGGGAAACCAAGCATGAGACTTGATTTGATGATGCAAGGAGAGGCGTGGTTGCAACTAAACATGAAGAGGCGATCGATCCAACTGTGCGTCTGTATCGTTTAGAACGATTCAATTCAAGCAGTATGGTTTCCCATTCGTCCTCGTCATTAACTTTATTGTCAGAATCTGAACCTCTCTCTTGCCATGATGTTATCGAATCAGATGCTTTGGTCTTAACATGATCACTATATGACTTGGCTCGGTCCGGTAATAGGCAAGCCTCGTTCTTTGATGCTTTTACAATCTCACCAACAGCCTACCAGAACCAACAAAGGTTGTGAAATTTCTTAGGCCAAGAAAACAAATGATTTTAAAAGACAACAAATAAGAAAAATGAAAGATTAAATCTACCTTCAAGAAGGGTAAAGTTAGATTTGGATGCTGTTGTCTACCAACAATTTCTAGTTCCTGGGAAACCAATCGCATCTGCAGATCCCCCAAAACGGAAAAAGAAAGTTCTTAACGCACCGTTTATGAATCGGGGACTACTTCCCGATTAAAAAAAAAATACTTATATAAGAAGAAGGCTACTTTGTGGAGTGCCAAGGGTGAACATCCAACAAAGGCAATTATTTTTATTGAAAGAAAAAACGGTTCACTGCAAATGGCCTAACCGGTTCCTCCAATAAAGGTAATATATCATGGGCAACTCCGATATAAGAAAGCATAGCAGCAAGAACATTTGGAACATGAGGATTAAGATCCAGGTGGCGCAGCTGACGACAAACAGAGTCAACAACATAATCCGCATTTGCAACAACCAGATGCCCAACCTGCCAAACAAACAAACAAAAAACAGCAAGATTTTGATTTAAGAAAACAGTACTATGATGTGATTGAATACTCCAATTACATTATCATAATTCTCACTGTGGGATGGCCAGAGGTGGCAGCGAGAAGACGTAAGACAGCATCTGACGCATTTCTAACTTGGAAGCTAGAGCAGGTAAGACTCTCAAGCAGAAGGTAAAGCGAAGAGTGAAGAAATCCACTTGAAGCAAAATCTTTCCCGAGACACAAGGAAAACACACCTACTCCTTCTATTATAACTTGGTGTAGCATTGCACAGTCTCTTAAGAAATGCAGACTAATATGTCGATCATCGGTATCGATATGCCCGGGAATTGTCTTCTGGTCCACAGGGAGATCCCACACTTCAGAAGATTGGTATTCGTGCAAGATTTTACCAACGCAATCAATCAGATGAGTTTTTGCGTGTTTGTTCCATGAGATTTCCCAGGAAAGTTTGTCTCTTCCCTTTCTCGACTTCTGAAGCAGTCTTGAGAGAGCATCAGTTGCTTGATCCGTTAGACCAAATGTCATCTCATTCAGGATACAAGCAGCAGTTGCCGCCTGGCGAACTAACTGTCCTGGACCAGTTCGATTACACCAAGATTGCCAGTCTTCTCCGTTATACTCCTTTACACGAACATCTGAAACCAGTTTACGGAAAACCCCCAGAGGAATATCCAGAATGACTGCTAAATGCCCTTCATTTTTAAATCCTAACAAACACAAACACAATCATTTACTATCAGTGACCAACTCATCAATAAGTTAACTGAAGAGTAATTTTCAGAAAAGATGGTTTCAAAGGAAATGAAATGACCTGCCATTAAGGATAAACCTACAAGTCTAAGGATTCCAGCGAGCATCTCGTAGAGCTTCTGGCTACCAACAGAAGAGAACCACGGAGGCATGCGAGGTAACATATAGCTAGTGGGCGACGATATCTCCAATTTTACTTGATCTGATTCAGTGATATTTGGAACAGTGCGGTTGTATCTGGTCTCCCGAAACCCCACTTTTAATTCTGTGATTGAAGGGAGGTAACCTGTTGATGATGAAGGCCTTTCTGCGATGAGTTTCTCAAGAGAACCGTTGAATGCTGAATTATGGCTCAGACAGATAGAAAATATATCCAGGAATCTGCTAGCTGTTATCTACATAACAGAATGCCAAGAAGCACTGGTCATATATCGCACGCCATTATTAGATCATGTTTCATTTTTGGAACTAGATTTTTGCTGATTGAAGAAAGAAGTGCACCAAACCTATGAGCGTGTCAAGAAAGAATACATACGGGAGACTGAAGATGATCAGCCAAAAACTGTGGACCAGAATAATAAGTGATGACAAGTAACTGCTTCACCACCGAAAGTGCAGGCAATTCCTCATTCCCCAGAACCACTTTAGGAAGCCTCTCAAGCAGTCTGTTGTCATAAACAAGCCCCGGAAGAAGAATGAAACACACATACATGATAAGAGAGCTGTATACAAAAGAAAGGAACAATATAACAATAAAGAGAACAATACCTGCTGAAGATTTTGATTATGTCACTCTCTACATGGTAATTTGTACGTTTGGAGAATAAAAGATCAAGAAATTCCTGAGCTGCTACAGAAACTTCATCGGAGTCATCAACAGCCAGAGTACATACGCATTCCTGCATCATTATAAGAAATTTATCCAGTGGCAGAATCCTTGGAATGGAAATATCAAATATCCACGATCCTGTGCTGTTGTTAGTTATGAACCTACCAACATCACTAATCTAGCACCCTTCAGCGAACAAGGGCTCTTAGATAGCAATCCGCGTATTGCTGCTAGAAACCCCCATCGAATTTTTCCGGCTGGGTGAATGAGAATCTGAAATCAATTAAGATTCACCAGTAAGAAAAAACAACTCCAAAGGATTTGGGATAAAAGTGTTGAACGTAGCACGAGAAAAAATAGCATACATGAGGAAATGTCTCACACAGCAGCTTATTCACGTGAGATGTAGTGCTATCTAACCATTCCTTTGTACGTTCAACATGAAAGGAGTCCCGGCTCAGATTCAGATTGGATTTTTCAGGTACATTGATGGTAACAATGGATTGGTTTGTAATTTCTGTCAGCTCGTCGCTCTGCCCTTGAGATTTTGTTGTCAGAGAACGAAGTTTGTCCAAAATTGAGTGTGCAGATTCATGCTTCTGCGACTTAGTATCATCACCAGAAATGCCGAGAGCAGATAGATTAGCCTCATCATTAAGGACTATCATAAGAAACTCGGTTAAACCTCTAACTGCTTGGTCCAATGCATCAACACTTCCTGCAGCTCCACTTATCATTGCTCTCGAAACATGCAACACTTTAGCAATTTGGCTAACAACACCAGGTAGAAAAAATGCCAACGCATCAGCAGTACCAATCTACAGCAAGAATCATGTTCACATTAGGACCCTTAAGTGTCAGAAATGGTCCAGATGATATTTTTCCTAAGTTTCCATTTTGATTTTTAAGAAATTTAATAGTTACCTTTGCCACAAGTATCCGAAAGGCCATAAAGGCTTCAACTCGAAGGTTTGCACTTCCTCGATGTCCTCGAGAAGCCTCAGCATCAGCCACCTGTATACCGTGATCAAAATTAATTTACTTTAGAATGTATACAACTAAAAGACTCCAGAGGAAAGAAAAAGGAAAGCATAGGGGAAAAAGAGTGTTACTTTGAGAAGAATGGAAAGCCAATAACCCACAGCAGCCAAAGCAGACTGAGATTGAAGAAATGCAAGCAAGCATTCTGGGGTTTCAAAATCATAATTAAAAGATTCTGAAACCTGAGTTTGATAATGTTTTCTATCTGACAGTTGAGGCCAGCCAACAGTGCGCTTACATGAGCAAGAATCATCAGAGCATGGAAGCAGACCAGAGATCATTCCCCGGAAACATCTGACGATCCCTTCACGAAATTCTTCAGCAGCCTCAGATGGCGATAAAATAGCACCATTACTTAACTTCTTCATGATTCTACACATCTGTAGGAGAAATTTTCAACATATAGTTTATTATAACTAAGCTGAGAATATGTTATCCAAACTAAGGTAAGATACTGTCACAAAAAAAGGTAAGTGAAAATTCTAAACCACTTTACCTGATCTATGGATCCAATGTGACATTTCTTTAGAAGTTCCTCAAGACAATAGATTACACCTTCTGCCACTTTATCACTCACCCTATAAGGTGCTTTTGAAAATTCCTCAGGCTGATTTTTCCCCTGACTTCGGCAAGCAACTGCGGCGTCTAACAGAATAAGCAATGGAGACAAAAGGAAGCTGAAACGTACATGAAACAAAACAGTTCTCACTAATTAGACATTCCTCCCAAACAAAGAACAGTCGACAATGACCACAAACGATATATATATAATCTCTATTAAACCTGAAAATCGAAGATAAACAGATACAAGAAAAATAAAAATCGTACGAAAGCAAAAGCTGAGATGTGCGGAATATTTACTCGAAGAAGGACTGGAGAATGGATGGAGGAGTACGGCGGAGGAGGTGGAGCAAAGCAGGGATCGTAGCCGGATCCTTTTGAGGGTTTTGCGATAGGTTTAGAAGCTCCGGGTAGAGAACTTTCAGTCGTGCAAAGACGGCTTCTCTTTCCGCTTCTCCCTCAACGTCTTCTCCATTGGTTTCACGGCGGAGTACGACGGACTTTTCCATTGAATCCGATCACTTATACACAACCACCAAACATAGAGAAGGAACCGCGAAAGTCGAAACTGAAGTCAATTCTTGTAGCAGAAAAGAGCGCTAGATTCGTGACTAGCCTCTGGAAAAAAATGACCTGACCCGACCCGATGCAATCAACCCGACCGGTCAAACTGTATCAAGTCGATAGCGCTTTCTCGGTCACTGTCTCTCGTTAGAACAAATCGCCGGAGACTAAAGACCGGGAATCCCGCTCCTTTAGGGTTTTAACTTATAAGAAATAATGCAAAATTAAACCTGATTTTTATTTATACAGAATTGTAAAACAAACCGGATACTTATACATAAGTACAAAATAGACCTGATATTTGTACGGAATTACAAAACAAACCAATAATATTTTTATGACATTTAAACCCCAAAATTCTTTTGAAACGTCACAATACAAACTTAGTAGACTTGAAACGCCAATCGTATAGGAACGTTGAAAGACTCGAAACTGATAGAGAGCTTGAAAGTAAAAAATTTGTTGCTTCAAGGTCAAGGTCAAGGTATCTTATCTTCTCTAAATTATGTTTCTTCTATTTCAAGTAAACTAAGTGTTTCAGAAGACAATACTAAGATCTTAAATTTCGATGCAAAAAGCTAGCAACTGGTCTTCTTGTTTTGTCGTTTCCAATATGCTGGAGATCATCTCACACTAATCCTAACCAAAATGTCAATACGAAGCTATATCAAGATTCTGTAAAGAATCTTTCAGATAGTTAGTCTCAAGCTTTAGTATAGTAGTATCTTTTGACCAGCTCTGTTTTATCGACAGGCTACAAAAAATGGCAAATAAATTTAAACTATGGAATACATATATATCTACCTTTCCATTAAATATTGATATTTATTGGTGGTCATCGATGAAAATAAAACTCATAAAGTAAAACCAGCCTTTTGGTTTCATTAATGTATCATGAGCTCGTAGGTCTTCAATAGTGATGATGATGATTCTTCTTTGCTGTCGTGTGTTCTCTGTTTATGCAGTTGCTGACTATCATCTTCTTCTAACCCGAGTTCGCTTTCCAGGTGCTTGAACCATTTCTTAACCTCATCCTCAACAGACTCTTCTTCTGCTCGTGAAGCTGAGCTGAACTCATTTACACAAGATTGTTGAAGCGAGTTTGAAGCATCTAAGTAGCTCCAAATGTCAGGATCTGAATCAAAAGGGATCTCAAGTAGATCGGGTTTGTCTACCTCTTGAATAATGTCATTAAACTCGCTATAAGCTTCTTCTATATACTCAAACATCAGGCCTATCTTTGGATCATCTTCCTGGTTTGAACCACCAGAAGACACAGAAGTAGACAAACCATTCCTCGATGACTCCTGATTAGTCGTTCTGTTCAAAGAATCTTTCCCGCGAGAAACAGAACCACTTGAACAAGGCGAGGCCGGTTCATCTGCAGTAAGATCAGTTCCTGAGCTCTGAACCAATCTTTTCTTTAGATGGGTGTGCCACACATTCTTTATCTCGTTATCTGTTCTACCTGGAAGCTGAGAAGCGATCTTCGACCACCTGATCATAATGCAGAAAGCTTTATGTCAATATCAAATCACATTTTTTGATCCACCATGAGCACAATATATAGTAATTAAGGCCTAGCTAGTGATTTACTTGTTCCCATAGTTCTGGTGTAGCTTGATGATTGTTTCTTCCTCCTCAGCAGTGAAGTTGCCACGCTTTAGATCTGGCCTGAGGTAGTTAATCCACCTTAGACGACAACTCTTCCCACACCTCAACAGCCCTTCATTTGCATATATACATTCAGAAAAGGCTTTGCTTTGATTATGATCCATTAAATGAACACAAAGCAACAACATACCAGATTGTTTGGGAAGAGATCTCCAGTTCTCATGACCAAACTTTTGAATGAAAGAGATGAGTTTCAAGTCTTCTTCTGGGCTCCATGGACCTCTCTTCACTTTGGTCTTGTCACAACAAGGTGCTCTTCCCTTCCCCATTCTCTCTCTCTCTCTCTCTTTCTCCCACTCCCTCTCTCCTCTCTTTTTATATATATTACAACTTTATATCACTCAGTTTTAAGATATACTTTTACCGAATACATATATAAGAGTGGTTCTGTTTTGTATATATATGAGATGTAAGAGTGTAATCTTGACATGAGAAAGATGAATGTAAATAGAGGAATTGATAAATGTCAAATCAGATTTGTTGGGTGGGAAAGGGTTGTCTGTGGTATGGTTGATTATTTGGTATGATTCCATTTTCTCATATTTACTTGATTCGGCATCCACATGATGCATGCAACTTATCCTTTTTTTTTTTTTTTTTTAACAGCGATGCATGAATATTTCACATTTGTTATAGAAGTAAAATCATAAATAATATTTTCTTCTTTTTTTTTACATCAAATAACCATTTTCATTGTTATCACCAAAACTAACCGTCTTGTATAAAGCTTATTTGACATATATAAAAAAGGATATATAATTTTACGACAAGTGTTGTTCTAAGAAAACTACAGCCGGGATGATAAAACAATTACGTATTAAATAAAATATTTGAAATCACAGGTGGAGTAATCTAATAGTTATAAAGTGGCAAAATATTAGGTAGTGTTTTTTGACTAAATAAGAATCTAAAGTTGCAACTTGTCAATTAAGAATTAGATTAAGGTATACATTGGAATTGATTATATTATTTTTTGTCATCGAATCTCCTCTAATCAGACTCTATGTATAATTACCAACTTCTGAATAGTAATAAAGATCCCGTGATCATGTAGATACAGTATAACACGAGAAAAATGAATTCTCACTAATAAGGCTTTTTGCTAATAACGCAGTCACTCCATACGTCGTGCCATGGAATATATTCATATATATTTTGTCAACAGTCGACATTAATTAACTGAAATTGTATCAATTTTTATCAAATATATATTATATACATTTTCTAATCCTTAAAATAGAATATTCAAATGAGTTGCAGTCCCTCCATACGTCATGCCAAGGAACATATTTATATTTTGTCAACAGTCGACATTAGTTAAATGAAAATATATATATAAAAAATATTCGTTTCCTAATCCTTAAATAGAACATTTAAATGAGAGACAGAAAAAATTAGGAAACCTTTATAAAGTCATATTTCTAATCACATCGGAAAAGACCATAAAGCGTAAGGAGTGTGTGTGAGTATAGTGCACGAACTCACCAAACTGAAGACTAAAGAGAGTGGAAGAGGTCAAAGACTTACGTCTTTTTGACTTTTTTAATGTTTGGTGGGTTTGGTGTTGTTGTTGGCACTTGGCTACGTTAACTACTTCATTTCACCAAACCTTCATTACTTAATTATTTTCTCTGTACCACCCAAAATTATTATAGTACTTGCGATATATCCAAGCCACCACTATGTACGATCCCATACATTGTTGGAGTATTAAGTATCAAAAATTAATTGAATTTAAGTCGAAGTAATACACCGAACAATTTTGTTACGTTATATAAGCTAAGAATAAAGTGGAAAATACGTTTGAATATGAAGAAGAAATATTTGTAACTAGTATAAATTTTGAAGAATTAGTAAGATGGACGTATCTAAAATGTTTAATTATAAAATTATACCAATAAAAGTCCTTATGATCGACATATCAAAATGACGATTTTTGCGTTTTTACACGTCTCTTGGTAATCAGAAGGTTGGTGAACAAACGACTATGAGTGGGAAAACTTTATTAAGAAAAAAGGACAACAATGAGTGCAGAAAAAAATTAAATAAATATTTCAACGTCCTTACGGAGTATGGACCTTATCGAAACGATGTAAATTGGCATAAAAGTAATATATATAAAATTATGTAAAAATTATGATGAAAGCACATATGTTGCTATTGGCAATACATACGTCAAAATCAGTTTTGAGTGTACTGACTTAAAAGTTAGATTTTAGTTAATGGAATATAGCTCTGTGTCTATACTCTGCTCTGTATTGTGTGTGATCATAACAGGGATATATATATTTTTTTTTTTGACTCCTATGATTAAAGTTAATATTATGTAAAGGTTTAATTCGAGGAGTTTCGTGAGTTAATATATGATTTATTGTTTATAAATAAATGCTTTGTTATTGCGTTTGTTAATTGTATAGGAGGTGAAATAACAAAGCCTAATTCAATCAAACCAAAATATCGATCATAAAATAACTCATGCGCCAATAAAAGATGACAACCATATCTTTCAAAAAAGTTAGAAGTTTAGATTTATTAACAAGATATACTATAAAATAAATTTTAAATAAATAAGTTTCAAAAGGGAAACACAATGAAATCATCATCTAAGTATCACCTAAACAAGAGTTTTCGAAGTAGAAACTTATGTTGGACTAGAGACTTTAAGAGACCAAACAAGACACCTAAATATTGGAAAAAATGAGATCTCAAACAATATTTATCCATCCTTGGGTTGGTAGGAGATTTGTTTAACAGTGATTGTTACTATTTTTTTCTCTGATCACCTAACTTATCACTCATTAGGTCCAAGCACAAAGCTAATAATTCCAAATTTAATAAAATAACGCCATAAAATTGACGCATATATAACTCTTGACAGCGAAACCTAAAAAGGAAATTTCAAAAAAAAAAAAAAAAAAAAAAAAAACCTAAAAAGGTAAGCAGAGAGAATCAATGATTACGCATGCATGACGCACATGGGTTTGTAATGGGAATAAATCTATTTCAACATAAATGTGTTGTTTGATATTATTTTTAAGCCTTTTTTTTTCTTATAACCGAAGGATCACGGTCCAGATCTCATATTAATCTCCGAAACAATGGATACTCATACCATAAAGCAAAAATTTCAACCATTACAATACAAATACTTGAACTCTAGTAGTCTCATAACTTCGTAAGTCATTCCACTACGAGATCACTATATTATACTATTTATAATTAGATTATTTGGTAACTATTCCATGTAGTAACAGCAGTATAGTCGACATCTCACGAACGTGTTATTTAATATTCTGATAGTATTCAATTTAATAAAGGCCTCTCTCATTTCTCCATATTCGCGACGGCAATTAAAAAAAAAAAAAAAAAAAACTTTTTTACGCACCAGTTGAAAAAGGAGTAAGGGACGATAACATGCGAGATATAGTTGGGCCGGAATTTATAGATACTGGGCTTGTACAGGCCTACCTATTTGAAACAGCGAGTTACATTTTTTATCATATAAATAGTCCCAACACAATGATCAACGCATTTTTCATATCAAATATTTAACGCTGCATGTTTGGAATATTTCGGGTAATTTAATAATAAAATCATATTAGTTGAATGTTTTTTGTCATTTAAAACGTTTATACAAGTTTTAAAAAGAAGAGAGTAAATGAAAAACTTGATATTTATATAAACCCACAAAAAAAAAAAACCCAACACTTAAAATCGTTTATTTTTTTTGAAAAAATAAATTCATTTATTAGACCTCCATCATTTGATTTATGGGTGAATAATTCTTGGTACCCTAATTATAACATTGTACCCGATTAAACTAAGTTGGATATCAAATTTGAAGTTTTTTTTGTAAAACTCGGATATCAACAACTATAATCTTACATGTTTTATCATATATATTTTATTTTATTACATTTTCTGATCAAATTTAAATAAGCATGCATTAAATTTTCCTTTCAGCATAAATAAATAAACAGAAATCCGACTGCAGAAGGAGTAATGACCTGGGAATTTAAGGTTTATTATATGCATATAAACATTTTAATACTATCATTTAATTTACAATTTAATAACCCCACCAATCTTTCATTTAAATGCATTGAAACCTCAAGACCAGTCTCACTGCCATATAAATAAATATACCAAAATTTAATTTAACACCGATTTTTTCATTTTTTAATATTGGTACGGTTACGCATTTTCGACCAGCCGTCTTATTAGGAATACGTATCCTCCAAAATAAATATCCATATATTTTTTTTTTATATAAACCTTAATGCACATCAAATAACGTATAAGTTTAAATTTAAATTTGTTGAATAATATAGTAACTTTTGACGTCAACTGAATCAATCCCGATAAAGTAATGTCATTTTTTCACACATTCGTATGTGTTTGTGTATGTGTGAGTATAAGTTAATAAAAGCTATTAAATGTTAGGTGTTAAGAAAATTTCCGTGAGCATCATCGCTTCGTCACCCTAAGAACCTAAATTGCTTCAAAGCTCTTTGGGTCTGTTCTTAAATGCTTACACCTTCCTATTTCCTAAAAAAGCCAATTAATTAATATCTCACCACATATTATTTAATGCTTTTTCAAAATGTTGACAGGAGAAGTAAATAAAAATAATGTCGGTATAGTTTTGCTAGTGATTGTAAATAAACAATTTAGGAAGTGTTACTAATATGTTTTTGAAAGTCAACAACAAGGAAAGAAACTCGAAACAGCAATTGAATAGAACATATTCATAATTTCATAATTACAGAATTAGTCATAATTCATAAATCACGGCTGGCAAAAAAAAAAAAAAATGTAGTCATTAATCACTAATTAAAGTCGTAAGGGAGGTTTGAAAAGTAATTAACGCTTAGCAATTAATGCGTCTCACTCTCTCCCTATCTCTATAGCATTTAAAACACTTTGGCTCTTTCTACTATAATTCCTCTCCTCCATTCGACAGTTCCTCTTGTAACAATTACTACAAGAAAAGAAAATATTAGTCTATTTTCGGAATATGCATATTTCGAGACTGATTTCAAGAAAAAAAATACTCTTCATGTTGTTTGCATTTCTTTTTATTATTACAAACGCAGAAATTTTATTATATTAAAAAAAAATATCATCTATATACAGTATTGATGTAAAATAAAATACTAAAATTTAAACGTACGAAAAATATGGTAAGGGTATGAAGAAAACGTGTAGTGCGTGAAGTATGGAAAAATAAGAGATCAACACACATTAAATTCATTAAATGTAAATGCTAGTAGTCAATAATGGTACAACGATAAATGTAACCCCTCATTAATACTATTAGCTTTGTACTCAATAATAGAAAGTAAAGTAAATCAATTTTGAATATTAAAAAAAGAACATACTAAATCTTACTGTATTATATTTAATACTCCTATTAGTAGTAATCAATTAAATTTTGTTTAAAATTATATAACGTGCCGCATTTAATAATAAAAATTCAACATTTCGACTCTTTAATATTGGCCCCTTCTATATAACTCTCTCTGCGTTTACACAGCCCCATTACTCTCTCTCTCTCTCTCTCTATCTATCTCTGAGTTCTGATATGGCTGCTGACGTCAGCTCTCTTGTACGGTTACTAAGCGGTTACAAAGACGATCGAGCGGTGGTGAAAGAAACTACCGGAGCGAAATCTACGGCGGCGCTGATGACTCGCGACCTCCTTGGAAGCGGAAGAGGAGGTGATCGGTCACTCGAGCTTGACCTCGACCTTCAAGTCCCCTCCGGTTATGAAAAACGCCTCGATTTGAAGGTTCGTGTTGAACAATTTTTAGATTTTTTGAGAAATCGAACGAACAGAGACAGATAGATTTCTATAATCGTGATTTTGGGCTCTGATAAGATCGTACCTCGTTTGTTTTTGTGAAATTTGAACAGTCAGGGAAAGTGTATTTACAACGATGCAATTCAACGAGCTCTTCGTCAATAACAAACGCAGATCAATCCAATCAAACAGTACCGACGTTTCAGGATTTGAATTTTCCACCGAATTCGAGTAATTCTCCGGCGAAGCCTTTGTTAAACCTCTTCGACGACACGAAGTTTGAACTGAAGCTACTCCCGTCGACTCGTCCTATGTCATTATCTCCCAACACTAATAATTTCCAGAGCGTATGTACTCTCGACAAGGTGAAATCAGCTCTAGAGAGAGCAGAGAGAGATCCGGCTATGTTTAAGAAACGTCATCAATCGCCGGAAGATACGGTTTCTGATCAGTATAGGACGGAGGCGGTTGCGTCACCGGTGGTGGCTGGATGTCCTGGATGTTTATCGTATGTTTTGGTGATGATGAACAACCCGAAATGTCCGAGGTGTGATACCATTGTTCCTTTGCCTGCAAATTCTATGACGAAGAAGAAGCCTAAGATTGACCTCAACATATCTATCTGAAACTTTAGGGGTTTAATTGGAACATTTTTCATTTTTAGGGGGTCTTGGTGTGTAAATGATAGATAAAAAAATATTATCAAGGGGTTTATTTTGTAATCCCAAAAAAAAAAAAAGAAGAAATTTAATGGGGAAGGAAGACTAGAATGATGCTAATGGTATTTTTGTAAATGCATTAGTTGAACATCAAAAAAATGATTTCGTATACTTATTTAGAAAAAAATGGAATTCACGGAATAAATGATTTAATTGTATTACGACAATTTATGTTAAACTTTAATTTTTATTTCTCTACTTTTGAATAACCTAAAGTCTATGGTTGGTTGGAAGGTAGTTTGAATTCATTGTATTTGTTCATTTAAATGAACTTTGTCTTTTTAAAAAACAAAACAATTATATATATATATATATAGTCAATTTTGTTAATATATTGAGAATTGTTTTACTATTGGACTTGGCATTGGATACAGATGACTCCCTTTCTGAGTGGTTATGATTTTCCTAAAATTGATGACTACTAAATGAAACGAGGAAGTGAGTTTGCATGCATAATGCCTTCAACAAACAAGTTTTTTTTTTATATTCAATGGGACAGCTGTTCATTTTTTTGAAGGCTTTAATGTCCTAGTTTTTGTGTGGCCATTCAAAGTTATGCTGACTAAATGAACATAAAGTGCGTCAACAATGCACACATATTCATATACTCCTATGTGAACAACTGAAACTAACGTAATATAAATGCATGTAAACAAACTTATTTATAATAAAAATGTCAACGACGTAAAGAAAGTAAAAATGCAATATTAACGAACAACATACGCATGGAGAAGTCTATAACTTCTCGGATATAGTATTATACTACAGCCGACGAGTTAGATTTATGATACAGTTTATACCAATCGTGGGACCAAAAATAATAATATTTCGTAGGTAAGTATAGTTTTGGCATTTAACATCTTGGTGTGTGTGTCATTTCCACTTACTCCGGATGTGATACGTATAATATATGGTTTGATATTCATCTTTATCCAAAACTAAAATCTAGAGTATATATTTAGTACCTCTACAGTTACGAAATTAGGTTTACGTTATAATTATCTAAATATATATATATAGGTGTCCTATTCACAGGGATATAGTTCTAATTTCATTATTCTGGGCTATATAATGGATAGGAAGATGAGAAAAGAAAAAGAAAAAATGAGAAAGGCATCCTAATAGAAACGAATTCAATTTAATAGGATTGTGACATCTAATAAATTGTAGTTAATGCTCCTGCTACAATTATGAACTTTGGTCATTTCCTTTACGAAAACATTTTAAATTCCACGTGTCGACTTATTTGCCTTCTCCATTAATTGATTTTGTCATATTGTTTCATCCTGTGCTTTTCAGGGAAAATCCCAAAACAATATCTTATGAAATTTTGATTTTTCTTTGTTTCATTTCATGTGACTTTCTGATTATTCGTACGTCAATACCCGAAATTGTGAAAAATCAGTTTTAATATATAGAGAAACTCTTTTGGGCCCATATAAACTTAGTTGTATCCTTAAACGGGCCTAGCCCATGTCGATGACGTTTTTTTTTTTTTTCCAAAAAGAAATATTATTTTACTATTATCATTCTCTTCACGAAAACCCTAAACCCTAATTTAGGTTTTTCGATTCTGTGCAGACAGTTCTCATTTTTCAATTCCATTAGTGCGTCTTCTCTGTTGCTGCTTCTGAACCAGCGGGGAGATAATGGGAAAAAGTAGGCGTAAACAGAAGGTAATACCACCACCTCAGCTTCCGCCGGATGTACCCGAAGAGGATATCGAGTTTTCCGACGAGGATTTAAAATACGTCGAAGAGAACACTGAATACGCCCGATTCGTTGCTCGACTTGACACAGCCGCTATCAATAAGTACGTAGACGATTTTGCTTTTCAAATTTTTTTTTTTTTTTGTATTAGTGTGAGACCAATTTCAAATTCCTTCTGTGTTAGTGGTTTCTTGATTGCTCCTACTCTTACTTAGCTAATAGACTTTCATTTCTCAATCTAAGATTATCAATCTGATCAAATAGTTTGAGAAAGAAGAGGTCTTGTTTTACACATTATTGATTCTACTAAGTTTTTTCGACTTGTGCATAGCTTTTTACGTTTTTCATCTGAATCTCTGTATTGATATTATCTTGTTACGCTGTTGGTAGGCAATGCGGTGGTAGAGTACAGACAGTGGAGGATAAATATGAAGAAGAACGATCAAAGAAGAAAACTCATCAGGAAGCCAAAGGGAATGGCGAGATTCTAGTGGATCCTGTAGATGTTCTCCCTATCAAGACTTTAGATGGAAAACTCCACTATAGAATAGGTAATAAACGAAAAAACTATTTTTTTTAATGGCTCCATTGTACCATTCTTAATGTGGTATTTTCTGTTTTGTGGCTACTGGTTGTATATGGATATGGTTCAGAGTCAAAGAAATCAAAACTAGCTGAAGCCGATACAGATGAAGCAGAGGAAGATGTTCTTGAAGATGAGAATACATTGAACAAATCTCAAAGGAGAGCAAAAGCTAAAAAGAGTAAAAAAGAGGCAAAGAAACAAGAGAAGGAATTACCTAATGAGATTGTACAAGAGGAAGAAACTCCCCAAGCCGCAGTTCTGGTAATGCCTGTTTTGCGTTTCTCTGTTTTTTTTTCTACATTTTATGAGTTACTAAAAAACTTTCAGCATTCATTCTTTGACATGTTTTTCAGTGAGCATCATATTTGATAGCCTTCAGCATCTTGATTGTGCTAATATCTATATATTAAAAGAATTCGTAATAATTTTCTGGAGTTAACCATTCTGAAAATTGGGTATTTTTTTTAATTTGGAGCGTAAAAGTGTTTTCCATATTCATTCCTTATTTTTTTAACGTGTGAATGATTTTCTTCTTTCATCAGGCAGAAGTGAAAGAAGAACTATCTGCTGAAGAGACACTTGAAAATAAAAAAAATAAACTCGCTGAATTGGGAATGTTACTACTTTCTGATCCAGAGGCAAACATAAAATCTTTAAAGGAAATGTTAGATATCTGCAAGGATGAGAATACTAAGATAGTGAAACTTGGCTTGTTATCTCTTTTGGCCGTATTTAAAGATATTATTCCTGGGTAATTTTATCAATCTTCTCTGTACCTTTGTTCCTCATTTTAGTTGCTAATCATTCTCTTCATTCTTTCCCTTACTGATGTTGGTATTTAACTCTTATTTTTTTGTGGTGCCAGATATCGGATTAGACTTCCTACAGAAAAGGAGCTCGAGATGAAGGTCTCAAAGGAAGTGAAGAAAACCCGGTTCTATGAGTCGACTTTATTAAAGGCGTACAAGGTGTGCATCTCAAATATATTTGACTCTTATTTCTCTGAGTATAATTATAATACGTTTTCCTTTGCTGCTGATGTCCTTGACAGGCATTTCTGCAGAAGTTAATTATATTAGAAAAGCTGCCAGTATATAACCAAATTGCAACTCGGTGCATTTGTACATTGCTGGAAGCAGTTCCTCACTTCAACTACCGTGATAACCTGTTAATTGCTGTTGTCGGAAATATCAGCTCGCCAGATGAAGTCGTAAGGTCCTGGTTATGTTAACCTTTTTTCAGAGTGACTAATTATGTTCAACTGATATACCATGGAATCTAACCCATTGTTAATCTCTTATTTTCATAGTCATGTCATTGTACTGCAACAGCATCCATTCTGTTCCTATCTAACATTTGTTGCGCCTGTTTGTGTATGTAGGAGACTCTGTTGCTCTACTATCAGGTCTCTTTTCTCAAATGAAGGGAAACATGGTGGTGAGCTGACCGCGCAAGCTGTACGCTTGATTGCTGGTCATGTCAAAGCTCACAACTGTCAACTTCATCCTAATTCTATCGAGGTATTGATTGGTCTAATTCCAACATTCTAAGAACCACACATTTATGCACCACATCACTGAGTAAAAGTGTTAGAACTGCTCCTGATGGAAAAATCTAGATCATGAAGTTCACATATTTTAAAACATTTTGTAAGACTGTTACAAGGTGCTTAATAGCTCAGGGTGAGCTATTGAGTTTGTTTTCATTTACCCCTGCTTCCATTTTTCTATCTGTCCTTAGGTGTTCATGTCCATTCGCTTTGACGAGGATATTGGAAAGCGTGACAAAGAGGATGAACATAATAAGAAATATAAGAAAAATAATAAAAGAAAAAACCAGGAGGAGCAAAATCAAGTGCAGGAAAATGAGAGGAAGAAATCGAAGAAAGAAATGATGTCTAAGATAAGAGACGAAGTAATTTACTTTCCTTCTGTGCAATGTTTTCCATTGCATTGACTACCATTATTATGACCATAACAACTAAAATGGGTTCCGTTTGTGCTATTGGTTTGCTATATAAATTGATATTTATTGATGACTTGTTGTTCTTAGGTTAATGCTGATTACAAAGGGGTTACCTATGAACCAGATGCTAAGGAGCGGCGAAAGATGCAGACAGAGACACTCTCTGCTGTTTTTGAGACCTATTTCCGTATCCTGAGAAACACAATGTATACAATTGGCGAAAGGTATTTTCATAGATTGTTAAAGCTAATTAAAATTGTGTTTTCCAGTTGTCCTGAATGGGAACTAAATAATGCTTATGTTCTAATCAAACTCCAAAAGATATCAGTAAAATTCTTTGTTGGCTTTACAGTCACAAATAACTATTTTACTGGTCATATGGCTGTGTCAATGTTATTTTAGTTCTTTTTTTCACGATGTCACTTTGACTAATTGCAGCACAGAAGAAAACCCAACTTCAAATCCGGGTTCCTTTGGAGCACACCCTTTGCTTGCTCCATGCTTGGATGGTTTGGCAAAATTCACCCAACAATTGGACTTGGACTACATCGGAGATCTCATGAACTATCTAAAGAAGCTTGCTTCTAGCAGTAGCGTCTCCAACAACTCAAAGCAGAAAAACTCAAAACTGTTGACAGTATCTGAACGCCTTAGGTGTTGCCTTGTCGCCTTCAAAGTCATGAGGAGCAACTTAAATGCCTTGAATGTTGACTTGCAAGACTTCTTTGTCCAGCTCTACAACCTCATTCTCGAGTACCGCCCCGGAAGGTTTGTTATAACTTTTCCCTCTTTTTATCACGACAGAAGCTGAATTTAGTTTAGTCTATAACACTTTGTGATGTTAAACAGGGATTCAGGTGTAGTGTTGGCCGAGTCTCTGAAGATAATGTTGTGTGACGACAGACATCAAGACATGCAAAAAGCGGCCGCATTTGTGAAACGTTTAGCCACATTCGCGCTTTGCTTTGGATGTGCCGAGTCTATGTCTGGTAATAAACGTTACAAAACACTTTGAATTACACATCACAAGTCCTTATCTCAAATACGATCTCTCATTCTACAATATTTGTTCTCTTATAGCGCTTGTCACCTTGAAAAATCTGCTTCAGAAGAACGTTAAATGCAGAAACCTTCTAGAGAATGATGCTGGAGGCGGCTCTGTTTCTGGTTCAGTCGCAGTAAGTCACAAAAATTTTACCCTCTTTTACAGATTTAACTTGGGAATATAATTCATTGCTTACCAAAATCTCGATTGCAGAAATATCAGCCATATGCAACAGATCCTAACCTAAGCGGGGCTTTAGCAACAGTGCTTTGGGAACTCAGTCTCTTGAGCAAACATTATCATCCGGCGATCTCAACAATGGCCACAACAATCTCCAACATGAACACTTCTCAAAGCCAGACTTTTCTTTCTGCAGTTACTCCACAACAAGCTTTTGCAGATTTTTCTCTTGTAAAGGAATCGTTTGAGCCCAAGAATGAGTCTCGGAAATTGAACAACAAGCGGAAACGAGATAGTTTGCCTGAAGAAGCGAAGAATGTTCTGGAAATCGACATGGTTAAGCTCAGCAAGAAATTGAAAGAGAGCTTTACTATTCTTCAAGATATAAAAGAAGATGAGAGAGTGAGAATGGAGTTGCAGTCTGAGAAGGAAAAACCATTGAAGAAAGTGGTGAAGAAGAAACTTAAGAACCTTAAACCCAAAAAGAAATTTTGAAAGGCTTTTTGATTTCCCCCCTTTAACGTTATATGCATTGCTTAAATTTAAAACTCATCAGTTGAAGTTGTTAAATCTAATTTCGAGTACACTTTTGTTGGAGTGGCATTTATTGTCAACAAAATAATATTTCTATTCACATCAACCTTGGTAATCCGGGATTTACTAATCCTGCAAAGTTGAAAAAATAAAAAAATTCAGGTTTAACTCTTAGTAAGTCGTACAAACGTCGTATAAAAATTCTAATCATTTTAATACAAAACAACATGTGCCTTCAGAGTTAAAAGATACGCACGATCATCCTCTTATCCACTCACAGTTCGCCACACACTGTGTATTAAAATTAAACAGTTGACTGTGTTCATAAATAATAGAACTAGAGATGTCAGCTAATAATAATCTGTTGTAAGCTATTAACAGCAACTTGTTCCCCACAAAGAGTCCAGCCGTACAACGGTACAGGGAAGATACGATACGGGTCATGTGAGACCTTATATTATAAAGTACAAAACTTATATTTTTGTACCTTTTGCTACTTTATAATATAATATGGTTTTTAAATATATATATATATATATATATATATATTTACATAGACCATTAGTTACATAGAACTCTAATACATATTTAATAAGCATATATATATATATTATAAAAAATATTGTAATTTTCATAGTGGATATAAGTCTTTTCATAGTGGATTATCCACCCAAGACTCACATTGTATCATTGTTTAATCATATTTAATGGATAAAATGTTTGGTTTTGGGACGATAACATGTATCAACATCAACAACAAAATTATCAGTTACTTCATTGACTTTAAATTTAAAATGATTAGTAATTAATTATTATATAGTTGATGAATGATCCGTACGGTACAAAAAAAAAACTTGTATTTTGTCACTTCAGTTTTTTTTTTCTCATTATAAAATTGATAATTTGGAGATAAAATCGGAAAAAACAATTCACATTCTCAATCATCAAGAAAAAGTTCTCCGATCAGTCAAATAAAAAAAAAGGAGAAGATCGAAGAACAAACAAAAAAAATATCTACTCTGTAGAGAAATCTTCAGCAGATAACGAAGCGATGAGCTCCGATGTATCAGCGAATCCAGATCGGAGAGACTCCACAACTTGCTCGAACACGAAGACGTTACAAGGAATATGAAGAACTCCTTTCTGAGCGTATCCGTATTCCTGAGCTGATCGATTCAGCAATCCAATGAATACAGGGTGGTTCAGCAGCTCCGCACTCACCACGTACCTCTCCATTTCTTCGCCGACATTGACGGGGACGTAGCCGGAGGGAACACTCGTCGGATGATTGATATCGCCGCTGCGAATTAGGTTGCAGGAGGATGAGTCGGCGATTCGCGAGACACGGCGAATCAGAGGCTTCATCTTTGATTCTATACAGAGCATTTTTTCAAATATTTGTAGAATGAGAGAGACCACAGAGTATATTAATTTTATCGGAACACAGAGTACATTAAGTATTACTCTATTTCATTTGAGATGGAACAATTGGTATTTAATTTATTTTCATACGTATATGTGTTAACATAATGAGTTATGGTCAAATAAACTATTGAATAACTACCTAATTTTAATTATGCAAAATGAGAAATTCCTCTAAATTTGGTAAAATATCCAAATTTTCCTCATTTACATTGGTCAAATTACAGATTGAAATAGTGTGAGTAATTTGCTAACAACTTTCAGAAATGTGGATTACCAAAACTAAAAGTTTTAGCTGTACAAATTAATTTTATAGCTTTTTTTGATTGATGAAATGAAAACGGACGGAGTGGATAAAAAAACGGCGTTGTATTTATTAATCTGGTTTTTGCCATGTATACGCAATTTCTCGGTCTATTCTATCCGTATTTATTCATTATTTTGTTTTGATTTGATAAATTTAGTTAAGTAAATATAAATTAAATTAACAAAAGGAAACAAAATACCATATACTCCCTCCGTTTCACAAAAAGTGTCATTCTAACATTTTTCACACAAATTAAGAAAACATATTAAAATTTCTTTTATACCCTTTAAATTCATATTGACTCTTGGTATTCTTCTATAAACTTGAGGTTAAATTAGAGATTTTGCACCAAATTTTACATTGAAAACCTAAAACGACACTTATTTTAAAACAAAAAAATAAACCTTAAACGACACTCTTTAAGAAACGGAGGGAGTATTGATCAATAGATGTTTCAACCAGCTTATTAATTCACATAAACAAAATAAATTCAAACGAAAAACCAAGTAATAGAACAAAACCAAATATCATAAACAACCCTTCGTTACGGTCTCTGGTCACTACTTATGCCAACGACAATTCAAAAGGACTAAATGTGTATCATTTTACAAGTGCCAATTATTGATCAACTATTTACAATTTTCTCCTTATTTTGATTTTTATTTTTTAGGATTTACTGCAAGTTGACGATGTAATTTATCAAATTTGGCAACATATTTTTTTTTGGTATCTTCATTTTTTTTTGTTGCATTTCGGGAATTAATATTCATATTTGACTAGATTAAAAAATAAGAGTAAATAAATACAAAATTAATGTTTCGCTTTGACTCTTTAGGAGGGAAAAAGGTATATATTTAAAAGTGGGAGAACAAAACAGAGCTTGCGGCCAAATCTACTGGAAGACGAACAATCATATTTGAGATAAAACTCTTCGATTCCTCTGCAAATTAAAAAATCGTAAGAATCAAATTATCGTGGAGATGTTAGCACGATCGGATTTCGAGCTTTCTGATGAGATTCAATCGGTAATCCCAACGGATCCTTTGGAGCAGCTGGATCTGGCGAAGAAGATCACATCCATGGCGATCGCCTCAAAGGTGTCTAATTTGGAGGCTGAGGTGGTTGGATTGAGACAGAAACTTCAGGAGCTTGAGAGTAAGGCGTATCGTTACGAGAGAGATATCAGAGAAGCCGATTCAAGGTTGAAGATTGTCCTCCATGATAATGTGAGATCTATGATCCTTTCCATATCTTCAAGAATCACATGTTACTCTTATGTCTTTATTTTCTGCTGAAGATGAATCTGACAAAGGAACGCGATTCACTTGCAACCACTGTAACGAATCTGAATCGTCAAGTGGCTAAGGTGAAAGCTAATACTTCTCTTTTCTTTCATATTGTTGATTTTTTGTAAGTCATACACTCTGAGGAAGAAACAATTAATCATTTTTAGTTGGAGACCTTCAAGAGGCAATTGGTTCAATCCCTAAGTAATGAGACTGCTCTGGTAAGATATAATTGGTTTTACCACTTTTTTTTGTCACTACACATTCTTCTTCTCTGTTTATTTCTACAGCAAACAGAATCTGTTGATATTAGGACATGCGACCAGTCTGTTCCTGTGTCTTATCCAGACAAAGGTATTAGTTAAGATGCCAACCAAATTTTTATTCTTGTTTGGCACTGATATATCTCACTCTTATTTCTCTTCAAAGCAGACCAAAGGACTCATGTGCATTGCTTCCACCATTCTTACAGTAAATCCGAGGACATGACTCATCCACTTGAGGAAGGTAATATTGGATTATTACAACTAGACAAGTGTTATGCTCCAATTCCGAATATATAATGCTGATGTTTTACTTAGCAGTTTCCAAGTACACAGGACCAAGATTTTCTGTTTCTCCCTGGATTACGCCAGCTAGAACACCAGCAGATATATTCTCTCCTCCAAGTAATTCTTCTGCAGAAACAACTTCTGGTGCAATATCTCCCACAAATACACATTTTGAAATCCCAAAAACAACTCTTTGGTACCCCTCAACCTCAAGCCAGCTATCATCAGCTGCAAACTCTCCTCCTCGTGGTCTCCCACTTCCAGGTTAGGTTCAATTCATTAGGTGGTAATGAGACTGCAAACTTTCTCTGATGGTAATGCATTAACTTACGCAGCTCGTACATCTCGCATTGATGGCAAGGAGTTTTTCCGTCAAGTCAGGTTAGCTCTTTCTCCTTGTAGTCAGTATGCGAATTTAGCCTTAACCTGTGAAGCAAACATTTCAGTCTCTGTTGATCATCCAGGAACCGATTATCATATGAACAGTTCCGAGCCTTCTTGGCTAACATCAAAGAACTGAATGCTCAGAAGCAAACCCGAGAGGTAAGCAAAAGTGGTTTTGATTCTTCATTTTTACAAGTATATAATGCTTCATAAGCATTTAATGATGTTCCGCATTTGCTACTTAGGAAACCCTGAGGAGAGCGGATGAGATATTCGGGACAGTGAACAAAGATCTATACCTTTCTTTTCAAGGACTTCTCAACAAGAACAAGAGCTAGCCCATGTGTGGATTATGTAGCAGTTAGATTTCTCAGATGAGAATGTTATGTCAAAAGATAATTTTATCTATAAACTAGCCAAACTTTTACTGACTTTCTTGGTTTCAAATCATTTTCTTGGTTTGAAGCTACACATCACTCCTCTCTCTGACTTTCAAGACAAGCTTTAAGTCTTTAACCGAATAAACTAATTATTTTATGGGCTAATGGGCCGAGTTATAAATAACCCGCTGGGGCCCGTTACATTTTTCTCTACGAATGAAGCTGCAAAATTTTCTCGGAGGAATATTTTCTGGGGAATTCTTCTCGGTGCTTATCTTTCTGGAAGGAGTTTGTTCTTGTTTTCATTGTTTTGGTGTGTAATCTTTCATCAGAGCAGTTATAACTACAACTCTACAAGTGTTGTGTTGCACTGTACTATACTTTACTGTACTGTACTTGGTGGGGATTGTGCACATAAGGTGTTCGATAAAATATGTCTAAGCCGTTTTTGGACAGACGATGTTCCATCGCATTCGGTCTGATTCAGTTTCGGAGAACGAGTATGTTTGGAGAAAGTGAGAACTTCGTATTGTTTCAGGGAAAATCATCTCAATGGACGTTTGTTCAGGTACGACAAAAGTCGGGTGGAGGAGGATGGAGACCCAAGAAGAAAGTATATCATAGAGTTCATGAGCTTGACAAAGCAATAGACTTGAAGAAGAAACCAACTCTGATACTTCAACTCAAATCCATTATTCAGGCGCAGAAACATGGAAGCCTTCTTCTTAGGGATCTTGAGAAGCATGTTGGGTTTGTTCACAAGTGGAACTTAATGGCTGCCATTGAGAAGTACCCATCGATATTTTATGTTGGAGGTGGAAACAAAGAACCTCCATTTGTTACGCTGACTGAGAAAGCTAAAAAGATTGCAACTGAGGAATGTGAAGCTACAGAGTCAATGGAACCTATTCTGGTTAATAATCTTAGGAAGTTATTGATGATGTCTGTTGATTGTCGAGTGCCTTTGGAGAAGGTTGAGTTTATTCAACCTGCAATGGGTTTGCCTCAAGATTTTAAGAGTACCTTGATCCCTAAGTACCCTGAAATTTTCTCTTTGAAGGTTATCAATGGTAAAGTTAATCTTGTTTTAGAGAATTGGGATTCTTCATTGGCAATCACAGCACGAGAGGATAGGTTATTCCGTGAAGGAGTCGTCGAGCCAGTTGGGGACAGAAAGAAGGTCAGGATCACAAAGGATGGCAATTTCTTGGGACAAAATGCGTTTAAGATTTCTTTTCCTCCTGGTTTTAGGCCTAACGCTAGTTATTTAGAGGAATTTGAGAAGTGGCAGAAAATGGAATTTCCATCTCCCTATCTTAATGCGAGAAGATTTGATGCTGCAGATCCTAAAGCTAGGAAACGTGTTGTAGGTGTGCTCCATGAACTGCTCAGTTTAACAATGGAGAAGAGAGTGACGTGCGCACAATTGGATGCATTTCACTCCGAGTATCTGCTTCCATCAAGACTAATACTTTGCTTGATAAAGCATCAAGGGATCTTCTACATTACTAACAAAGGAGCAAGGGGTACAGTATTTCTCAAAGAAGCTTATACTGGTTCTAATTTGATCGAGAAGTGCCCGTTGATATTGTTCCATGATAGATTTGTTGCACTCTGTGGTCGGAGAGAAGTCAATCTATCTAATGAATTGCAGTCTTCGAGTTTTATCTCCTAATCTTATACTAAACCCGAGATGTGTACCCCCAAGGCATATTGCCCATTGATTATGTTCCAGCAAATAAGATTCAGTTTATAAGGCCCTGAACCTTATAAACATTTCACTGTATCATTTCTTCTTAGAGTCAGTGTCTTCTCATGTGAAGAAAAGAAACCTACTTGTTAAGATATTAACTTTTCACCAACAAACAGAAGTGTAAATACTATCTGTTGATTGAGGATGCTAACTTGATGAAAACCAGAACGTGTCACAGCGTCTGATATGGTACCATGGTAGATGTGACTGGCTTATTGACTATATACTGTGAATGTGATAAGAACTATCTTGTCCATGTGGAGGTTGTGGATGCAGGTGATATTATAATACACTTGTTTTTTTCTCTCTGTACACGACTCTCTTGAATGTTTTCTCCAGAAAACGATAACGGAATCTTCTTCGTGTTTACACAGGACGGGACATTTATTTGAATGCAGGGAAAGGGGGTCCAGAACTCATGTGGCTTATGAAGGCATCATGGGAAAAGAGCCAAAGGGAAAGACAATTAAATCGCACTCCACAATCCCCCCATTTTAGACCAGAGTCGCATTCATGTTCAAAAACAAAAGGTCAGTGTTTTCATTATTAGCCTCTTTATTTTTGTTTTACAATTTTATGGTAAAATACACAGTGCATTATAACAACCAAGTCCTGTCTCGTTCTTTTCTGCTGGCCCCGTTTTTGTTTCTACATTGAAAGCCATCCATTTTTGAAATTGTTTTTGGAGATAAACAACAAAACTCTCTTTTTCATGGTGTTGAATGGTAATAGGCTGCTGATACATCAATTTTGCTTTGCTTTGTTGGAGAAACATTTAAACTGCGTAGTTACTTGTCTGTTTTTTGTTCTTAGTAAGGTTCCGTGTCTTGTTTGAACATGTTAACTAACCTCTATATAGTCGAAACCTATCAAGTTGAAATCTATATTAAAAAAACACCTATTGGCACAAAAGAAAATCCAAAGTCAGATTCTTTAATTTTCTCTTTCTTAAAACTTTAACAAGTAAATGGATTCCTCTCCTTGTCATTTGGCATCTCATCCAAATGAAGGGTACACAATTCAAAGCTTAAAGACAAGATCTTGAGACTGATTGAAGCATCAAGATCAGTTAAACACCCATCTTTGAATTTTTTTGTTCTCTTTTCCTTTTCTACCTTGATAAAGTCAAATTACATACCAAATGTGAGGATCATCCGCTAACAGCTCGACGTATCAACCACGAATTGGAATCGATACGCTGATGTTGCATTCGGTTACAGAAATCTATGAAAACTACGGAAAAAGACTTATAACCACACTCTGATATCTGAATTTTCTTCTTTGTAAATACTGAAAAACACAGTTACAATTGATTGAGCAGGGAAACTTTGTCTGTACATAGACAAAGACGTTGGTTTTTTGTTTTTTAAAACCAAAGGGAGCCCCAATGAGGTACTTTTGGATGATGATGCATAATAAAATCAAGTTGACACATAAAAGATCAAAACTTTAGGAGGTATCATTTTCATGTATAGAGGTTTTTGATTTCTTGGGGACAAAATTCTATGGTCCATTATTGTACAGCGGTTCTACAGTCCCAACCATTTTTCTGTGAATTATGTGTACTGTTTTGGACAGAAGAACACATCATGCAATCTCTCTCTCCCTCTTTCTCTCTCTTCTTTTTCTTTTGAAAATTCGTTTTCAGCATTTCCAAAACCCCCCAATCTAATTTAGTTATAATAATCAAGTACATTTTCCACAAGTTTATGTACTCCTTTCTCTGCATAGTATGATCTCACCTTAATGCATCTGTCTTCATTGATCTAATTATCTCAACTAATTCCATGATTATGTTAGTAATAAATATTGGTTTGTGGTCATTACTCGGTATTGATTAAAAGAATAAAGGTGCCATCTTCAGCCTGAGACTCCTCATGCATGTCTGTTTTCTTACTGTTAGACATTGCTATTTTCAAAAAGTAAATCATAGACATTGTACAAAACTTTAGATTTCTCCATTTCTCTTTTCTTTATTTCTTTTGATACTCATATCTATTTTATTGTTTCTTGATACTCCCCACATCAGCACTTTAGTTACCTTTTCCCAACAAAATATCTTTTTATTCCCATTGACATAGTCCAATCTGATTTCCCTAATGACTATCCACATGAAAAAAGAGAGCATTTTCATGTATATGTTAACATTAAACTATCATATTATATAGAAAACATATGCTTTATATAAACCTATTCCATCTTGGATATGATATCTGCCCACTAACCCCAACCAAACTACATAAATGATTTGGGTAGTTGGCTTTCTTTCTCTTCTTTTAAAATTTAATTTCTTTTTTACATTGGGATATGTATGGGTGCCTAATATAGACAAGAAAGAACTATTACAAACACTTTCCTACACACTTTTCTCTGTTCAAGAGAGAAAAAGGTATCCATGAACAGTTAATAGTTGTGGAGATATCAGAGTGAGATAGAGGTAGCAATCATATTTCCATATTCTATAGGTCTTCATTCAGATGGGTCTATAACCACATTACCACTCTTTTATATCCCTCTTCTTGAATCATCAAAATCAAATTCCAAGTAATTATGTTTTGACATAATAACATTATATATAGAATCTGACATAAATTCTGCTCAAAAACCAATTAGAGGAACATCTGTGCAGGTCTACTGTGATCATAATGATTCATATTGCTGTAACTTGTGAGAAAAAAATAAGAAAGTGAAACTCTTTTGGAGTCTATTGAGCTTTGCAGTGTTGTGTGGTTGAGTGGGAAAAGACTGATTGTTAACATTACATATATTTTCTTTTTTAGAATTCTCTTTAAATTATTCATCTTTTGAATTGGATGGTACTAATGATGAGAAATAAACAAATCTCCTGTGGCTTTTTCTGCAGTGACTTTCAGACGACTTCACACCAAATCCACTCGGTGTAAAAGAGAAAAGAGAGAGAGAAATAGCATTTTCTTCAGCATTGGTTAATGGTAGGTCACTGATATTCCCACGTAAAAGGAAATGGTCGTAGTGCTTTTTTTGGTATCGTTATAAACTTATCCCTTTGTGATTGTCTTTGACAAATCCTATCTCCTTTGCCACCATAACCTAACCCTTCTAAGAGTTGTAACTATGATGAATCAATATTATGTTTAATGAAAAAAAAAACTAAGCTTTTTCTACTGCTGTTTGGCAAGTTATCATTGGAAGCTTGTAATTTCTATTCACATTTTTGATAAGCATGTTAAAAGGTTAAAAGAGGTGACAAATGTTTCTGTTCCCATTTGGGCTCATTTATTCATAGTCTTGTAGTCAAATCGAATTGATGGCTTAGGGGTGAAAAATGATAAGTGGGACATATTTCCCAACAATAAGATACAATAGATTATATTAAATTTAAAATATTCTTAGGACATAGAACATAAAAGGTAAAAAAGCTAGCAAAATCAATAGGGTGTGTGAGGTTGGACCATTTCATGAGTGCCCCCTTTCACAAGGTAATCTATAAAGTTTTGGTGTTCCCCATCATGACCCCTCCTCACATCTATTTCTCTACTTTTAATTATTCCCAGAGACATGTTGATGTAATTTATTATCTTTTACATCATATCGTGTATATGCCACTTACCTGTGTATATGGGAATAAAATCGTTTACTTTAGTGGTTGTTGCACTCCTAAAGATGATGCTCCCTTGATTTAATCTTCTATCTTTGTTATTTAAGTAGCTAATAGTTGTATGCATTATAGAATTCACATAATATTATAAGTTTCTACGGTTTGACAACAGATAAAAATTAGATTATTCAATAGGGAGTTAGCTTGAATAATCATTTTGGTTTGACAACTCCTAGCGACTTTTCTTTAATTATGCGCAAAATATTTGGATTTGTCATTTGAGCGGAATAGTAGTATTCTTAATTTTCTTAAGATAATATATCAAATTTTCTTAATTTTAATGGGACGAAAGGTTGATTGTAATGAATCGAATAGTAGTTGTTTTTTTTTTCCCATTTTTCAGCTCCAAAGAGTAATATTAAAATCATAGCCTACAATGTAAAAGTAAAATAAAAATTAAAGAGAGCAACCCCGCCAAAGCTGAAATATTGGGAAAATGAGTGTAAATAAAAAATAATATCTAAAATGAGAAGTGGACAAGTTGCATGACACAAACCCTAACACCACAACATTTGCATATCCCATCACTTTACACCAAGTCTTCCACTTTTGCTTCGTTTGTTTCGCTTATAAATATATATATATATATATATATATATATAATATAAACAAATAAATAAAAGCATAACCGTAGGGAAATGTTCTTAGATTCTTTAAAAGTCTCCAAATAATAAAGTAATTTAAACAAACATCAATCGGTCAAGCGTCATGCACTCTCTCTTTTTTCTTTGTTTTTGCTAGATTTGTTGCTTTAGTGTGTACGTGAAGATTGGTTCCTTCTCTTCGTATACTCTTATCTCCATTTCAAAATTACAAAAATTTAAAAGAAATACTCTTCGAAGTTGGATAAAGTTGGAGAGTATTGTCCCAAATTGCTCGAACCCAATGCCAATAGTTATAACCAGTACTTTTTTGAGGAGGTTGAGTAAGACTTAGAATCTTTGCTATAGGAAAGGTATATAATATACTTATTAAGAATATCCAATTTGAATTATGGTCGGAATGAAATTGGAACGATCCGAGCGAAGATGCCAAGATGGCTCAGATTAGTTGCGGTTGCATGAAGAGCCTTAGTTAATATATTTCACATTCACCACCTCATATGTATGTCCCTCAAATTTTTTACAAGATTTATATATCGAAGCATGCAACAAATACGTACAAAACACTAGATCACATGTTAATGTGTGTGTATTTACTTTTAATGTTACAAAATCGATAGTGGAAGTTTTTTTCTTTTCTTTTCATATCATCCGATATTGCAGGGTTTAACCAACCTTTGCTAAAGATTTTTTTTATTTTTATTTTAGGTTAAAGATTTTATGTACTCTCGGCCTTAGAAAAGTAGTATATAGTCTGTTTAACTTGATGTGTGTTTTTCTGAATAATAATACTATAAATTGGGTTAATAATTTAATTTCAGTAGATAATATTGAACGTTTCAAAATGTCATGATCTAGAATATTGAACCTCCATTGGTTGATCCGCCTGTGAATGCACAAAGATGTCAACATCTAAATCTAATAATATAGAAATCTGAAAACCCACTTAGAATCGTATGATTAAAACATAATATTACATGTTTTGATTTTCTCTAGGCACGAAAAATAAAAACTAAACAGATAAATTTGGCTTTAGGACTTTTTATTCGTGCGACGAGTATATCCTCTTTAATGTTGGCATGATCTCTTCACATCACTTTCTCGTGTCTTCCTCTTTTTTTTTTTTTTGTTTATATTGTAACTCTTCTTTTCAAATAAAAATATTTATTTATAGATTTCGACAATATTCAGCAGATTAATCATGCATAAACATCTGTTATACTTAGTCTTGTCATACTAGTAGAATACTACATGTATATGTTTGATAATAATATGTTTTCTATGTTATACGATATAATTCACATATTTTCTAATCCATCCAGCAATGCATTTTTGTCGGAGCCTAGAATCGTAATATATAATTATTATTTCTCGTTATAATCATATACTACAAATATATATATATATATAGAATCTTTGGTTTCCGTAACTTAAGTAATTATGTAACCACATAAAAATTTGCTAGGTAACAAAAATTGAGAATCGGAAAAGAAAAACAAAAACAATGAGAAAAATAAAAAAAAGTGTCAGGAGGAGTACGCAGGACGAACAACAGCGACATTTGCGCGCGTCCGACGTGTCAGCTTTTTACCTCTTCCACTGTCTCTTTCCCTCTCTCTACGCGTCTTTGCCGGCGCGTGTCTTCCACGCCCTTCTACTGTACTGTCCTTATGTCCCACCAATTATTTTTAATTTCCTTTCCTGTAGTTTTGGGATTATTGTTTTTCGAGATAAGATAATAAATTGATAATACAAGTGTAAGCAAACATAAAACTATAATCTTCCTCTTGTTTCAATATATAAATATAAGCGTTGGTTTATCCTTGTTTATGATTAATTTCTTATTGAAAAAAGTGATATTTCTAGAAAATGAAACATCTCTCTTTCTTTGTATGATTATGATTTTTTAGTATAAATAATAAGCAACTAACATATACTTACAGTTTTCTTATAGAAAAAATGAAATAAAACTTCCATTAACAAAAAAAAAAAATAGTATCGGGGTCAAGATGACATGTTAACATGAACGCTAGCGTTTTTAGGAGATGTACAAATGGGACACGTGTGCACACTGGACCCGCATACTCCACACAAGCACAAGTGTCTGCACGGTAACAGCAACACACACGATTCCTCCTCCCCACAGTTTCTACACATCCTCGTCGCCTCCGTTTCTTCACCAGAGCTGCTTCCGCAGCACGACTGCGCATCGTCCTCTGCGTTATTATCTAATCCTGCGCCGCCTAGGTCCTTAACCTGCGCCAGAACCTGCTCGAGGTTGATGCGGAGTTGGTTAGCCGTGGCTTCGTTGGTTTGAGCAAGCTCTCGCCAGATTTGGTTCTCGATGGAGAGTGACTTCACGCGCTCCTCTAGCGCGTGATTAATCTTGCCGATTCTTTCTCTTTCTTCTTCCTTGACTCGAAGCCTTTTAGCCAGTCCTTGCTCTATGGCCTCCATTATCGTCCTCGCTTGCCTCTTCCTCTTCTCTTCAATCTCATACTTCACTCTCTCCATCTAATTACAAAGAAAAATTCAAAATCAAGCGATGCACATTGCAATGCAATGCAACAACACTCTGCCATTTGTGCAAATCTTACATGAAGGGAGACGAATCGATCGATTTCGTGTTGTTGCTGATTGATGTGAGAAGAGATATCACTGTCTTGGCCAAGAAACGAAAACGGAGAAGATGATGATGATCTATGGTTCTGAAGAAGAAGATGAGGATGATAATAGTTTGATCTGGAAGAATCTCTCGAGCGTTTTCTCGTCGGTAAAGGGATAAAATCAGAGTTGGGATGATCAGTAGTACCATCGGCGGTGGTCGGGATAGTATCAGCGCCGCCGTACATATGAAGAAGAGGAGTTGTTGTGTCGTCGGTAACGGAGAAAGGTGAAACGACGCCGTAACCAGTTTGATTGTGATTGCAGAAACCGCCACTGGTTGGTTCCATAGTGGTATTATTGTTACTCAGCATTAATTCTCTGCAAAATACAAATAAAGATTCAGTTGAAAATCACAAAGAAACCTCCTATGAGAAAAAAAAAAAAAAAAAAACCATGAGACCTGTTGGAGAAGAGTCGAGGAGAAGAGAGAAAGAGATTGTGAGCATCGACGGCCATTGAAGAAGGAGAGGTTTAGAGAGAAAGAGAGAGATGAAGATGAGAATATGGAGGAGAAGAGGAAGTTAAAAAGAAGATAGAAAATTAGAAATGCATGCGTTTCGGTTTTTGTTTTTTTTTTTTTTTGGTGGCTTTGATGTGCGTGAAGAGAGCTTTGCTTTTTTTTTTTTCTATTTCTTTCCTTTTTTTTTTTTGTGAGGAAAGACCAAATCGAAACGAACCTCAACCAAATGGTTGTTTCCTATTTATACACATCGATGCGACGAACGTGAAGAGAAATATCAAAACAAAAAACCATGATTTTTGGAAAAGTATTGAATTTTCAAATATTTATTTTGTTCAAAGGTAAATCTAATTTTACATAATTCTTGATATATGTTGATTTTGTTTTTTTGTTTTTTTTTATGGTAAATTTTCTCATCTGCTTAACACGTTTTCTGAAATTGGATATACTATTATGAATTCACTTTTCTTTGGTGATTTAGTTACCTAAAGCTTTGAATTTGGTTGAATTGTATCGGTTATTGTGAAAATTTGGATATTTTCAGTTATAAGAATTAATAATTTTGTGAAGTGGTAACTTGTACCGAAATTGGAGGAAAAGTTATTGAATCGTTTCTTTAGTAATTTGGTCATAGTAGTATTATTAGGAGTAACGCTCGGTTTCGGTTTTGTTCTTTTGTTTTTAAATTACATCACCGTACCAATTAAATAGTGTAGATCGGTTGGGCCGTGAATTTAGGGCCATTACAAGGGTATGTTACGACATTTACCACCGTGAAAAGATGCAAGTTAATTTTGTTTTGGAGAGACATGCAATGAAAATACGACGCGTGTAAAGAATCATGCGTATTGCCATATCAGCATTCCAGCGTGGCGAACATTTCTTTGCTTGGGACCCACAGATTGTCTTTTGTACGGTCCGTTAAATTGGGTTACTTTTTTGAGTAATATTTTTTTCCTTTATTTCGTACGAGTTTGGCGCCATGTGATGCCACGTGGTGAAACATTCTGGCTACTTTCTTTGACCTTTTTTTTTCTTTAATAAGTAAACCAAATTATAACAAAAAAAACTCTAATAGAAACCATTTATTTCAGTAAATATAAATAATATATAATTTCCATTTAAAAATAATTTTACTTGAATATTTTATGTATATTAGTTGTTTTGAAATTTATTTATTAAGTTAATAATAATCTGATATTATAGTATTAAATTCCAATAAAACAATAAATAACAGTGCTTTGATAAAATGTGTGAATTAAAAAAGAAAGATAATTCTGGATCTTATAAACTGAATTGGATCAATTATCCTCCAATTGAATTTAAACAAAAAAGAAAACTAAAAATTGAAGAATCCATAAAATAAAGAGAACCAAGAGGTGGGTAAAGAGAGATGGAGACAGGTTATTGTGGAGATGATATCAGATAGATAGAAAGTAACACACAAGAATTAATTCCTACTTTAATTTATGTCCCTTTTTCTTCTTCTTCTTTACATTTTTGGGTGCTTTGTCATATTTTCTTTGAATCTTTCCTACAAAATAAAAAGTGAAAACAAATATGCCTTTGTCTTTTAAAAGCTTTCAAGTTTCCACCATCTTAATTCGTGTTAGAAAGGCCAATTAAAAAAAAGTAGTTTTGTAAAGTAAAGTGTTTGGTTCTTTCAATAATATTGATCCTTATTCAAATTTTGTCATACATTATATGAGACGACCAACATTAACGAGATATTAACTAATGGGTGTCTGGTACAATTGATCAAATGTACCATTTAAAATATGAAGTCTTTATCTTGACAAAAGAAAAAAAACAATGAAATCTTAAATTGTAATTTCCTCTTTGATTGAAGAGCAAGTGACATTGCACCTTGACTTTGGTGTATGGTATCCTTTTCTTTTCTCTTTACATTATGACTTTGGTTCTCACTTTCCTTTCTTCCTTCTTCTTATTTGATTCAATTTAAAGTTGGTGTTGGTGTTATTCAACCGATATCAACATTTCACAAGAAAAAACCATAAGCATTGTAAGAATCTTAAAGGATGCCTTAGCTAGAAACTTCATCTTCCTTAAAGGAATCATCATAATTTAATTTGTTGTAAAGAAAGAATTCATGCTTTTTGAAATATATACCATATTCATATATCTTTCGGTTCATATACATAATTGTTTGTGTATCAAAGTTTTGATAATTGTGACTTTAATTATGCTTTTGTTCCAACATCATCTCACGCACCTAGATCTTACAACAATTCAAAAGAGGCTTCACTGGCTGGATGTGTAAAGCTTCCCGATAAAGACATGTGTTTCATTAATTGTTGGGGCTTACTAGTGCATACATATCACATGTACTATGGTCCATACATGAGAAGCTCGTGACCTAACGTATTACATTTATCAAATGCACCAAGACAACTTTGGATCTAACATCTTAAGTGGAAGGTAAAAGGGTAACTAAGTACTGTATGGATTGAAACTCACTATCATAAGTACCGAGAGTAAGAATTGTGATCTAAATATCTTTACCGAGTTTCTTATTTTGGTTAACTATTGATGAAGTCATCTCTAAAACTTTGAAATTGTAAAATTACTCAGACCATTATGACTTTCAACATTTAGTGACAACCTTTACATTGGATGTATTGGTGAAATATCCTTTTCAGAACCCGAAGAAGTACCCATCCAATTACTCAAATCATACTCAAATATCGGATGTAAATGACAATTATAACGTGTGATTTTTATTGGTAAACTATCTTGGGAAGATAGATAGATGCATAATAAAAAGAGAAAAAAAGTTAGGTTTGAGAGGTCCCGATTCAATTAAAGATGTGTTGGGCCATCACTCTTTCTTGCTCTTCAAAAAATACCTTACTTAGCCGTATCATCGAAACTTAACTTTCATTGTAGCACAACTTCAAGATTTTTTTTTTTATCTATATATAAAAATCGTTGCCCCATTAGGAGACAAGAGAAGAGGTTCTGCAAAAGACTTTAACTTGGTGTCATGTGTGGTTGTGCTTATGGACAGTGTGTGGTCCCTTATTTTATTTTTATTTTTATTTTTTTCTTTTAAAGAAAGAAAATAAAAGAGAACCAATGTGTAGATTGCATGATTCCCACTACTGCTTTCAATCTCATCTTCTGCTAAAATGCATAATGATCCCACCTCCACTTTTAATTCGTTCAGACAAAATACGAAATAAATATTTTATATTATTATTATAAATGTATATGAATACGAGGAGAGTTATTCATTGAAATTGAATTTAAATGTACTGACTTGTTACCATCAGATCATGAACCACATTAACTCCAAGCAAACAGACAAAGACATAGGTGGTGGTGATTGTTGTTGTTGTCAGATCACTGATTCACTTTCACCAAATCAAGACTTGGTTAATCAGTTTGAATCAAAAGTAGAGATTAGACAACAGGTTATGTGTTGTTCTTAAAAGTAACTTGCACAAATCTATCTCTACATGAGCCTACTTCAAGTCCCTACCTTGACTAGACTGATCAGTCACATTCGTACGATCCAAGCAGAGTAAATGAGAACATGAGTCTCATTTGGTCACTTCAAACTTTCTTTTGTATGGAGATTGAAGAAAATATACTTATTAGCTCTTGGCGGTGAGCTTTTGCTGCTACTATTGGTGCTGCTCCTAGTGAAATGATGATCAAGTTTCCTGTACGTTGTGTTTGATCGCAAGCTCGTGAACTAGTTGATCCAAGATAACAATGACAGCACGTTTTCATAATGTGTTTCAATATTAGCCACTGATAGAAAAATTGTGATATCAATGTAGCTAGTAACCAAGCAAACACCACATGACACCAATTGCATAAAGATATCTAGTCAAAAGACACAGCCTAATGTGAAGGTCTCACCCAATGCTTTTAGAACTAACAAAGAAGCATAGCAGAGGAATGAGATTAGCTAAGCGTTCCTGCAGAGGAATGGGCTTAAACTAAGCGTTCCTACACTTTACTTAACCGCGAACTTCTTCCTAGATGCCCATTTGTTCCACAGTAAACTAGCTTGACCATAAAAAATATGAGAAGCACAATGATAGTAGAACAGTCTTACTTCTTCGGACTGCGGCGCTTGGAATCCTCCTAGGAGCCTATATGTTCACAAAGTAGAACGTCAACACGTAACTAAACAAGGTATCTCTTTATTCCTTTAGCTGAAAAGGGGTCTGCAACAAGCCATAGCTTACTGGGGGCTTGGGACCTCTTCCCCTGTTTAGAACCAAAGAGAAGATTACAGTGTTTATTATAACTGAGTACAATTACAATGGACAAACACCACTCTGTAAGCAGCTACTACAATAGCAGAAGAACCCATATTAGATCTTGGCAATTTGTTACCTACGGCCATTTAGCTATATTTGGCTAACGTTTCTTGAAACTGGCACGCCATACGTTTCTATTTGAGAATAAGGCAAAGCAGGATCTTGGACCATACTCATGAACTAAGAGTCTTATATGTAATGTGGTCGTTGTGCAATCACAAAAGGTATCAGAGCTAACACTGAAAAATATACATGGATTTAACCATACCTGCAGGGTGATCTCGACCTTGAACGAGAACGAGGCAGGCCTACGAAATGGTGATCGGCTACATCTCATGTGTGCGTGCACTCAGAACATGAGTAAAATTGAAGCACTGGTTTCCCCAACTCAAATGCACTGAGTCCCATACGCTACAAATAAATTAATCTCATCCTCTGGTTACTACAACGCGGTACTAAGCAAACAAATCTGCAAACCAGCCGAGAACAAGTGATAAGAACTTACAGCTCGATCTATCGCAAGTTTTAGCTGTATAATAATTTCACCAAAGTTAGTTGCACATAAGGAAAACAAATCATTATCTACATTCACTACTAAAATCAACATCAAAAACACAAACAGGATGAGACTTGTATCGCGCAAGTGCACACACACATACACAATAGTCCCCGCACGTGCCAAGTCATGGGTAAGTAAACTATCAAAAATTAAAATAACATTTTAATAAAGCAATACGGTAACTCTATCAAAAACTAATTGTATATTATGTGGATCTGCTCATCAACTGCATAATTTTTTTGTAATTAGTATTTTGGGATATTGACATGAATTTGAAGACTTGTCATTTTTTTTTCTAAATAAATTGGATAGCAATAATAATAATTTAGTAAAAATATAAGACATCGCTATATCTTCCCTCTTATTATCTCTAGGGTTGTGCTGTTGCTTTTTTCCGTCACGGGAGCCGATATGTATTGTATCTCACTAGGAACAACCTCCTTGCTCCGATCGTGAATCCATTTGCTAAGCGTTGTTTTGAGGGAGTCCCGATTTTTGAAAATTTTCTTATATTTAGGTATAGCGTATCGCTTAGGGTTCGGTTCTTGAATTCGATTTGAAAGTAGTTAATTAGGCTTAGTTTGGTTCCTTTAGTGATTGGGAAGACGGTAGCGATTATGGACGCTTTTGGAATTGGGAGCAGTATCAATCAAGCTCAAGTCACCGAGGATCTTAAGACTTTTGGAGACAATCCTACAGGTTTCTTTTTCTTTACCCTCCGATTTGTTTTCATACTTGTCTTTTGATTTCGATTTGTAGTTTGAATCTGGATCTAGTTTGATTTGTTTCTTCAACTGTCTAGTAGTAAATAAAACTTGAATTGCTTCTTAGTTGATTCGTTAGTTTCGGTTCAATGCCCCTTGTTTGTACTCATACGAAGGGGAAGAGGAATAGGGATTGGTTGCTATTTCAATCGTGAACATTCTTCTTCTGTCTCTTTTTCGGTGAAACTATATATTACACCTGTTGAGATTCTCTCTAACAGAGCAATTTCTGGAAGAAAGTTTTCACATTTTAGCGTTTTAGTTTGTTGTGCTTTCGTTTTCATCAATCTTGCATCAGAGTACATTTCTAGTTCGGTCTTTGTCTAACTGAAGGTTTCTTTTGTGCAGGTAATACAATGTTTGATGCATCTCAGTATGCCTTTTTTGGGAACGATGTTGTCGAGGAGGTTGAGCTGGGTGGATTGGAAGAGGAAGATGAGATATTGTCTTTTACTGGATTAGGGGAAGACATTTCATATGATAAGGAAGAGGTAAATCTCACCTTATTCCTCTTAGCTAGCTTCACTCTTTGTATGGAAACAGAGGAACTCTACAGAGATAAAGCTTTTCTTTTCTGGGTTTATCTAGTGGAGTGACATACGTTTCTCCCCAATTTTTTCAGGTTGAGATTTCTAGACCTCTGTCTGACGTTGATGATCTTGCTAGTACTTTTTCTAAGGTTAGCTATTTTTAATACGCATGATAAGTGATCACATGTGCATCCTATACTCAATATTCTGTATCATTTTATTTTCAAATTGGTAAGATTGCTTTGAAGAAGCTTGTGACCTGAGAATTTTTTATTTATGCTGTTACAGTTGAATAGGGAGCCTGATATATATAGAAATACGGGGCCAATCACTGATAGGCGATCAATACAGAGTGAGTTCCTATGTGCACTAATGTTGTCTTCAACCCCTTGTGAAAGAATACTCGATCAATTTATTTTTGTGTATTCACATTGATTTAATATATTATCCTGTACTGTCTATAGAACTTCGTATCATAGCTTTTCTTAGTTCTCCAGGTACTGAATTTAGGAGATTATAATTTTTATATGTCAAACCTGTGCCTGTTAGTTTACTTTTAACTTTATGATTTACAGTGAGCTGGTTTTAATTCAATTCTCCTTATTCATATGTTTGAACGACCCTGTCCCTGTTTCTTAATTCATCTCCATGGTTTTCCATCTATCTTGCAATCAAGGCCTTAGTTTGTGGTTTAACAGTTCAATGGTTTTTTCTCAGATTCTTTAGCTGCTGAGTGGACCCATGGGGAGGAGTTGCCAAATTGGTACGGCCGGAAAATACTGGACTCTGATGCCATTAAAGATGACAAGGTGTGGTCAGCGCAGCCTTTTTCATCTCTGGACCTTGTTGAGCAGAGAAACCCTGACAGAACAACATTGTATCCAGAACCTCAACGTCAACTGCATCAAGACCATAATCAACAACAGTTTTCCAGTGAACCAGTTCTTGTCCCGAAGTCATCTTTTGTTTCATACCCTCCTCCAGGCAGCATATCACCAGATCAGCGTTTAGGACACCCTAATATACCATACCATTCTGGTGGGCCTCAAATAGGATCCCCAAACTTCTCTCCTTTTCCAACTTTGCAGCCTCAGGTGCCTGGCATGCGTCATGGATCACCGCAGCATGCTGGAAACATGCCTCAGTTTCGTCCTGCTCTTCCTCTGAATAATCGCCCTTCAGCTCAATGGATGAATCGTCAAAATATGCATCATGGGGATAGTTCCGGGATCATGAATAATGCGGTGCTACAACAGCCGCCTCATCATAACGGTTTGATGCCTCCACAGATGCAGGGCTCTCAGAATAGGTTACCACATCCGATGCAGCCTCCTCCCGGGCATATGCCAGGAGTGCAGCCTCAGATATTTAATTCCCATCTTTCTCGATCATCATCCTCTGGAAATTATGATGGAATGCTTGGGTATGGTGATCCTAGGGAAGCAAGACCAGGATCAGGTCATGGGAACAGACAGAACATGCGATTTCACCAACAGGGCTTTGATGGTGGCGTTCAGAGAAGATATAATGTGTGGCCTCCATTCCGGTCTAAATATATGTCAGCTGATGAGATAGAGAATATACTGAGAATGCAGCTTGTTGCTACACACAGCAATGATCCTTACGTTGATGATTACTATCACCAAGCCTGTCTTGCTAAGAAATCTGCAGGTGCAAAACTGAAACATCATTTCTGTCCAAATCATTTGAGGGACCTCCAACAGCTTGCACGGACAAACAACGAACCCCATGCTTTTCTTCAGGTTGATGCTCTTGGTAGGGTTCCTTTCTCTTCAATCCGCAGGCCTCGTCCACTTCTTGAAGTTGACCCTCCAAATTCAACTAAATATGGTAATGCGGAGCATAAAGCTACTGATAAGCCCCTTGATCAAGAACCGATGCTTGCAGCTAGAGTGTACATTGAGGATGGTCTTTGTCTCCTCCTTGAAGTTGATGATATAGATCGTTTCTTAGAGTTTAACCAACTCCAGGACGGAGGACACCAGTTGAAACAAAGACGGCAATCTTTGTTGGAAAGCCTCGCGGTTTCACTTCAGCTCGTTGATCCCCTTGCCAAGAATGGTCAAAGCCGGTCTCATGATGATTTTCTCTTTCTAAGGATTATCTCTCTTCCAAAGGGTCGGAAGCTACTTATAAGATATCTTCAGCTTATTTTCCCTGGCAGCGACCTAATGCGGATAGTTTGCATGGCCATTTTCCGTCATTTAAGGTCATTGTTTGGAGTCCTCTCATCTGATCCCGATATCACCAAAACCACAAAGAAGCTTGCAAAGGTTATAAATTTGTGCATTCACAACATGGACTTAGGACCGGTAAGCGCGTGTCTAGCAGCGGTGTCTTGTTCTTCTGAGCAGCCACCGCTCCGTCCCTTAGGCAGCCCTGTTGGAGACGGAGCTTCCACAGTATTGAAATCAACACTCGACAGAGCTTCTGAACTTATCCGGGCAAATAATTTCAACAATGCTGGCATGGCTCTATGGCGCGCTTCCTTTAACGAGTTCTTTAATCTGTTGATGAAGTACTGCATAAGCAAATACGATAGCATCATGCAGAGTTTGAATTCACAATTGGCACCGCATTTTGTTACTGAGATATCTGATGCAGCTGCACAAGCCATTGTCCGCGAAATGCCAATTGAGCTACTACGTTCAAGTTTCCCACACATTGATGAGCAGCAAAAGGGAATACTAATGGAGTTTTTGAAACGGTCTATGCTCGGAAGCCAGAAAACCGATCCAGTATTGGGTTGATAGTATCAAGATTGAAACAGTAAAATGAAGATTGTGTATCGCGAAGTCTGTATATGAAGCATAAGATCATGCAGATACCAGAGAAGAAAGGTAGAGAGAATAGATACAAACTTTCTATTCGCATCAGAGAGAGAGAGAGAGAGGATTCTTGCTTAAAATGGACAAGACTGTTTTTGTGTCTTATAGGTAAAAGCAGCGGAGAAGAAGTTTGGTCTCTGTACAGAGAAAAAGTCTTAAGCTTTGTAGCAGATGAAGAGCATTTGTGTGTTTTCTGTCTTTTGTGTTTTGAATCTTTTGATACTCCTCTTTCCTTTTTCTTTCTCTGTGTTACCAAAAAACATTTTGAGTTATTATACTTTGGTAATGAATTTATTTGTTCATCTTTCATCATATCATCTTCCCCACCCTAGAGCGAGCGAGCATGAGCGTGGTGTTTACGCGCAGGTGTAGACGCGTGGATAACAGAGGCGGAGGAAAAAGGAGAAACCTTTCGGATGTAAAAAGAGCAAAACACAGGAATGAAGAAATTTGATTTCAGATTAGAGTGGAAAGTACATAATGAATGATCCTTCCCCTTCTCTGGGTTCTGCGTAAACTAAAACCCATATAGATCTTTCATTTCATCTCTTTCAGTTTTCTGATTTTTGGCCATGTCGACTCTATTGAACTCTGTCTTATCCATGGCGGCTAATTCATCGCCGGAATCGTCGCCGAGAAAAGCCCTAGGGTTTGTTTCCCACTTCCCCACCTGTTTCCTCCACTTCTCCTCCGTCAATAAAGGTGTCGCTAGGGTTTTAGCTTCCACCCATATTACTCTTTCCCCCAAAGACTCCGCCTTTACCATTACCGGTTCCAGTTGGAAACCTGATTTGGGTTCTGGTTCCGGGTCGTTTTCTGATGACCCGAGAAGCGACGAGCCCAACTTGAATGATACTTTCTCTCATCTCGAATGTTTAGTTACGGAAGGGCATAAACCCAATGTAGCTCATTCTACTCAGCTCTTGTACGATCTCTGCAAAGCCAATAGATTGAAGAAAGCGATTCGTGTGATTGAGCTTATGGTTAGCTCCGGGATTATACCCGATGCGTCTGCTTACACTTATCTCGTTAATCAGCTTTGTAAGAGAGGTAACGTTGGTTACGCGATGCAGCTCGTTGAGAAAATGGAGGATCATGGTTATCCTTCCAATACCGTTACTTACAATGCCTTGGTTCGAGGTCTTTGTATGCTCGGTAGCTTAAACCAAAGCTTGCAGTTTGTTGACAGGTTGATGCAGAAAGGTTTAGCTCCTAATGCTTTTACTTATTCCTTCTTGCTTGAGGCTGCGTATAAAGAGCGAGGAACTGACGAAGCTGTGAAGCTCTTAGATGATATCATTGCCAAAGGCGGTGAACCCAATTTGGTTAGCTATAATGTGCTGTTGACTGGTTTCTCTAAGGAAGGGAGAACAGATGATGCGATGAAGCTGTTTAGGGAGTTACCTGCAAAAGGCTTTAAGGCAAATGTTGTGAGCTATAACATTTTGTTGAGGTGTTTGTGCTGTGATGGGAGGTGGGAGGAAGCAAATGCGCTCTTGGCTGAGATGGACGGTGGAGATCGAGCTCCTTCAGTGGTTACCTATAACATATTGATCAATTCGTTAGCTTTTCATGGAAGAACAGAGCAGGCAATGGAAGTTTTGAAGGAGATGAGTAAAGGAAATCATCAGTTTAGAGTCACTGCCACGAGCTATAACCCGGTAATCGCGCGTCTGTGCAAGGAAGGGAAAGTTGATCTTGTTGTGAAATGTCTAGATGAGATGATTTACCGGCGCTGTAAACCTAACGAAGGAACTTACAACGCCATAGGTGCTTTATGTGAGCATAACAACAAGGTGCAGGAAGCTTTCTACATTATACAGAGCTTAAGCAACAAGCAGAAATGCTGTACGCACGATTTCTACAAGAGCGTAATCACGAGTCTGTGTAGGAAAGGTAACACCTTTGCAGCGTTTCAGCTCTTGTACAAGATGACTAGGTGCGGGTTTGATCCTGATTCGCACACATACTCGGCTCTGATCAGAGGGCTATGTCTGGAAGGGATGTATACAGGAGCTATGGAGGTTCTGTCGATAATGGAGGAGAGTGAGTATCATAAACCTTCAGTAGATAACTTTAACGCGATGATTCTAGGGTTGTGCAAGACAAGGAGGACAGATTTGGCATTGGAGGTGTTTGAGATGATGGTTGAGAAGAAGAGAATGCCAAATGAGACAACATATGCGATAATCGTTGAAGGGATAGCTCATGAGGATGAATTAGAGCTGGCTAAAGAAGTTCTGGAGGAGCTAAGATCACGTAAAGTTGTGGGACAGAACGCAGTAGATAGGATTGTGATGCAGTTCAATTTAGATTGATGGGTAGGAGAAGAAAGATGGAGAACACCATGAGGCTTTTTTTCAATATACATTTTTTCACTGTTTGTATCATTTCTATGATATTCATGTTAGCTTCAGTTGTAGAACAACATATCAGAGATCAATAAGAACCAAGTAACACTTTATGGCTGACATTATAATATTAAAGATCTGATAGAAACGATCTATGAAGGGGTTGAGTCTGAAACTTATTTGTGATAAAAATCATAAACAAAAGTCCGAAACTTAGCAAAAAAGGCTAAGAACAAAGTTGTGAGCGAAAGAGATAAAAGAAGCAAGAAACAGCCTCTGGTCTATTACTTAGAACGCTGTCTCATCTTTCGTCTCTTCCTCTTAAGCCTCCTCATACGCTTCTTCTTCCACTGGAAAAGTATTACCAGAAAACGTTTATTAAAACACCAAATTATGATCAAGATTGTGAAACTCAAAAACTCACAAATTCCGTGAATACAAATCACAATCCTAACAAACAAACAAAAACTAAAGTTCGTGCTACACGAAACAAAGGTTCCGATCTCACTCGAGTGATTCAATACACAGCAATATAAAAAGGGATTACGAATACTCAGAGATCAACAGAGAAAACATAACCCAGCAGATAAATCACTCAAAGGAGCTTTACAAAAAAAAAGAAGCTAACCTTGGCCCTCATGTCTTCGCTGTGAATCGAATCGAGGAACAAAGGCGTCGTTCGTTAAACATATATACACAGACACTTGCATTGCAGCCCTAAATCTGAACCGTAAATAAATGAACAGCACAGGGATATATCCGTCATTCTCAAGACAAAAAGGCTTTTTATCCCCTTAAAAAGGAACCAAACTTAATTCTTAATCTCGCCGGGAAATGGAGGATCAGGTATCATCAGGTGATGCGACAACAAGCTCGTGTCATCAATCCACCGGTGGAGAAGCAATGGCTCGAGGCTTATCAGAGATGCTGGAGTCCGTCATAAAAGACTTGGACTCTAAAGCTCTTGATACGCTCAATAGCCAAGATCAACTCTCCGGTTCGCTCGATCGCTTAGTACAAGGTAAGCAGATTTGTTTTCAACTCGATTCACAACCTTCTTCTCCGATTTGAGTTTCTTAGCCTTGAATTCTCAGATTAGATAATGGTTATCATTTTTGTTGTTTCGTGATGGGGAAAAAAAAGAGCTAGATCAATTGCTGGAAAACGTTCCATTGCCGTTCATAGTACAACACGCATCGAGAATCTCCAGCGTCAAACAAAGAGTTTCATCGCTAAATCTTGTCCTTAAATCTATCCAACGACGTATCGATACCATCGATCACATGCTCTCTGCCAACACCACCCAAGGTACTCTCTCAAGTCACTACATCGTCTTCTATAGTCGTATTATTTATTATCTCACTCTCTTTTCTTATGACCGTAACACAGACAAAACAGCCTTGGGAGCAATATCAAAGAGGTGAGTTTTATGTACAAGTTTGTTTGCTGTTATTGGGCTTCTAATGGGCTTTTCTTTGATCAATTTGTTTCTCGTTTATGATACCCGATTTTCAATTTATTTGTTTTTGTTTTATTATAATAATCAAATAATATATTATTTGTATCGTTACAAGCTCTTAATATGATGAACCATGCATGGTCCATCAAACCATTCATGTAAAACAGAATTTTTATGTGAATATGTCGGGTCGCTTATTATTTTTTCTTTTTGTTTTTTCGATTTTGTTGGTAAAAGGCTTTACAGAAATTAATATCTATATGTTTATAAAATCTTGTCACGTGGGTTTACGACAAAATCGATAGGAGGATGGCCGTATATCACTTGTGTGTGTGTTCACAGAGTCACGTGTCTTCTGTGTTGGTCACGTGATTGAAGCCTATGTGATTGGATATCGTAGGCTTTTAGTTTTAGATTTTACTACTAGTGAGATCTTTCTATGAACTACAAAAAGCTTTTCATATGGGCCACAAATATTCTTTCAATAACAACCACTTTTTTCAGTATTATGATTATAAATTTCTATGTATGTGGACGATGGTGATGGGGTGAGACTTGTAAGGGTGTTAATAGTTAATGATGATGTAAAGAAAGAAGTAACTTAATTTAAAACTCTAGAAGACCGAGCCTCTGACCAGAAATCTAAATGGTTCGTTTGTGAGTACACCCATACGAAACACACAAACCTAAACTCATTTCGGGAACTCTGCCAAAGTTTATCTTTAACCCACAAAACTAGCTTACTTTTCTCTTTTGTGCGCTGCTTTACAAATCATTAGTTGCAAACTTAGCATAGTCTAGTAGCGCATAGATGTAACTTTCAAGACGATATTAACTTTCCTCAAAATGGAATTTGATTAGAATTATACCCCAAACATCGTTTGGGTGTTTTAAGTGAGTATGAGGAGAAAGGGGACCAAAAAGAGATGAAGCCAAAGTACAACAGCGGATAGAGACAGGTGAAAGAAGCTTAAGGACTTGTACTTGTACAATCTCTCTTGCTGGTCCAATCTATCATTTTATTGTAGACTTAAAATAATAGTCTTTGAACAGTTTCGTACCTTTCACGTACCATAATTCATAATAAAGTTCGTGAAAATCCTGACACTTAAACATGTGTACACCGAACCAAAGACCAATAGATCCACCATTAATATGCTTAAACGAACCTTCTTTGATTAACAAAACAACAAACAATAAAATAACGAAGAAAAAATAAACAAAAGAAAGAAAGAAAGGTGTGGTAAAGTCTTATGGAAACTGCATCATTTCCGAAACTCAGAAAACGACAAAATAAAACTATAGAAAAAGAAAAAGAAATCACTACAATCTATAATTTAAAAAAACAAAAAAAAAATCACATGAAAGAGACAGCTTAGATAAGCTTCAACGTGGGGAGAGCGCAAATACACACAGAGCATATGAGAGAGAGAGAGAAGAATCTGTTTTCATATGCTATGACCCACGCGCATCCCTTAAACGCGTCAACCTCAACCCAGGCAGAAGCAAAAACACAGTTTTGTGTCTTGTCAATGAACCCTAGAATTACACTTACCCAATGACATGTTCTTTACTTACACACACACTGGATATTCTTAACTCATAAATAAAAGTTCCGTTAATAATAATAAGATTTGTTGTAAGAAACAAACCAAAAAAAAAAACACAAGATGATTACTACTATAGCTTGCATCAAGAATGTTACCCACTAGTAAATTCCCTAGTTCTGAAATGTCGGGTTAGATTCGATCCGTGGAGTTACGACCTCTATTGATATGAGACGAAGCTCTGTTGTTATTGTTGTTGTTGCCGTTTGTGAAAAACTGACCGAAGACTACTGAGCCACCTCTTATTGAACAAACGGGAACGTTTAAAACTGGCGTTACCCTTACGTTTGAGCTGTAAGATCTCTCCATTCCTCTGTGTCTGTATCCGCTTGTTCCACCATTGAAGCTGCTTGGACTGCTTGAGCTTCGTTCAAGGCTCTGAAACACGATTTTACCTGAAGAGTTTAGTCTTGGACTGTCTACAGAGACTCCTCTGTTCATTATTGATGTTTGAGACGTTTCTCCACCTGAACGTCGCATCGGACTGCGTCCCACTCTCCCTCCTCCGGTTCCTGCTGATGAATGGTTCACTAACCTCATTCTTGGTGGATTTGGATTTAGGCTACGAGCGGGAGCAAATGGATTCGCAGTGACATTGTGGTTGTGGTTGAGGTTAAGGATGTGGTTAGGTCTCTCTGCGTCGAGAGAGAGTCTCGGGAGATCCTCGTGGTCGTGGCCGGAGGAGGAAGAAGAGAGAGACATACGAGAAGAAGATATGGAGAGAGATTCGCAATCGGAATCTTTCAGAAGAGGAAGACTCATGAGTAACGAAGCATCGGAAGAAGAGGATCCGGATGATGAAGAAGACGATCTGGAGCTCCGATGCAAGAACTGCTTCAACGATGAAGTAGACGATCTCGGATTCGAAGGAAACGTCGTGGTCGCGGTCTTGCTGCTCTGAGAGAATCGTTTCAGACCTAACAACTCTCTCCATCTACTCGAACACCGTGGTGCCTTTGGAGAAAAGGAGCAATTATCGGCACCGGAGATCTCCATCTCCGCCAATTCCATCCTCCTGCATTTCCCGCCGACCGTTGTCTCCGTCGTCTGTTGCTGCTGCTTCGTAACGAGTTTACCGTCGGAGAAAAGCTCGTCAGCGGGGAGCATTCCGACTGGATCCTCCTCCAACCTAAACTCGAAATCCCCAGCTCCGACTACTTTTTCCTCCGCCGTAACCTTCGGAATCTGCTTCTGACTCTCAGATGCGGCGAATCCAGAGCCCCTAGAGTCTTCACGGCTGAAAGAAGCTCGTGGATTGAAACATCCGTAAGTAGGAAACTCCTGAGAAACACTAACATTGTTAACACAAGCCGAAGCCATCACCGGCGTTCATGCAAAAAACTTATCGCCGTCCCCCGGAAAAATCAACGGCTAGATCCAAACGAAGAGAGAAGAGAGAAGAGAGAAGAGAGAAGAGAGAGAGGTTTGTTTATGGATGAGTGACAATGGTTTGTTTGGAGCGTTGTGAGTTTGTTTTCAGGAGTAGGGGCCACGAGTGCCAACAGTTATTAAAACGACCCAGGTGGCGCGTGCATCTCACGCGTCTTGTATCCGGGGTAGTTTCGGTATTTGCGTTGTTCTCTTGGAGCCTCTCGGATCAAATGATTCAAACGGCTAACTCACAGATTAGAGTCTACTAATACTACTTTTTAATTATCTTAATTAGTCTATCTTTAATGGAAACTATTACTTAAATATCTCTGTAATATTCCAAAAGGGAAACCAAACTTTTAAAAGTTTTGTTTGATAATACAAAAAAAATATAAAAAGAGTTGGAGGTTGCAAAAGTATGAAATCTTTAATACATATATATAGGTCACGTGATATAAGGGGTGTTTTTGATTATCAATAAATAAGGTCATTGACAGCTAGCAATAAGCTGTTGATCAAGAGTGGATAATAAGCAGATAGTAGTATTTTGACTTTGTAGTATTGATCTACAACCAATATTTCATTTGTATTGCTTTGAGATCTTTCTGATTTCAAAGAACTACAGTGTCTTTAATGTTCTTCGAGTTTATCTATATGTATGATTATTGAGTAGTGCATTGTGTGTGTGTCTCTCTATATCTGGTGTTGTATCTATTTTAGGATGGGACTGTAGATTAAATCGAGTTTAATCACTGTCCTATTGCATGCAGATATGATCTCGTTGCACATGACACCCATCAACAGTTGTCTTTTCGTTGTTGTTGTTGTTGTTGCAACCACATGAATTTAAAGGGAATAACATGAAGGTACGTAGTTTGTCTCATCACTTTCAGAAGTTCCAATTCATGTTTCTTTCAATGATTCCTCTTCTGGTGTACCCAATTTGAATGCCCTTCTGGTTTTGCATTATCATCTAGCTTTAGCAAGAAAAATATGATGACTTGAGAGTACAATGCAGCTGTGGTGATCCAAACCAACCAGTAATGAAATGATGATGAATAGCTAAATGATACGTTCCTGTTGTATCTATGGTCTAAAATGTACATATGGATATGTGTATCTTTTTATACGCCTTCTGACTCAGATTTGAAGGGACAAAATGGTTTCTTTCTGAAATCTGAATAACAGCATTGGCATGTATTGTTCAGAGTGAAGAACGATGAAGTAGCTTAGGACAAGATTCTAAACTATTGAGTTGCATTGTCATGGAATATGATACAGGAGATGATGAAAGTCTTTGAGCTTTGTCCTAGCTTTATCAAGAGCCAAACTCATTTCTCTTTGTGATTGATGATGCTCTCAGCATATTTTTTGATATGGATGGAATATACAGTATTATTTCTGATTTAATACAATAAAAAATTAAATGTTAAATTATTTATTTAAAATTCGAAATACATATGAGGTTCTTCTTCTTCGTCTAGTCTTTTCGACTCTTTTGCTTAAACCCCAAAAATGGATTCATGCCTAGTATGGTCTCTGAAGCTAAATCCTTGCCTCACTCCTCTTTCTCCGCTCTACCCTTTCACGCCATGTTCGTATTCGCCGCCGCTCCGGCTCTCTTCTTGCTACTCCCGCCGCCTCTATTCTCAGGTCACCGTCAACGCCGCGAAGAAACTCAACCACAACATCAGTTCTGAATTCGATGATAGAATCAACGGTGCTTTATCTCCCGACGCCGATTCCCGCTTCCTCGACCGTGTAATTTCATCTTTCTACCCATTTTTTGATTCCATGTTAACAACAATACATCTCCCTTAGCTCAACCTAAGCATATCTGGATCTCCATTCATGGGATTGGCTTTGGTTATCCTCTGTATTTAGAATTGTATTTATTTTGAGCTGAGATTCTCAATATATTAGAAAGCAATTCATAATTTGCTACAGTGGCTCGGAAACTGTCCCAAATTTCTGAGCTTTAGCTACGGGTAGTTCACATATAGTTATTATCTTCTTCGTTTGTTCATACTTATGTCTTCATTTCGACAATGGCTTGTTTATGGACAAAACAAAGAATTTTGATAAGTTTCCATCTCTCTTTAAGCTGTTTCTTTTGGGGTTACATTACTCTCTTGCATTGTTCTGGGTCTTCTCTTCTCTCTAATTCTTTGGGCACCACATACATATTTTTTGTTCTGGCTCCTATCTTGTTTGAGTTCTTTGTCTCGTTAACTTTTGTTTTCTTGGCTTGTTTACAGCAAAAGGCTTTAGAGGCAGCTATGAATGACATAAACAGTTCATTTGGTAAAGGAAGTGTTACAAGATTGGGGAGTGCTGGTGGAGCACTAGTGTGAGAATCTCTTACTTGTTGTATACCTTTCATCTCCTCAAGAGTGTTGTGATGGAACGAGTCCAATAGCATGGCACTAGATATCTTTATTCCACCATGTGATATTTTAACTTACCAAAAAAGATGATTGTGTAACTTTGGTCTACTGTATTGCAGGGAGACTTTTCCGAGTGGTATTTTAACTCTTGATCTTGCCTTAGGCGGAGGCCTGCCGAAGGGTCGGGTAGTTGAGGTATTGATCTTGCTTAGATATGTTGCAGAGCTCTGAGCTCTGATCATAGAAAATGATTAGTGTGACGCTGGTCTCATGGTTTTTCCTCTTTTTGAAATTTGATACTGCAGATATATGGACCAGAAAGCAGTGGCAAGACCACTCTAGCACTCCATGCAATTGCTGAAGTGCAGGTTATACTTTGATCAGATAATTCGATCTTTATATCATCTCGAATATATCGCTTAAACATAGTTTGCTAATTGTGCAGAAGCTTGGAGGCAATGCAATGCTTGTGGATGCAGAGCATGCCTTCGATCCAGCATACTCTAAAGCATTAGGTGTTGATGTAGAAAATTTGATAGTGTGCCAGCCAGACAATGGCGAAATGGCTTTAGAAAGTAAAACATTCTAAAATCTCGTACCGTGATAGTAATTGCCATGTAAAGTATGTGTGTGTGAAACTAATATGTTCTTATTATTACTCACACAGCTGCAGACCGTATGTGTCGCTCAGGTGCGGTTGACCTTATATGTGTTGATTCCGTTTCAGCACTTACTCCACGAGCTGAGATTGAAGTATGATATCATCTCTTTCGAACATCTATTTTCTTTATTGCTATGCAATTCCCTGAGGTTAATTTGTTTCCTCTCCTGTTTCGTACTTAGGGTGAGATTGGAATGCAGCAAATGGGTTTGCAAGCTCGTCTTATGAGTCAAGCTCTTCGTAAAATGTCAGGAAACGCCTCTAAAGCTGGTTGTACACTTATTTTCCTAAACCAAATAAGATACAAGGTGAAAATTATGACTAATCACTCACCCTTTATGTGTTCCATTTTGATAAGTTTGATTTCATTATTTAATATGTAAGCATGTTGTGTTCTTGAACTAACAGTGGTAATCTCTTATGCTATTAAGATTGGCGTGTACTATGGGAATCCAGAGGTGACTAGTGGAGGCATTGCATTAAAGTTCTTTGCGTCAGTCCGGCTAGAAATTCGTTCTGCTGGAAAGATCAAATCTGTAAGGATAATAGTTCTATTAACTTTGCAGTTTATATATATGTGGTTTCGGTGTCATTTTTAAACTAATCTCATTTCTAATTAAAGAGCAAAGGGGATGAAGATATTGGTCTTCGAGCTCGTGTAAGAGTGCAGAAAAGCAAGGTTAGTATTAAGGCTAAACATGTCCTTAATCCATGTCAACTTGTTTTAGACATTAAAATGGTTTTGCCTATTCCTTTTCTATTGCAGGTGTCAAGACCGTATAGGCAAGCAGAGTTTGAGATTATGTTTGGGGAAGGAGTCAGTAAACTGGTATGCGTCTGTGGATGATCAGAGTCTCTGACAATGCATAAACATTGTTGTTGATTATGTTTTAACTAAAAATCTAAATTGTAGGGATGCGTTCTTGATTGTGCTGAAATTATGGAGGTTGTGGTCAAGAAAGGTTCTTGGTACAGCTACGAAGACCAAAGGTTTGGATTATACAGTGAAAACTCAGAAATCCTTTTAAGACCTTTGATTATGTGACATAAGTGGATAGCGAGTATGAGATATGCATTTGTGTTCGGGGTCGTTGTTTCAGGCTCGGGCAAGGAAGAGAGAAAGCCCTGCAACACTTAAGGGAAAACCCTGCTCTTCAAGAAGAAATTGAGAAGGTTCTTCCTCTATTCTTAATCTTAACCAATCTATGAAGATTTCAAATTCCTTTATTTTTAACAAATGTGAAATGTAAGCTTTTTGCATGAATTCGTTCTATTTATGGGATCTTTTTTATTTTTATAATGGTGTTGCAGAAAGTGAGATTGTTGATGTTAGATGGAGAAGTTCATCGATCAACTCCTTTGATGAGCAGCAGCTCTTCTCCGGCTTCGCATCATGAAGAAGGAGAAGACTTGCTTGACGATTTCCAATGACTTAGCCAAGAGTTTGGGTTCTAACCCATCTTCGACCAAGATCTTCCGATCAACAACAAGACTTATCATGTTCATCTCTTGTTTCATGATGACTCCAAATGGTTATGTCTAAAATACATGTTGAATCCAAGATCATTCTTGTGCAACAAATTGGAGACAAGAATCAGAGAATATGAATATATACAAACACTAGAAGTCTTTATAAATCCAAAAGTATTTCTGAGTTTTACAACATAAAGAGAGAAGACAACAAAAACACAAACATTATAGAGAAACATGAGTTCACATGCGCTAACAACTTAAGATTTACTGAGCCAAAGCACTGGTGTTGTACACAAGAAGAGCTCCTCCGGCGAGAATTCCGGCGAGAGTCACCGCCCAAATTGCCAATCCGGTGACTCCTCCCTTGTACACGTCACCACTCGGTGACCACTCGTTCTCGTTGTAAATAGGACTGCAACCCAAAATTTAAAATCATCATCTACTACTATACTATATTCCATGGTTCTTTATCTTAAACTGCTCTATAGAGATTATTATTATTATAATTCACCTGTATCCATCGACGTTAGCTCCATACTTGTCGACGTATTTGTAAACACCGTATCCCTGCGGTTCAAACGACATCGTTAAAGAGGATTCACCAAAAATATTACAAAGATCTTAAACGACGTCGTGTTTAGTCATTAACCTTGCCCTTCCTGCCGGAGGCGTCGACACCGTCCCTCAAGTCCATGCTGCCGTTAATTCCTACACACACATCGATTTAACGGAGATAAGCTATACATGAACGGTAACGTGTATATAATGTAAAAGTCTTGTGTTATATATACGAACCAAAAGGCTTGTCGGTCTTGATTTTCTTGCCGCCACTAGCGACGATTTTGAAGGAGGGACGAGCTCTTGTGAGCGACGGTAATCCTCTAGCCGCCGTCTTCTCCACCGTGAAACCAGCTGGTTTCAATGTCACCGATGAAAGCATCACTGAAGCAGCCATTGATTCTCACAAGATGATCAAACTATTCTTCTCAATCTCTCACCCATGTGTGCATGTGTGTGGCTTCATATAAGAGAGAGAGCAGAGATCCGATAAGTGATTGTGGTTATGACACGTGGCGAATATTGTGTGGCTTTGGTCGGGATATCTTCCTTACTAACGTTATCTTCAACTGGGTAACACAGATCCGTCAGATCAGTTTTTTTCTTCGTGTCATAATGCCACGTTGGATTTTCACTATTTTTTTATTATGTTTTTCATTTGTGGCCCCTATAGATTATAGTTTACTTAAATTAGCCCCACTAGTTGAGAATTTGCCAAGCGTTGAAATGAAACGCAATTTCTAATCGCTCGCTGCTGAAGTGGATGATGTTGTTTTTCCTTGATGATTAGTGAATGTCTAATGGTCACTTGATTATGGCTTCTCCATATCTGGAAACATCAACACACTTGACTATATTGTCTTTAAAGCAAACATGTTCTTCTCATCATATTTACTAATATATATATATATATATATATATATATATATATATATAATATGATTGTACACAAGGATTAGGTCAATGTTTTCTCTGCATATTCTTCTACTCAGGTCATTAGAAAACTATCAACTAGAGTATTACTTTATAAAATATACTACAAATCAAAGTCGTGAATTAATAACTATTGCCTATTGGTTGATCAGTCGATTTGTTTGTTACACGTCTAAGTCGTGATGAGAGACAAATAGGTTACAAAACTATTAAATTTAAATGAGAGTGAGTAAGGGTACAAGCTACCATTTTCATATATTCAGTCATAGACATCACCTACCACGATTAAAATAAAACATTGGAACTGTAAGTTATATTTTGACTGCATATGGATAACATTGAAATCTTCTTATGCAAATAAATATACACTTTGCTAATTATTAATCCTCTGTAAGTTATATTTTGACTGTGTATGGATAAGAGAATATTTTGATATTTAAATTAATTTCGCATCTTTCTGTATTCACATAATCCCAAAACTACAAACACAATGCTTTGGATACAGGTATCAGAACATGCTTAACTAAATAATGTCAAATGAGAAAACAAACAATATTTTCGAAACTACTTTAAGAGAAAATAAAGAAAAAAAAAAAAATACATGTTCTAGACTAAATTCGATATTTGTAAGCAAATCCCACAAAGAATATTTCAACGACATACCCATTTATATAATGCTAATTGAAGAATTGAACATCTATTTTTTATATCTTATTATTTTTTAGAATCGATAAATCCAAACCGAACGAAATTTAGATTAAATATCAAATTTTAGAGTGTTACATAAATGAATGCATTGATCTAGAAAATGCGTTTATAAAAAATGAATACCTTATCTCGGTAAGTTGTTATAGAGGTTGATATAGTTAAATGTATAAAAGTAAATTGAAAGATTTAATTTGGTTAAATCCATTACTTTGGTATCCAACATGTACATAATTGAACCGGACTTAAACCAACTCCGGTTTTAGCTTTAATTGTATACGACCAGCCGCAGGAGATTTCACACTCTAGGAAGTAAAATGGGACCCAGAATATAATACTACTCCAGTAAGTAAGTTCATTTAACACAAATAAGTGAATAACTCTAATTAATTCGCCAAAAACCAATGCTAATTAATAATTAACGACTTAATTAATTACTGTTGCCTTCTTCTCTATGGATTTGATTTTATCTTTGTCTTCTCTCTATATACGCGAAACTTTGTCGTCTCTCTCTCCTCGAAGAACTTTTTTGAAACTTTTCAAGTTTTGTTTTTTCTAATTTTCACGAGCTCTTTTAGGGTTTCTCAAGCTTTCATCCTACAGTGCCCCCTTCCAATCTACTTTAACTAAAGCAGCCCATTTTCTTACTTTTGTTTGTCACTCTCTCTCCGGGTCCGGGGAAATACTTGTCGGTGGTGGTGATTCTCCGACGAAGCTATTCATTCGCCGGGAAATTACTATGATTACTGAGATTTTTCCTGGATCCGATAAAAGGATCGGTTTTTAAAATTGGACCTTGATGGGTAATTTAGGGAATGTCTTTGAATGAAGCAAAGACTGCGTTTTTGCTAAAAAAGGGGAAAGGAAAGATTCCTTTTTTTGTTGTTGTTTCAGATATTACGGAGCTTTGCTTTGCCCTTTTTTTTTCTTTCTTTAATCTGTTGTTTTTGGGGAAACTTGCATGTGAAGGGATTTGCGTTGAACGAATAAGCGTGACCGGATTATCTTCTTGTCGCACTGTGTTGTTGTATATCTTCTCTGTTAAGTTTGTGTGACAAGTCTGTTGAATTAAGCTACTGAAGCCTGGTGGGATTTTCTTTGTGAATTCTTATCATAAGAATCAAAGTCATGGCTGAGAAGCTAGTTTCGTTGAGAGATGTGTCTCTTTGGTTCTGTTCTCTCGCCTATCAATCTCTAGTTCTGTCTTTGTGAGTTGAATCGAGCCTGGCTAGTGATTGAAGTTGTTGGATTTTAGTGATGGAGGATATTGGGTTGGTTAAACAAGGTTGGAAATGGATGCAATCTCAGAAAAATATGTGCTCCGATGCTTGTTCTGCGATGCGATGCTTTGGGGAGAAGATAGGAGAGCTAGTCGAGCGTCACTGGCCATTGGTGTGTAGTGGATGTGGGAAGCTATTAGGGTTACTTCGTTTGTCAATTGTGTATTGGAAAGACTGCGTTTTTAGGGGTTTCCATTGCAGCGCCAAATTGGGTTCAGCTGCTTTGCTTCTGATAATGTGGAGTTGCTTCCTTAGTTTGACTTCGTTATCTTGCTTGGTTTATGTTCTCGTCAGTATGGTAATTATCTCTTTATTTTTTTTTCTCTCTTTCCTGAAATCTTTATTTCTGGATTTTAGATCTTTCAACAAGACCGTGTTTCCACTCACCAAACTGTTACTGAAACTTGTCCTAGATGCGAAATGCAGATTGCGATAGTTCTTGGTCTTTAATGCTATTGCTCACTAATTGTTTCAAGATTTTTATTCAATGTCTACATTAGATTGGTGATTTGGTTGATTGAGTTGGGGTTTCACTTATTGCTTTGAATTCACTATTGCAGGGAGCTGCTGCAGCTGTCGTTCTGAACTTGGGTTGCACTCCTGGGCTCTTTATTGTAGGACTATTTGGGATTTTGATTTTATGGATGTACGCAAACTTTTGGATCACCGGAACATTGTTTATAGTTGGAGGCAAGTCTCTATTTTTCCCTGATCAGTTGTGCTCTTATGCTCTTTCACTGTTACAATATAGCCACTTAGATTAGTTTGCTGGGTTGTCTTTCAGGTTATTGATCAATGAGTCTATTTTATACCTGATCTTTACTTTTGACATGGTGTTAATTTTCTCTAATTTTGTTGATTCAGGCTATTTATTTTCCTTAAATCATGCCCGTGTGGTGGTTCTAATGGCGGCCTCATATGCGATGTATTGCGTCAAAGTCAGACTTGGATGGCTTGGTCTTTTCCTCTCAATAAATCTTGCTTTCTTATCTAATGATATATTAAACTGTCTTCTTCAATGGTGTGACAACTTAAGTGAAAAACCACAACATGAGGAACCAAAAAAGCCGAAAGAAACAATCATAGAAGAAGACTATTCTGGGGAATTTGAGTATCCTTCAGTTCCTGTCGAAGAAGAAACCGAGAAAAAGATTCACGAGAATAAGTCGTCTGCTAAACCAACTGCTCCTTCGATTGTTGTTAATAGCGTAAAGGAGATTTCTACTGGTAAAATAGTCAAAATAGAAGAGACAAGTTCAGCTGATGAAATGAAGAGAATACTGAATAGTTTGAATCATTATGAAGCACTGGGGTTCCCTCGGCATAAAAAGATCGATGCTGTGGTGCTTAAGAAAGAGTATAGAAAGAAGGTTTGTCCTCATTTCCAATGCTGAGTAGGTTAATGCAATATCTCTAAGGTTAATGAAATATGTGCTATATGTTCTAGGCAATGTTGGTTCATCCCGATAAAAATATGGGGAGTCCATTGGCAAGTGAATCCTTCAAGAAACTTCAAAGTGCTTATGAGGTAGTTTAGTGACTTATAATCTTGAATTTGTATATTTTGATGTTCATTTCTTGGTACTTTGATATATAGACTTAAAAGGCTGTATTCTTTTTTTTTGTTCAGGTTCTTTCTGATTTCGTAAAGAAGAGAGATTACGATGAGCATTTACGAAAAGAAGAATCTAGGACCAGGAGTGTTTGTCAGACATCTCATGCTTCTTCGCATCAGGTTTAGTTACAGTTTTTTTTTTTGGCTTCTCTTTGACATTGTTGGCGCCTGGTCTTGTGTTCCATTTTTTCTGCCCTTGTTTATCTGCAGAGTGGTCCTGATTATCGATCAGAAGAGTCGAGGCGGATACACTGTACGAAATGCGGTAATTCACACATATGGGTATGCACCAATCGGACTAAAGCAAAGGCAAGATGGTGCCAGGTTTAAATCCAACCAACTCAGGAACTCTTAAAAGCATATTTTTTTGTTGCTCTTTTTTTTGTTATTTCAAAGCTCTCATTCAGATCATCCAATTTGATAAATGTAGGATTGTGGTCAGTATCATCAAGCGAAAGATGGAGATGGATGGGTCGAACTTAAAGGGACACTACCCTTCGAGAGAGCACATAAGGTAAAAAATGGTTCCTTTCTCGCTTCGTTACGAGTGATGATGAATTTGGTTGTTGCCTCGGTATCGTTAACTCAACCGCTTTATTTTTTTCTGTCCTTTAAGATTGAAATACCGCGTGCTTTTGTTTGCGCGGAAAGCAAAATCTTTGACGTCTCAGAATGGGCCATTTGTCAGGTCGGTTCTTTTACGCGGTTCCTCTCTGGATTACCTAAATGTGACGATGTTTGAGATACATTGACATGTGTTGATTTGATCAAATAGGGAATGGCTTGTAGACCGAACACGCATAGGCCAAGCTTTCATGTGAACATGGTTGGTCTAGAGAAGACAACACAGAGATCAAACTCAAGTAGGTTCCCTTGGGATCTAGATGTGGAGATGATGGATGAAGACGAAGAAGAGTTTGAGCTATGGCTTCAACAAGCTCTTGCTTCTGGTCTCTTCTGCGAAACCTCGAAACGCAGAAAAAGTTGGAGCCCTTTCAAGTTAAGCCAGATGAAAAGCAAGAAACAATGGCGAAGAACATCCACTTGATTCAATTGGACCGAAACCATAAACAAAAATTTCATTAAGTTCACCACGAATCGAAAAACCGAATTCACAGCAAGTGAATCCAAAGCCATGAAGATCATATTTTTGTTGAGGGGGTCTTTCTCTGTAAATAGAATCTGTGGATTTTTCAGTGTGGTATTATAAACTACTTGAAAAATTAAAGAAGCTGTATTTTTTTGGTTTGGAATCAATGTGTACATTTTAAGGCAGTTTAGTTGATGATATGAGAAGAAGCTCAAAAAAGAAATGTTAATGGTTACTAAATTTATAAAGTTTTGAATTTTTAAATAATTTTTTGCCCTTTCAGATACGAGAAAATAAAAATTGAGAAATCGAACCCGAATTAACCAAAGTTTTCCCTCCTTGTATGTTACTGACGAATCAAGCACGTCGACCTCCATTAAATTTTTATAATTTCCTTCAAAGCTTCGATTTTGACCTTCTGGGTTAAATCACGGAAGAATTTCCTTTTTCGGTAGCCGCCGCAAGTTTACCCAGCAGAGAAAACAAAGAAACCCTAGAAACTGGGATTGTACGAGGAAGAGGAAGAGCTTTGGAAAATTTGGGTATCGAATTTGATTTTTTTTTCTCGTTCCATCCGGATTCAAACGAAAACCCTAACCCTAAAATTCGCTTTCGATTTCTTAGCTGTTTTGTTGATACCATATGTTTTCGTTGTCTTTCTTCTGTTTCCTCTTTCGAGTTTTAAGATTCTGAACTTTTTGAAAATTACAGACGTTGTGCTTCTCCCTGTCTTATTTGAGCAACATAACGATCTATCTATCTGTACATATATATTTACACACTTTGTAAGTAGAATAGTGAGGAAGAAGGTGAAATGAGTAGGCTCTCTTTCCGGCCACGGCCATTGGACATACACAAGAAGCTTCCTATTTTAAAATCGTTTAAAGACTTTGAAGACGACGACACACCAACTTCTACTACTAGAAATTCTCAGTTGCTGCGTATAGCTTCCGTCGAGGTTGATAATGAGGTAATTTCCATTTTTTACCCTTATCTTCTTCTAACTTCGAAAATTCGAATTCGATCATTTTAACCATTGTTACTTATTATCAGGTTGCACCAGTGCCAAGCAAGAAACCGGCTTCAGAAATACCAACACCTCAATTTGTTATTGTGGATACATATGAGAGGGATTATTCTCCGACTTTTGGTCAACCTGCTTCTTATCTACGTGCAAGAGGAGGTACCAATTATCTCTGATATGATTTTGTATTATTGGCTATGAAGGTGGTTTATTTGTTATGTGGAGACTATAAGTTTGTTCTTGTGCAGCTCGGTCTGAGCTTGGAGAATTTGTGGAGTATGATCTTGACAATGAGGATGAAGACTGGCTTTATGAGTTTGATAAGGATAAGAAAGAACTTTCACCTGAAAAGTAAAGTAACCAATCCAACTATCTTCATTGCTCTTCTTTTTAGGATTTATCATCATCATCATCAGTATTTTTCGTTTTTTTTGTGGTTGCATCATGCTGATATTGTGTTTCCCATATTTAAACATTGAGGTGGATTGGGTTCATTCAGACTCCTTGTGTCTTTTAGTTTTGTATTGTAGCTGAATTAGTTTGATCTATTCACTAAAAAATGTGATTGGATTCTGCTAAAATCAAACACTTACTGAAATAAATACCGAAAGAAGAATCATTCTTATTGATGAGCGACATAAATGTGTTAAATTGTTTGATACAGGCTTGAGAGCATTATTTTTAAACTAGAGGTTTTGGATCACAAGACACGGGAAAGAGCTGGAGTTATTACACCTACTCTCGGTTCTCCGGTTCCTGTGCTTTTGCAGTTTGATGCTGCTGTTGATGTATACCTTTACTTTTATTGTAATCCATTGTCTTTTGGATTATCATATTTCTTGTTCTTTCAGTCTATACTTATTTTAGAAACAGTACAGAATATTTCAATGATTATTTTTGTCTTCTTATTGCAGGCGCTGCAATCACTGTCCATTAATTATGGAACCTTTCAGAGTATCTTCAACTACTGGAAAGACAAGGTTTGAGACAAAACTTATGCTGTCAAGTTTTTTGGATATAGACGTATGTTCCATAGGTTAATGATCTTACTTGACGGGGTGAGATATAGATAGTTTAACAGATTATTGGGTTCCTGAATCCTATGCATGATCCTTGTGAATGAGTTCCACATATGGAGTACCTTTGGCTTATAATACTAATGCATATGTTTCATTTTCTATTTTTTATGTGAACTTAGCGCAAAAGATGGCAGAAGCCTATCTTGCGGCGTTTACAGGTTTGCATTATTATTTCCATTTGAAACGATCTAAGGCCTATGTTAAAAGTCATCTTACCTTGATTATTTAGTTGATGTTTTGCTTCATTGTTTGGAACAGCCTCCTCCACCGGTCAATGATACCAATCCCTACAATGTGTTTAGGCCAAGGGAGAAAGTTCATAGACTTCACACAAGAAGGGTAAGCTGTCTTTTCTAAGCAATTTGTGACATATTTTCTATTAAAATCCAATTGGAGCAAGAAAATTACTGATAAGGCTTTACTTCTTCTTCAGATGCAGAGGAGAGAAAACAATGTGCAGTCATTTGAAAAGCTTCGACAGGTGAGGGAAGCACCTGAATCTCTTTATGTTTCTTGGCCGGACCAATCTTAATTTCCTGAAATCTGAACAATTTGCCTTTATAATGCCTTCTATTAGTTTTTTTTTTCTGGATAACATTGTTTTTTTGGCTGTTAATTATCTTTTAGGGGTTCTTTTATTATTTTCTCTTGGATTCTGAATACATGGGATACATTATTATCAGGTTAGACGCAATCTTGGCCAAGCACAGACCATTCTGGAGGCTCTCATTAAGGTGTGTTTTATGACAGTTTTATAGTTTATATGACTTGTCTGTAACTTCATTTCATATCTTAACAAGCGGATTGCATTCTCCTAAGTTGCTAATTTGATGTTACCCATTCCGTAGAGAGAAGAAAAGAAGAGGGATGTCATGGACAGTGAGGTTAGCCTTCAGAGAATCCAACTCCGATACAGGGTACTTACTACTACTTCCTCTAAAACTCTGTTAAATATGCTCTGTCTTTTTATCGCCTTTCCGGGTCTAAAAAACTTCATCTATGGGTTTGATACCTTAAAGATTTTTATCCATATCATATATATAATTTTTTTTTTTGCAGCATGAAACAGAGCTCTTGGAAGATAGCTTGGCTCTGCCAGGATTTCCACCCACTACAATATCATACAAATTTGGCTCAAGCGACGATGAGTTGATGGACTCAGATGATTACACTAGTACTCGTGTACGAACTCGACCTGCCGTTATCCCTAATTCTCGTTTCACCAACTTAAATCTGAATGCATCTCAACCCGGAAGCATCAAGCAAGAAGTTAGAAGACGACAGTCACATCACGGATGGCTTCACAGACTGGTTAAATCTTGTCTTACAACACATTCTCTCTCCCTAAATTACTATAATTAATCACTGAAGTAATCTGTAATGGATTTGTTTTTTTGGTCTCCTTAGGATCCTAATGAACCGGTCATGCTGTTCACAAAACCACTGGTTCCCGATAAACTGGCAGCTGCAGGGATTGTTCCTCCAGCACCGGATTCATTGCCGGGTCAACCTCCAAGCCGGTTTCAAGGGAGGATTGGGCGTGGTGGCCGGATAATTTTCGATAGATGGAATCCATTGATGCAATCTCACATTAACTGTGGAGACTCTTATTATATTGCACCAAAACACCGATCCACCAACTTCAATTGAAATGTTTCAGAATCTCTTTGTAAAGAATTTTTGATCACCAGTGGTGATGAAGAAGTGTAACAATCTTCAGTTATTATTATGTATTGTATTCTCAGGTTTTATCGGTAAAAGGGAATAATTCGGTTGATTCATAATCCGGTTATATCACCGGTTCAGAAAACCAAAAACTATTGTACCAGGGACAAAAATGTAATAATATATTACATTGAGGACAAAATTGGATTTTCGGGCTCTTTAATTGGAGAATTTCATTCATTCTCTTCAATCGCAGTGAAGAAGGTTGGAAGGAACCTAAATCGAATTTGGGTGCTCCATCAATGGCTTCGATGCTGGCTCGCAGGTCACTGAGTACTCTCCGTGCTCGACATCTTGTATGAATCTCGTCTTGTATTTCTCTGATTTGTGTCGTTTACTTCGAACTGTTTAGATGCCTCTAAATGCGGATTGTCTCCTGGAGTTTTGGGAATCAAAGAAGAATCTGTTTACTATCTGTTTTTCGTTGATGGGTTTCGTGATTACATCTCAATCGAATCTGGAACGAAACTGTAATTCCTAGATTGTATACTGAGAACGGAATTTGAGGGAGTGAATATTATCCGCATGATCGATCGATGATGAATCATTTAGGCAAATTTGATCTCGAGGGCTTCGTTTCTCTTATGGCTTACTATTTTCATGCCAGTCTCGAATAATCTTTAATTCCTGTGATTAAGAGCGTTTTTGCAAGTTATTTTTTTTCCTTGTGAAATGTTAATCTTTTCATTAGCTTCCTTATGTTGTGTATGTTATGGATACATCTCTTATTACTTCTCTTCATCGATAGGTTTTATCCGGGCAAGCTTTGCAGGGATCTCATCTTTCTGGATTGCAGTCTCGTGGTATTTCCTATGGCAGTAACAAAGGTATATTTTCTGCTGTTGTTTGAGGTTTCTTTTTGGTGATTCAAGTTGAACTACCCCTTTTCAACTTGTATTACGATGTTTTTGATTCTTATATGACTTATGCTTTGCCTATGTTATATTCAGATGATGAAGAAGCGGAGCAACTTTCTAAGGAAATCTCCAAGGACTGGAATACTGGTAAGCCATTTGACCTAGGCACTTTTTTTTTTTATCATACTTTTCTCTTCCTCGCCGTTATCTTCCCTGAGTATTAGGGGTTCCTGATATTTTGCAACTTTTTAGTCTTTGAACGGAGCATAAATACCCTGTTTCTCACTGAAATGGTCCGCGGTTTGTCGCTGACCCTCAAGTACTTCTTTGATCCTAAAGTTACGGTGAGTGACATCTTTCCCAGTCTTCGCAACTTAAATTGTAATAAATTCTTTTTGATTCTGAAGCTCTGTCTTGTATGCAGATCAATTATCCATTTGAGAAGGGTCCACTGAGCCCTCGCTTCCGTGGTGAACATGCTCTTCGAAGATATCCTACTGGGGAAGAACGTTGCATTGCCTGCAAACTCTGTGAAGCTGTGAGTTTTGAGATCTATACCAAGCCTTAATTTAATTTAACGTTCTCTTTGTTTCCAAAGCTAGGCATCTCATGATAATGGGTATACTTGCATCTATTAAACAAGGTTGTTAACCCATTATGCTGTGTAAAACTGGTTCTTCTGATATGGGCCATAGCTCAGGATCATAGGTTGATGCCTACGGAATTCATCCTAGTAACTAGGAAAATTATATGAGTATGAGTAAGATTTACTGTTGAGTCGCTAGAGTTCTGAGTTCATATCCGCTGACAATGATCTGTTTAATGTGTAGAAAATATACCTCGGATTGTGATTTTAGGGATACTTGTCTTTTTCATCAGGTATGTCCAGCACAAGCAATCACAATTGAGGCAGAGGAGAGGGAAGATGGAAGCCGCAGAACCACTAGGTCATCATCCTGTTAGTTCTCATTTATTAACCATATGCTTTCTTTTTTACCCTTTTGTGATGATTTGGAGCTGTACAGGTACGATATCGACATGACAAAATGCATCTACTGTGGTTTCTGCCAAGAAGCTTGCCCCGTTGATGCTATTGTTGAAGGACCTAACTTTGAATTCGCAACCGAGACACACGAGGTCTGATTATCACATATTCCTAATGATCTTGTGGCACCATAATCTGAACTTCTGTTACGTTCCCTTTCATAGGAACTTCTCTATGACAAAGAGAAACTTCTGGAGAATGGAGATCGATGGGAGACTGAGATTGCTGAGAATCTGAGGTCAGAGAGTCTCTACCGTTGAACCATTCTACAAGTCTTTGCTTCAAGTTTTTTCCAGGGAAAACATTTTCATTGTTTCTGTTAGAAATAAAGCTGAGATCATCATATCTGTGAGAAAACTCTTTTGTAATCCAGCTTTTGTGCTGTGTAATTGAATTGTTTGTTTCGACATGAGTTCCGGTTAAGTGTTTGGTTTTCCGGTTTGGAAGAAGAGAGCATTAATTGGTCAAACACTGAAAACGAATAACTATTAGGGTATGGCTATAAATTAAGAAATATTTGATCGGACGGACAGGATCATCTTCTTGTTTTCCTTTATGACGGCGGACGGACAGGATCATAAGCGTAGTTTATCCTAAATTGTCCGATCTAAGCAAGCTGCTGCTCGAATTTTTCATTTTTTTTTTGCCTTTTGGTTGCGCCAATTATCGTATTCAGAACAAAATTAATATTTTAATATGTAATATTTTTGGGGTTACTATTTTAGAAAAACAACGAATCCCTAGAAAGGAAAGAAAAAAAAATCAAAATCCCCAAATCGAGCGAGTCCAAAGAAAAATCCCCAATTCGACGAACCTTTAAGCCCAGAAATCCCCGATTTGGGAAAACCTGAATTCATTCGCTTTTAATTTTTCATCTTCTTTCTGGGATTTGTCTACCTGCTTGATCCTAAATTTCTAACCTTGCTTTGGTTTGAGTTCACACGTGCCGCATCTGCTATTCACCGACTTTGTTTCATTGCGCACACTCGATCATCGTAAATCACTAGCAACCGGTTGGTCTCCGTTAATTTCTCTCTGGGTTCTGTTCTTTCTTGAGAAATTCTGCACCTTTGTGTTTCAATTCAAAGGTTGGGGGTGAAATTTTAGGGTTTTTTTCACTTTGTTCAGTTTTTGATATTTCTTTGATTAACTTGGTCACTTGGGGTTTAATTGCTTACTGTTACCTGATTCCGTAGTTTATCTCAGTTTGTTGATACTATTCCCAGCTGGATTGGATCAATTGTGTCATTTTCAGTTCTCTGATTACACCAAGTTGTTTAGCAGGACATTCAACAGTGCTAATCAGGAGATGAAATTTGGAGTCTTCTGGAGGAGGGGAAAGTTATGCAGTGCTTGTTACTGTTAGTTACGAGAAGAACTAGGACAAGGCGACGAAGACTGAAGATATAACAATGAATGTTCAGGCACACATGTCGGGACAGATATCTGGGCAGGTTCCAAACCAAGGGACCATGTCCCAGCAGAATGGGAACACTCAGATGCAGAATTTAGTTGTTGGTGGTGCAGCTCCTGCTGGTGCTGCTTTAGGACCTTCACGTGTTTCTCCCGTTGACAATGACATCTTGAAACTTCGGCAGGCCATGCGAATCAGGATGTAAGTTTTATATTTTCTTAAGCTATTTACTTTTGGTGTCTTCCCATTGACAGTTCTATGCGCTTTACTCTTGTTATACCGAATGTTTGTTAGGTGCCTCTTCTTTTAAAAAGTTTTGTTTGTTTGGATCGTTTTTGACTATATATTTTTGATTGGATTGACTCTTTCCTTGTTTATCACTAATCGAATTTGTGTACGTCTGTTGTTTCTCTTCAGTTTCAACATCTTACAGCAAAAACAACCATCTCCAGCTGATGATGCATCAAAGGCAAAGTATATGGACGTTGCTAGACGCTTAGAGGAAGGGCTGTTTAAAATTGCTAACACAAAGGTATTTTATTGGCACCTAAATGTTGACACTTGATCCAGCATGTTGGCTAATGTCCGAACTTAAATTTTATATTTTTAACGCGTGGAACTTCCAATTTGGATTGCAGGAAGATTACATGAACCCGTCAACCCTTGAGCCTCGGCTGGCAAGTCTAATCAAAGGCAGACAGTTAAATAACTACAATCAGCGACACGCTAATTCGTCTTCAGTTGGAACAATGATACCCACTCCAGGATTGCAACACAGTGGGGGGAATCCAAATTTGATGATCACATCCTCTGTTGATGCTACTATGGCTGGAAGTAGTAACATCACAACTACTGCTATGAACACTGGAAACCTGCTAAATTCTGGTGGTTAGCTCGGAAGTTCTTTCTTTACAACTCTATATAGAATATGGCTAGAAAATTTTCTGCTCATATTTCCTCTGTAACACCTACACTTTGTCTTTTCAGGTAATCTGTCTAATGGATACCAGCATTCGTCGAGTAACTTTGGTGTTGGTTCTGGAGGGAACATGTCATCTATGAGCTCTCAAAGAAATGCTGGCCAGATGATGCCTACCCCTGGATTTGTCAACAGTATAACTAATAACAATAGCAATAATGGCCAGTCTTATCTGAGTGTTGAAGCTTCCAACAATAGTGGTGGATTTTCTGCTACGCCCATGATGGTACCTCAGCCTCAGCACCAGCAACTGAGGCAGGATACTGGTGGCCAGAATAGTCGTATGCTACAGAACCATGGAAGTCAAATGGGCGTTGGCCTTAGACCTGGAATGCAACAAAAAGTCTCTAATGTGTCTAACAGCTCCATAAATGGTGGTGTTGGGATGAATGCAAAAAGCGTAGATTCAGGTACATCGTACACCAATTCTACCAGAAGTTCACAGCAGGCATATGATAACCTTCAGCGTTCAGGAATGCAGGGTAAAGTTTTTATTTCCCATCTTTTTCTGATTTTCTTGTTTCATATGCATTGTAACCTCTTGTGATTGTGCCTGTCCATCAGAATATATAATGTTTTGTTATTATACTGTTCAGGTGAAGGATTTGGCACAAACAATTCTGACCCTTTTGGATCGGGAAATTTGTATGGTGCTGTAACATCTGTTGGGATGATGACCAATTCTCAGAATGCCAATACAGCAAGTTTCCAGTCTGTGTCTAGAACTAGCTCTTCTTTGGTAAGCAATCAGTGAAAGTCACTTTGCATGCAACAAGGTGCACCAGTGAAATATCAATCTATTTGTCAATCTGAGAATACAGATTTGTAATCTTCTTTTGTACATTTTTTTTGCAGTCACAGCAACAGCAGCAGTTTCAGCAACAGCCTAATCGGTTCCAGCAACAACCTAATCAATTTCACCAACAGCAGCAACAGTTTCTTCATCAACGGCAGTTAAAGCAGCAGAGCCAGCAGCAGCAGAGATTTATAAGTCATGATGCTTTTGGGCAAAATCGTGTGGCTTCTGACATGGTATCACATGTTAAGCATGAACCTGGAATTGAGAACCCTAGCGAGTCTATCCACTCCCAGACTCCTGAGCAATTCCAGCTTTCTCAGTTTCAGAATCAATACCAGAACAATGCAGAAGACCGTCATGCCGGTTCTCAGATTCTCCCTGTCACAAGTCAGAGTGATATGTGCACATCAGTTCCTCAAAATAGCCAACAGATACAGCAGATGTTGCACCCGCAGAGTATGGCTCCAGACTCTATTAACGGTTTTAGCAACCTCTCTGTTGGAGTGAAATCAGAATCTGGGCTGCGTGGTCACTGGCAAGCTCAGTCACAGGAACATACCCAAATGTCTAATAGTATGTCAAACGAACGCCACATTCAGGAGGACTTTCGTCAAAGAATGTCAGGAACGGATGAAGCTCAGCCCAATAATATGTCGGGAGGGTCGATTATAGGTCAAAATCATATCTCCACTACATCAGAATCCCCTAATCCCCAAAATCCTACTGCTACCACTTGTAGATATGGAAATGGAAACCAAGATCCGAGATTCAGAAATCAACAGAAGTGGCTACTGTTTCTACGCCATGCTCGCAACTGCAAAGCGCCTGAAGGGAAGTGTCCTGACCGGAATTGTGTTACGGTTCAGAAGCTCTGGAAACATATGGACAGTTGTGCTGCAACTCAATGTTCATATCCTCGTTGCCGCCCCACAAAGACATTGATCAATCACCATCGAAATTGTAAGGAATCTAACTGCCCTGTCTGTATTCCTGTGAAGGCCTACCTACAGCAACAGGCAAATGCACGGTCCCTTGCCCGTTTAAAAAATGAAACTGATGCAGCCAGGCCAGTGAATGGAGGTGGAATATCAAATGATGCAGTACAGACCTCTGCTGGAGCAATATCTTGTGCTTCGCCTGGTGCTGATATTTCAGATCATTTGCAACCTTCATTAAAACGGTTGAAGGTGGAGCAGTCTTCTCAACCTGTGGACGTTGAGACAGAAAGTTGTAAAAGCTCAGTTGTTTCCGTAACAGAAGCACAATCATCTCAGTATGTTGAAAGAAAAGATCATAGGCACAGTGATGTACGTGGATCTTCAAAGTATTTTGAAGTGAAAGCTGAGGTTTCTGAAGTTTCTGTCCAGACACGAACGGGTTTCAAAGAGACAAAAATTGGAATTGCTGAAAATATTCCCAAGCAAAGGCCTGTCAGTGAATCTGTTAAACAAGATATGTCTGATGCCTCACCTCGGCAAGAGAATAGCAAAATGGAAAAAGAACCTGAGCTACTTAAGAAAGAAAATCTGCCAGAGCCTACTGAACATACATCAAAATCTGGAAAACCAGAGATAAAGGGTGTTTCATTAACTGAATTGTTCACTCCTGAACAAGTGAGAGAACATATTCGTGGTCTCCGTCAGTGGGTTGGCCAGGTTTGTGATTTTCTTCACTATGATGTTTACACAATAACATGACCTACTGGTAGTAATCTCTTTATATGCGGCTTCTTTGATTAGGTAATAGATGATTCATCTGCAGTTTGAGGCTTGATTGAGCTATTCCGTTAAACACTTGTCCATATTTATCTGTATAGATATTTGATTAATGATTTCTGTTGTCTATCATGTGCTTGCAGAGTAAAGCCAAAGCAGAAAAAAATCAGGCGATGGAGCATTCAATGAGTGAGAATTCCTGCCAACTATGTGCAGTGGAGAAGCTTACCTTTGAGCCACCACCTATCTATTGTACCCCTTGTGGTGCCCGCATCAAGAGAAATGCTATGTATTACACCGTAGGAGCTGGTGATACTCGTCATTACTTTTGTATTCCATGTTATAATGAATCCCGTGGGGACACTATACTCGCTGAAGGGACGCCTATACCTAAGGCAAGACTCGAGAAAAAGAAAAATGATGAAGAGACTGAAGAATGGGTAAAAGACTATCTACTCTGTACGCTTGTTTTGTGTTTGTCTTCCGTTTTTGTATGGATTTAACTTCATGCTGTATTCTGTTTCTATCTATGATTTTTTTTCAGTGGGTCCAATGTGATAAATGCGAGGCCTGGCAACATCAGATATGTGCTTTATTTAATGGGCGAAGGAATGACGGAGGGCAGGCTGAGTATACCTGTCCATATTGCTTTATAGCAGAAGTGGAGCAAAGTAAGAGGAAGCCTTTACCTCAGAGTGCTGTTCTTGGAGCCAAAGACTTACCGCGAACAATTCTCAGTGACCATATAGAGCAGCGGTTGTTTAAGAGGCTGAAGCAGGAAAGAACAGAGAGAGCCAGGGCTCAAGGAAAAAAATTTGATGAGGTAAATCTAGTGGTGGAGTTTGTTAAGGTTTTATGTCTTTCATGTATTTCACATGACTTATTTATTTTTTATTTCTTCGATATGTTTGCTCTACTGATTCTTTGTTAGAAACAGTAGATTGAAGCTGACATTGTTTTTTCCTTGACTTGATACTGGCAGATTCCTACTGCCGAGTCCCTTGTGATTAGAGTTGTTTCATCTGTTGACAAGAAGCTGGAAGTCAAACCTCGATTTCTTGAAATTTTTCGGGAGGATAATTACCCAACAGAATTTGCGTACAAGTCCAAGGTAAGAATGATCAAGGCGCATTGTAGTTGTATTTTCTGCAAATATGCGTTATTTTTTCAGAGTTCGTCCCTTGAGAATATCCTTCTCATTCTCCACGGCATTTTATTTTTTATTCCAGGTAGTTCTGTTGTTCCAAAAGATTGAAGGTGTAGAAGTATGCTTATTTGGGATGTACGTCCAAGAATTCGGTTCTGAATGCGCATTTCCTAATCAACGCCGAGTTTATCTCTCGTATTTGGATTCTGTCAAGTACTTCAGACCCGAGGTTAGATCTTATAACGGAGAGGCTCTGCGTACTTTCGTTTACCATGAAATTCTGGTAAGTCCTAGTCCTCTCAAACCTTGGTTATTAACCATTATCTTTGTTCTATTTTCAAAACTATATGGAAGATCTAACAGTGTATAATTTGATCCTGTTTTTAGATTGGCTACCTAGAATACTGCAAGTTGCGTGGTTTCACGAGCTGCTATATATGGGCTTGTCCGCCGCTGAAGGGCGAAGACTATATCTTATATTGTCATCCAGAAATTCAGAAGACGCCAAAATCTGATAAACTACGAGAGTGGTCAGTTCAGTTACCTTTTTGGGATGAACATTGTAAGTTTTCATATGATATTTACATCATCCAACTGCTCTACCTTGTTCTTCGCAGGTACTTAGCAATGTTGAGAAAAGCTTCAAAGGAGGGCATTGTTGCAGAAACTATAAATCTATATGACCATTTTTTTATGCAAACTGGTGAATGTAGAGCTAAGGTTACAGCAGCCAGGCTCCCGTATTTCGATGGTGACTACTGGCCAGGTGCAGCGGAGGATCTTATATACCAAATGAGTCAAGAAGAAGATGGCAGAAAGGGAAATAAGAAAGGAATGCTCAAGAAAACCATTACCAAAAGGGCACTAAAAGCTTCTGGGCAAACTGATCTATCTGGGAATGCGTCCAAGGATCTGCTGCTAATGCATAAAGTAATATTTTCTTTCTATGCATATGCTACCTTGTATTCTTTTTTTCATTTGTTTTCTTAATATTACCTGTTTTTCCAGCTCGGTGAGACCATTCACCCAATGAAGGAGGACTTTATCATGGTCCACTTGCAGCCTTCTTGCACACATTGCTGTATACTGATGGTATCTGGAAATCGTTGGGTCTGCAGCGAGTGCAAACACTTCCAGATTTGTGATAAGTAATTTTTCGTCCTTTCTATTCTTAGAATCCTTTCTTTGGCAGACCACAAAAAAAGAATCCTTTCTTTGTTGTACTGCAAATAAAACTATGTAGAGATCCCGACCGATACTTTTTTGGATGGGCTATGTGATCTTACTGATTACGTTCTCTGCAATCTAAAATGTTATTCCGCTTTTCAGGTGTTATGAGGCTGAGCAGAGGCGTGAAGACAGGGAAAGGCATCCTGTTAATTTTAAGGATAAGCATGCGTTGTATCCTGTGAGTTGCATTTGCTTTTTGAGGATATTTTCCTTTAGCTTTGTCTGTAATCAGTTTTATGAATGTTTGTGGTATGGATTTTGCAGGTCGAAATTACGGATATTCCTTCAGATACGAGGGACAAAGATGAGATACTCGAAAGCGAGTTTTTCGACACTAGGCAAGCGTTTCTGAGTCTTTGTCAAGGGAACCATTATCAGTATGACACATTGAGGCGGGCAAAACATTCGTCGATGATGGTTCTTTACCATCTACATAACCCAACTGCTCCTGCCTTTGTCACGACCTGCAATGCGTGTCATCTTGACATTGAAACTGGTCAAGGCTGGCGCTGTGAAGTATGTCCAGACTACGATGTGTGCAATTCCTGTTACAGTAGAGATGGTGGAGTTAATCATCCTCACAAGTTGACTAATCATCCATCTTTAGCTGATCAAAATGCTCAAAACAAAGAAGCGAGGCAATTGCGAGTCTTGCAGGTATATTATTCGTCTGTTCCTTTCGAAAGCTTGTGGTGCTTCTCTCTTGGTCGGTTGGTCCTGAAATTTCTAATGTCAATAGTAACATTCTCCTTTTTTCTATTCTTTTGGATTTGCAGCTTAGGAAAATGCTTGATCTTCTGGTACATGCATCACAATGTCGTTCACCACATTGCCAATATCCTAATTGCCGGAAAGTGAAGGGGCTATTCCGACATGGTATACAGTGCAAAGTACGTGCTTCGGGAGGTTGTGTTCTATGCAAGAAAATGTGGTATCTCCTGCAACTCCACGCTCGGGCCTGCAAGGAATCCGAGTGCCATGTACCTCGTTGCAGGTTAACAAACATTATTATGGTTCATGAAATTACACCAATGTTTCATTTGAGACTTCAAACATCTTTGGTCCATGTGATTTTGTGTTAATGATCATTGTGAATATATCTCTCTCTCTCTGTTCAGGGACCTGAAGGATCATCTGAGAAGATTACAGCAGCAATCAGATTCACGGCGTAGAGCAGCTGTAATGGAAATGATGAGACAAAGAGCTGCAGAAGTCGCTGGAGGCTCAGGTTAATCAAAACTTGTACGTTTAGAAAGATCATAATCAAAGCTGCAAAAACCTTCATCCTTTTCCCAAAGGTAACAACAAGAAAGATAGAACCAAAAATCTTCATATGCTTCTTGGAAGAAGAAGAAGAAGAAGAAGAAGAAGAAGAAGAAGAAGAAGAAGAAGAAGAAGAAGAAGAGCCAGTTAGAGAGACTGATTGTGAAATTAGCTTAGATTTCGTATTTAACAGTCACCTGTCAGGGATTAACATGCGAGCTTAAAACGAAGAATGCGTCTTTCAGAAGATTTATCAGTTTGGGTGTCAAAGAGGCAGAAGGAGAAGAAGAAGAAGAAGAGCAAAGCCAGTCTTCTTCAGAGAATGTTGAGTATGAGGTTTGATGTTGTTTGGTTGGGTGATCTTCTGATTCTATACATACACACGCACACACACTTGCTCACTTTTTTTTGGTAATTTATTGTATTTTTGTAAAATTGCCATTTCTGATTTGGGAATGGCAAGAGTGTAACATATACATTACGTTAACGTGTTTATTTTTGTAAGCAAAGTAAGATAATAGAGAGAGAAAGAGTCTTGTCTTTAGATTCTTTTCCACTCTTTTTTTTCTTTTGGTTATTTGTATTGATGAAATTGTTGTATTCACAATTTTTAAATCATAATAATTTAGTTCTTTCATGAGATTTTGATGTTAATACGTGCATATATAATTGGAGTTAGTGTGTGTGACTGAACTTGTATTGAGAAAAAGAGTTAGGAGACGAATCTAAATGCCACCACGTAAGCAGAGGAGATTCTGGCTTACGTGGAGTTTGAGAAGTACGTAAAATTACAAGCCACGAGAAACTGACACGTGTGTAAACAAGATAGAGTGTTGAACAAGAACCACTAGCTTTAATTAATGTGTCCTTGAGGTAACAAGCAAGACACAGAGAATCTGATGATGCAAAGAAGCAAAAAACAGAGAAAAAAAACGAAATCGATAAAGAGTAATGTTAATACACTGTCCGTCTCCTTATCTCTATCGCACGACCAGTAAAGGTAGAACTGAGTGTCAGAGCCGCTTGGTGACTAGATCAGCGTCGGTTCGTATATCCACGGCGGCGATCGGGGCCATAGCTGCGGCGGTTGTGATAGCTTCCGTGTCTGTATCTTCTGCAGAGCTTCCTCCGCCGCCGCAAGACGGAGAAACGCTATCTAATGTACCGCAAACGTTGTCAGGTGAAGACTGCAAGAAACAGAGGATTCAACGACCCAAGTCCAAAAACGCAGAGAAATGTACCGTCAAATGCGTCAACACTTGTATTCGCAGCGGAGATGGCGAAGGACCCATCAATATCAGAAGGTCTCTCTCTCTCTCTGAACCTTGTCTCTCTCATATTCTTTCTCCATCGCTGATATTTTCTCTCTTCTAATTGAAAGGCCATTAGTGGTGTTCAAGCAAGGATTTCGTAGCCGTAATTACTGGTACATATACTTTGTTTTATATATATATAATAATAATAGATATGTTGCTTTAGCTTGGATCTTAACCCAGAGAGGAGCTGATTCTTGTTTGTAGCTTAGTGGAATGTTCGGATATTTGCAATTTGATCGGAGATGGTGACTATGGACCCTGAAGATATCGATAAGGATGCAGATACTGATCATATAGCTTCAGATTATTGTAGTTTTTTTTTTATGAAAGATTGATTGATTCAAACACGATATTTAAATATAATCTCAAATTATACGATATCTGTTTAAGTTACACATCCATTTTTCGATAATGCGAAATCAAAAAGGGGAACAATACGTTCATCCTTATTTTACGGTCCGGTATTTTGGTTAAAAACAGCGTTTTTGGTGGGTTATGGGCCAAGTCAATGAAATTACGGTCTATGAAATTTGTACTTATTGGGCTTGTATATTTATCTATCATTCATATGAGTTGGTACTATATGGGCCAAACCTGACTATTCTATAATTCAGTAAACGATGTCGTTAGTGTTGCAAAAAAGACGAGGCAAGGCGAAAGAAGAGCGCGTGTAAGGTACAGGAAAAAAAATTAAATTAATCATGGAAGACAACCCCCACGCGCATGAGGAGCGCGTACCGCGCGTGTCAGCAATTCGGCTGGGTTATAGACCACGAAAATGGCAGGATTTTAATTAATTTGAGAAGATGAGCTAAGTGAGGCGCGTCTGAAAAGATTTAACCAAATTTTTCCGTTAGTAAATTAAGGCCCAATGGGTGGTAATATGGCCTAACGGAAAACTAATGGGCTTACCAATTATTTTTCTCAACATCTTAATATTTTATCCACTAAATGAATAATTATTTTTTCTGCACCAATAGCACTTAAAATTTTATGTCTTAATCAGAAAGTAGATATAAACTTTTTTTTTTTTTGCGCAGAAATATGATAGTTTCCTGAGATTAAAATAAATGCTATTTGGCTAAATTATATTTTAAAATAATCCATGGTTCAACCAATTTGACCAACTGATCCAAAAAAAATGTGAAAACGATATGATGTCTTTCGGAGAGCTAAGACTTTGATTTTACAAATTGAATGTTTCACTCCATTAAAGATTATTTTGTTTGATTATGGACTCACATTGATATGCCTGCTAGCTGAAAAAACAGATAAATAATTCATTGAATGATATTGAACATGTCATAAAATCATAATCTCTAAAAACTAAACGATAAAATTTGCGTAAAATCCTACTTTTAGTTTTGAAGAACTTAAACTTGTACACAAATCTAATCTGTTATAGGACATAACTGAGGAAGGTGGGTTAGGTATAATAAAATAATAGATACATGTAGATGTCTTTCGGAGAGCTTGAGACTTTGATTTTACAATATGACCAACTGATCCAAAAAATATGAAAACGATATGATGTGTTTCGGAGAGCTTGAGACTTTGATTTTACAATTTGGATGTTTCACTCCATTAATGATGATTTAGTTTGATTATGGACTCGCTTTGATATGTCTACTAGCTGTGTATCTAAAAAAACCAGATAACTAAATAATTCATAGAATGATATTGAACATGTCATCCACGACCACAATCACTTTGCTTTAGTATTTTTATACACATTTTTGTAATTTCTTTTGGCTGGTGATTTCTTGTTTTTTGTTTTTTAGCCTTCTGATATTGACTTATTTTTCTTTTCCTTTTTTGTCTGCTGATTTTCTTACCATAAACGGTAAAAATAATGATGTGGAGTTGGATTTGACTGTGGAATAGATGTGGTCTCTTAACTCCTGAAACTTATTGGTTCAGGATCGATACGTCTCGTATGACGTATCCACAATCCGATTGGGGGAGAGTCGATGTCCAATTAAATTATTTGAAATACATTGATACCTAATCGAATGAAGTATAAGGAGGTCTTCTATCAAATAAACTATCAGATTCTAAATGACGTGTTAGGAACGGTGCCATTCTTAGAGTACAAATTTAGTTGTGTTTTTTATATGTTGGAATAATCATGCTTCTATAGTTATATTATTCAAACCATTAGATAATTGACCACTATACGTTGAGACCACGTCTGCGTTAACGCATCATGATATCAGTTTTTCGTTTTTTTTTTTGTTTTTTAAGGTCAATCAATTAGCATTTTCAGAAAATACATACACGTCAAGTTTCCTGTGAATCTTTGTTGCCACTTGCCACCAATCATTCGAGGTGTTTATATGATTATACAACTTGTTAACGGACAATGAATCGTTAATAAATATATTGTTGTCTAATGCATCATAATTCTTTGTTTTCGTAACTGTATTTACAAAGAAACGGTCATCGTCAACCCTTTATTATAAAAAAAAAAAAAAATGGTCATCGTGTAGAATAGACCATGTTAATTATTCCCTAACTCATAATATTATCCTTTGTTGACATACACTGATCCACGATTGTATGGCAGACGACTTAAGGCCAAATTAAGATTACAATATATAGAATTGCGATAGACCGTGCAACCACCGTAGAAGCAGTCAGAAGTAGAATGGAAAGAGATAACATTTAGATGTTCAAAATCTGAACGTAAAGTGTATATGTATTATCCATCAATAATCAAAATCAACCAGAACTATTTAAATGTTAAATATTAACCACATATTTAATATTTAAATTCATGAATACTTAGTGTTGTATGGTCTAGAAATGGTAGGATATTTCTATCCAATATATTGTATACATAGTGGTGAATTAAAAAAAACTAATTAATTGAGCTATAATATATAGAGTTGAATAGGTATATTATATTACATCATAATAATGAAATATATTTCAGAGAAAATCTTATTAATGTGCGTAAATTGAAAAGTGACAGTGTGTGAGAAACCAACCATTTTTATTATAATCTATATGAAGTACCTCTTCTTATATTATAAGAAATTTGGTCCATGCAGGGAAAATAATAAAAGTCTATCGTCCAACCTTAATTAATTCTTCTATATTGGGCATTAATCTATAGAGAATTCACATTTACAATTATATTATTAGGACTTGCTTCATTAGTTTAAATTTGGAAAGAGAAATTTGACCTCTTTAACTTCTTTAGTGAATAGGTTTATTAGTCAATTTCTATTTCTTAAAAGGTTTACTAATTTACAATTAATTTATGTTATAGAACTAAAACTAAAAAGTTATTACAAATATATTAAAGATCCAATCATAATACTTAACATGTAAAGTCATGGTAAGATCCAATATAAATGGTTCTTTCATGTATTATAAATATTTTCGATAGAGTGATATTTGAAATATTGTGTTATAATCGGGGTTTGCAAATTGCAACATACGAGTAGTAGTTTGTATTATTGTTGGTGCCATGTTATCGCTAAGGTTTAAATTCGGTAGTACGTATGTATAGCTGTGTAAGTTATACAGTAACAATTTTTTTTGAGAAGTGAGACTCTTAATTGGCTGAAAAACAGCACTTAAACGTCAAAACTAATGAATGATTGAAACGTCGAATTGTCCATGGCTTTCGATATATCATTGATTTTTTTTGTATATATAAACGTAAGTAGAAATGAATCGAAGATTAAACCAAGCCAATAAATGCAATCAATAGATCGTGAACACAATAAGTTAATTATAATGTGAATAATTGAACTTTTAATCTAAACAGCCTTTTTATAAGTATTAGTTTTGTTTTCTTTCAAATTAATAAATCAGCGAAATGTTGGAAAGTTTCACCTAATTGACTCCTGAACTCTGTTATAAATTCTCGTCTTGACAGCAGCTGCCAAATGCCAACAACCCACTCCACACTACATTCTTCATTCTCTCCGAAAACAACATCGAAATGGGAGAAGCTGCGGAGCAAGCATATGGCTTCCACGTGACCACCACCAAGAAGCAAGTCATCACGGCGGCTCTTCCCCTCCAGGACCACTGGCTCCCTCTCTCGAACCTCGACCTCCTCCTTCCTCCTCTCGACGTCAACGTTTGCTTCTGCTACAAGAAACCACTTAACATTTCCAACACAGTGGCTCATGAAACCCTCAAGACGGCTTTGGCAGAGACTCTCGTCTCCTACTACGCCTTTGCCGGCGAGATCGTCACCAATACTACCGGAGAACCGGAGATTCTCTGCAACAACCGCGGCGTAGATTTTGTGGAAGCCGGTGCTGACGTGACGCTCAGTGAGCTTAACCTGTATGATCCTAATGAAAGTATTGCCAAGCTTGTCCCCGTCAAAAAACATGGAGTCATAGCGATTCAGGTAACAGTTGCAGCTTAAGACAACAATAGTTCATTACAACAACATATATAACTCCGTTTTTATTAATTGTCTGAACAGGTGACTCAACTGAAATGTGGAAGCATAGTTGTTGGCTGCACATTTGATCATCGTGTAGCGGACGCATATTCCATGAACATGTTTCTCTTATCGTGGGCCGAGATCTCACGATCTGATGTACCAATATCTTGTGTACCATCGTTTCGAAGATCTTTGCTAAACCCACGACGACCATTGATCATGGATTCATCTATAGACCAGATTTATATGCCTGTCACGTCCTTGCCCCCTCCACAAGAAACTACCAATCCAGAAAATCTCCTTTCGAGCCGTATCTACTACATTAAAGCGGATGCATTAGAAGAGCTCCAAACTCTAGCCAGCAGCTCGAAGAACGGTAAAAGGACAAAACTTGAATCATTTAGCGCGTTTCTATGGAAACTCGTGGCAGAACACGCAGCAAAAGATCCAGTCCCTAGCAAGACCTCAAAACTTGGGATCGTCGTGGACGGAAGGAGGAGACTTATGGAGCAAGAAAACAATACTTACTTCGGAAACGTTCTCTCAGTCCCATTTGGTGGACAGAGAATCGATGACTTGGTCAACAAGCCACTGTCTTGGGTGACGGAAGAGGTTCACAGATTCTTGGAGAGATCAGTGACCAAAGAACATTTCTTGAATTTGATCGATTGGGTTGAGACTCTCCGTCCAATACCTGCGGTTTCAAGAATCTACAGCACAGGATCCGACGATGGCCCCGCGTTTGTGGTTTCTTCCGGGAGGAGTTTTCCTGTGACCCAAATAGATTTCGGGTGGGGCTCGCCGGTTTTCGGATCTTACCATTTCCCATGGGGAGGCAGCGCCGGATACGTTATGCCGATGCCAAGCTCGGTGGACGACGGAGATTGGATGGTTTACTTGCACCTTACGAAAGGACAGTTGAAGTTCATTGAGGAAGAGGCTTCTCATGTGCTTAAACCTATTGACAATGATTATCTCAAGATTTTTTAAAAAACCTAATTTCTTAGTTAACGCGTTATCAATTATGGGAACAGTTCGTGTGTTTAATTTCTCCAGTTGGGATTTTTTTATGTGATATTTTGTTTGCCTTGGGTCTGTATTTGAATTATTGTAATCATATGGGATGGTGCAACCGTATAATGTACTATGTGTCAAGATATTAATCAAATGATATCTCCCTGATGTGTTGTTCGATTACTTTATTAACGTTGCTGATCAATATAATCTCGTACATTATATTAGTTACTAGACTCCATTTTCTTTTGCCAAAAACGTACGTAAATCGAGTTTTCATAAGGATGGTGACACAACAACAAACACAAAAACAATTACTATGCTATGTATGTTCTTGTCAATTATAAATTATGTTTATAAATTGTATATAACTTTCGTAGTTCCTCTTATTCAATATATGAAAATCACATTCTCACACATCTATAAATTAATACTCGATAAATTAATAATTACTATAGACTAATAAATTTTCCTGACTCCGAAATTTTCCTTGACTCCGAATTAGACTAGTACCGTAATATTTAATAATATTTGATAAGAATTTTATTGAAAATCATTTGTAAATATATGGTCACATTAATATCATAAATTATTTGTTGTATAAAGTGTAAAGAAATTTAGTGATCATGTATATGACTCTAGTGTGGTTTGTTTATTCTTGAAATGAATTTGCATTAACTCTTTTTAGAATTCATTTCTAAATTTTTTTAGTGTATTGAAAACTTTTGGTGTTGTCTTGTAAACATAATTATTATTTTCTTACTTGTAATTAGTTTTAGAAAAATATCGATTATAATGAAAAAACTTATAAATTAATACCATTACAATATATTTTTCAAAAGAAAAATTATTAGATTAGACAAATCTCTATATAAATTAATACTATTACATTAATAAAATATCTTAGTCTCAAAATTATTAATGTTTTACTGTATATGATATCATGATACCTCGACTACACGCATTTGGTGTCATTAGAATGAATGAATGATCGCGTGCACTCCAAAATTCTTCTAGCCGCCAACGCTAATAAAACCAAACTCCTTAATTTTAAATTTTCCATTAAGTTGACCATTGAAACTTTCATTCACAAGTTTATTAAAAAATATACTCGTCATTTATCCGTCAAATGTTTGTTGTAGATTCTTCTATTTGCTACTTGCAGTTTACCTATAATCACAAAACAATTCCAATTAAAGATTAAAGTAAAAAACATGTTGTTATTGTTGAATATTTATGTAGCGATATAATATGTTGACATCCAATATTTATATATATTTATTAGAGAAATCATATATGCAAATTTCATGATGAATGAAAATTAATAATTTGATACTTATTAAAAAGGTGGTTTGGGATGTAAGTTGATATATAGTAATACTTATATAGATGTTACTAGCTAACTAGACCTTGGTTCTTGTGTGGTTGTACCATTTAGGGTTTAGTCAAGACTACTCTGACTGTAATTGATAACAATGATAGCTATTTATAGTTTAATTATTTACTAATTGGTTGGTTCATCTTCCTACTTGTTGTATTTTACTAAAACAAATTAAGCAGATTTAACTACTAAACCTAGACCCACCTCTACTAATCTAAAATTACCCTTTTAACTAAAATAAGTATTGCTTCTTTCTATATACTAATGGTTAAAACGGTGATGTGTTCATTGCTTAATTTTGTCGCTAGTCACCTTATAAACACTATAAACAATATGTTTCCGAACGTTCATGAAATGAACATATTATAATATTATTAGTTATACTTGTATGTTTGCAAGTATTTTTAATTTTTAAGATATACATTCTGCAAAAAGTGTACGACCAAAAGCAAATAAACACACACACACACAAAACTTTCGTTTTTCTTGAATCTATGAAAAATCATATTTTCAAAATAAATAGCATATAAATATAAAAACCAAACTATATTTTTATACACAAATAAAGAAGTCTACAGCTCAATGTAAATATAGATAATATAGTCCACACTTAAAACTTCAATGGCGGTATAAGGATACTAGTCATTTGTCAACGTGGAAGAATTTTGTGTTGTAACTTGTAAAGTAAAAAAATTGTATTTTTTAATGTCGTTGGTTGGGGAAGATCAGAAATATGTGGTTTTCGAATATAAGTCACTCTTAACAGTTAAGGCTCCGAATGGTAACGTGCGGGACAACTGCGGTGCGGTTTTAATAGTAACGAAAACATATACATAATATGTATATGTAGACATTTTTGTTACTATTGGAACCGCACGGTGCGGTACGGTTCCGTCGCCATTCGGAGCCTAAATGTCCTTTTTTTTTGTTTGTCAACTAACTAATTAAATATACTTTCTAACATTTATTATAAGAAATAAATAGATATTTATTAGCAACGTAATAAATAGATATCTTCAGGGCTTGATTCTAGTAGAATCATTCTACTAATAATAGAATCCTTTTTGGGTTATGACTTATGAAACTGTTTTACTGTTGCAGAAATTGTTTAAAATTTTCCGTTCAAATTTTTCACTAACTATCTTGTAGATAAAAAGAAAACTATAATAATTACTAGACCAAAAATTAATCATTTATATGATTAGAACAATGGTCTCGAGTCTCGTCTCTAGTGCCATAGCGTAAATTAGTTTGGTTTAATTCTACTGTGTCCAAATTTGCATGTGTGCTATTTGGTCACTTAGACTGATCGGTTTGCGGTAAAAGTTATACCATATAGTTTCTTCATCCTGAAAATTTTCTGGACGAAACTCATATATTTGGTGTTAAATCCAAAATAAATTACTCTTTAGATTTTAGTTCACGAGTCAAAGTAAGGTGAGAAAAGAATCAGAAACTAAGGTCATGTTAAGTATTTTGATCCAAAGTAAAAATCAGAAAATTGTTATATATATATATATACATGACAAAGAACATAACAATATTTTTCTGTCAACAATATTTTACATCTATAAGTCACCATAAGCGTGGGGTCTGCACACTAAATCATAAATCAGATTGACATGTTAGTTTTGAAATTTTTGCTAGGTAAATACCTTTGATATAAAAATCAAGATATACAAAATTGTTATTTTATGACACCCTGTAACTTATATTGTAAATTCTATTGGAATAGAAGTTTTAGAAATAGTATTTGGATTTAATAGTAAACTTAGATTTGAAGGAGCTATGTATTAATTTGAAGAAAACCCATATCATGGTATTGCAATGTCTTTGACTTTGACTTTGAGCTTTAAAGAATTTTTAGGAGGCTCACATTAAGCGTGCAAGTGGGGTTTGTGTGGGCTATATGTGAGTACACATTAGCCTAACGCTCAGATAAGCCCAAGTAATTATAATTTCACAAATTACAAATTTTTTTTATTAATAATTGGTTAATTAAAAATTTAAACACACACATTTTCACCGTCATTGCGCATATTTCGTTCTCCCTCAAAGATCTAAAATAAATCAAAATTAGTAAACAATCGTTCAGCGAAAGTTAATGGTCGTGAATGATCATTTCTTGTCCCTTAACCAAACGTCAAAAATGTCTCTACCCGTAAATCCAATCACAACGGCACATTCTCTCAAACCCTCGTTGTCTTGTCCGTGAAGCAAACCAGGAACCATAATCCTAACCCTGAATCCTTATTTCTATCTTTCTTGCAAAACAAGATGATGCAGAAGCTCGTACGCCTCTTGATCGTCTCTCTCGCTATTATCGTCACTCAAGTTCAAGCAAAAACCGATAACCAAGAAGGTAAAAATACATTTAAGGCTTAAATCTCAATTTAGAAAAACCATGTTTACACGAGATTAAACCGATCAAGAAGTTAATCAGAAAAGTTTTGGCAGTCTCCGCGTTGAACGTGATGTTTACGAGCTTAAATTCGCCGTCAAAGCTCAAAGGCTGGAAATCTAACGGAGGTGATCCCTGCGACGGCTCTTGGGAAGGCGTCAAATGCAAAGGCTCTTCGGTCACAGAATTGTATATAACCATTACCCTAATATATATTTCTGAAACCTAATCTCAAAACTAGTTATCTTTTTTCTCTCATTTTTTTTTTCTCCGACAGACAGTTATCAGGCTTTGAGCTAAGTGGATCTCTCGGTTATCTACTAAGCAACCTCAAGTCTCTCACAACTTTGTGAGGATCCTTATTTAATAGTCTCTCTTAAATTAGTTAAACTAGTAATCAGAAAATAACAGTTTTTGGTTTTTAAATCTGGTGATAGTACAGTGATCTTAGCAAAAACAATCTAAAAGGAAACATACCTTATCAGCTCCCACCCAACCTTGCCAATCTGTAAGTTCATACATTTGTTTTTTGATTACTTACCACCCAAGAAACAAACCCTAATCTGCTCATTGATTCAGAGACTTTTCTGAAAACGAACTCGATGGAAACGTGCCCTACTCGTTATCCCAAATGAAAAGTCTCCAAAGCATGTGAGTGAAAGCAAATAAATTTCATCAAGTATGTCGTTGGTGTTAATTACGGTTTATGATCACTTGTTAATTTATATGTGAAATGCAGTAATCTTGGACAAAACAAGCTCAATGGAGAACTATCAGATATGTTTCAGAAACTGTCCAAACTCGAAACTCTGTAGGTACAATTCCTTTAGTTATATATTTTTTTTTATAGAAAATGTTTTTAAAAACATATTAAATGTGAGAATTGAACTTACACACCCAAATTGATGTCTGCAGGGACTTATCGTTAAATCAACTCTCTGGGAAATTACCTGAGAGTTTTGCTAATCTCACAAGCCTAAAAAAACTGTAAGGAATAAGAAACAAATCATTATATTAGGTTTTTTTTTTCTTTCTCGAATGCTAAATTGGATATCTTGTCTTGTTATTGTGCAAGACACTTGCAGGAAAATCGTTTCACAGGCGACATAAACGTTCTCAGGAACCTTGCAATTGATGACTTGTAAGCATCAAAAACCTCTAATTAGGATTGTGACACAATTCCGATACTCAAAAACATTTGTTTTCTTCTTTTGTGATTACAGAAACGTCGAAGACAATGGGTTCGAAGGATGGATACCTAATGAGCTTAAGGAAATAGACAGTTTACTGTAAGTGAAAGAGGTTGCTTTCTACACAAGAAACAGTTACAACATGAAAAGAAAAAAACAGAGGTTATATAAAAAAGATTTCCCCTGTTTTCTCTCTGTTTTGCGTTTGATAAAGGACTGGAGGCAACGACTGGTCAACTGAAACTGCTCCACCACCACCACCGGGTGTTAAATACGGTCGAAAATCTTCAGGTTCTAAAGACGGAGGAGGTATAACCGCTGCGAGCGGAATGATGATCGCCGGAGCAAGCTTAGGAGTTCTTGTGTTGATCATCGTTTTAATAGCGCTAGTCTCCAAGAAAAAGTCATCTATCTCTCCTCATTTCATCGATGAAGACAACAGTCAACACTCCCCAAAGTTCAGATCTCTCGCCTCTCATGGATCTACACAAGAGCTTCGTGTCGATTTCGGCAATGATTACAAAGGTATACAAGACTTTTTGACCTATTTTTGTTTTGCAAGTAACTTACCGAGAGGAGCTTATATTGAAGGTGGGAAATCTGGAGATTCGGATGATGAAAATATCCACGGGATAGGATCAAAGGGACTCAAGCATTCCGTTTCGTCGCGTGTGATGTCTTTTAACGATTCCGAATTCGCCAACAAGCTCAACGCGAAACGAACCACTTCGACTCGTTCCGCTGTGGAATTCGAGCTCTCTGATTTGCAAAGCGCAACAGCCAATTTCTCACCTGGAAATCTACTCGGTGAAGGCTCAATCGGACGTGTTTACAGAGCCAAGTATTCCGATGGACGCGTAATCCCCTTACTTGACGTCTTAAACAAGTAACAGAAGAATCACAATTCTATCAACAATATCTGATCAAATTTTTATTTTTCATTCAGACTTTGGCGGTTAAGAAGATCGATTCGACATTGTTCGATTCGGGTAAATCAGAAGGTATAACGCCGATTGTAATGAGCGTCTCAAAGATTCGGCATCAGAACATAGCAGAGCTCGTAGGTTATTGCTCAGAGCAAGGTCACAACATGTTAGTCTACGAATACTTCAGGAACGGCTCTCTCCATGAGTTCCTTCATTTGTCAGATTGTTTCAGTAAACCGTTGACTTGGAATACAAGAGTCAGAATCGCCTTGGGAACCGCTCGAGCCGTCGAGTATGTTCTTAAAATCGACCAAAGAAAAAAATACATAAACGCAAACGCTCTTTTGTGTGATCATAACATTGTTGTATTATGTGTAGGTACCTACACGAGGCATGTTCACCATCTGTGATGCATAAGAACATCAAGTCTTCTAACATTTTGCTAGACGCAGATCTCAACCCTCGTCTCTCAGATTACGGCCTCTCAAACTTCTATCTCGTGAGCATTACTTTTCCTTTCATTTTGTAGAAAATGAGTTTATGAGAGTTAGTGTTTTAAATGGTGTGGCAGAGAACGAGTCAAAACCTAGGAGAAGGATACAATGCACCAGAATCCAAGAACCCTTCTGCTTATACACCAAAGAGTGACGTTTACAGCTTTGGCGTCGTCATGTTAGAGCTTCTCACCGGTCGAGTTCCATTTGACGGGTGAGTTCCATTTTTTATGATCATTTATCTTAACTCGAATCTCAGTTTATAGAATATGAGTTTGATTTTTTTTATATCGGAGAGTGTAATAGATTAACAATTCGGTTGAGCTATCGATTCATGATAAATATTTTTGGTTGTGCTATAAGCAGAGAGAAGCCAAGGCCAGAGAGATCGTTGGTGCGGTGGGCGACACCACAGCTTCACGACATAGACGCATTGTCGAATATAGCGGATCCAGCTTTGCACGGGCTTTACCCACCAAAGTCACTGTCAAGGTTCGCCGACATCATTGCATTATGTGTACAGGTGGAACCAGAATTCCGACCACCGATGTCGGAAGTTGTGGAGGCGCTTGTACGGATGGTTCAACGGTCAAGTATGAAGCTTAAAGATGATCTTTCATCGTCTTATCGAGCCCACGACGATTATGATTATTAGAGTTTCAAAGAAAAGTAGTGACATTATATGATGAGATTATTACTAATTTTCTCGAAATGAAAACAATAGAAGACGAAACAATTATTTGTTTATTTATGTTAATATTTTTGTATTCATTTTTTCAGTTTATTACTTTGCTGGATAAACATTCATTTGAATAAGTAAAATGATTAAGGAAAGTGCTAAAGTCAGAAACGAATTGTGTAATGCCATGGAGATGTGGTTTCCACACAACAGATAACACGAATCTTATCTTATTATAATACATATTTTTCTTGTGCTCATATAAGAACTAAGTGAGACAAACGCTATAGATGTTAATGAGTAACGAACGCAGCTTTTCGGTACTCAGCAAGTGCCAACAATGGGAATGTGGTTCTGTAAGTAGCATAGTGTATCAAGCAATTTTTCATGAACACTCCTCCTATTTCCTGCAAATGCGATGATAACATTATCTAAATCAAATATGTCTAACCAGTAATCCTCTTTCCTTAATCATTTTGGATATCAAATATGTCTTTACTTACAAAAATGATTAAGTAAAATGATTAAGTAAAATGCTGGATATCAAATATGTCTAACGAGTAAAATCATATATAATTTTAATTTCTAGCAAAGAGGATGTCTAACCTGTTGGGGGAAATCTCCATTTTCCATTTGCGAATTGATAATAAGTTTCGCAGCGCGGTGAAGAGGCATTGGATCTCTCTCGGCCTGTTTTTTTTAATAGATTAAATCAAAGAAATTTCCTTATATTCATCGAAAAGAAGTGGATGCAAAATGAAATATTTTGAACCTGTCCAGCGTTAATCAACCCCATTATTGCCCAAGCCGTTTGCACCAAGTTAGAACTTTTCCCTTCTGAAGGTATGTATCTCTACCACACATCATGTTAAACAAATAAACAATTATTCGATAATTTTGGTGAAAATGTATGTACTAAGGTCTGACTTCACGTTGATCCCCGTAAATACCTGCTCAGGGCATGACAGATAGCTTTCGCCCCAACCTCCATCATCTTTCTGTGTCGTGAGCAAAAATTCAACACCTTTACGAATAGCCTGGCTATTTTCATACGTTTTACCAGCGGCTGCTAGGCCGCCAAGAGCAAACCATGTGGCGTAAATGAAACAAACACCCCAATTCCCATACCTATCATGACCCGCGAACACATTATTTTGTTAGGCTACTTCTAAACCATATGTATGAGTTGTGTTAAAAGTAATATACCATGAACCATCTGGCCTTTGCTCGTTTTCTATGAATTGCACTGCTTTCTCGATGGACCTGCTGATCTCTTTTGTCCTGTGATCCGGATAAAGTGTCTTGAACAGAACCAGAGCTTGCATAACAGATGAGGTACATTCCACATACTCACGCTCAGCCACAAGATTAGCCAAAAATTCTGTGGGATTGAGCAACTGACACCATTTACAAAGGTTCAACATCAGAGATTCCTTTCCTACGAACTTCTAAACTAGCAAAAAATATGTGAGCATCCTTATGTCTTTCAGCACTTACTTCAATCCATTCATATGCCCGGACAGGCTCCCATGCAGTCATACCTCCATTATCACTCTACATTAGATGAAGTCATGGGTTGTAAATTTTATTAAGAGCCATTTGGGACATTAGTCTTATAGATTCACCCTTACCTGAAAAGACAGCAAGAGATTAACAGAATCATATAGTTGTTCGGGATCCATTTTCTGGCCAACAACCTCAGCTGGCATCATGGATAGCAGCAGACAACACTACAAAACAAAAGAAGTACTTTGAGCCATAACTCTCGAGGAAACTACAGCTAACTTGTTTTGCGTCAGTGACTGGTTAGATTACCTTGAAAGCTTCAGCTGTACAGTCTGAAACTTGCCATCCATGATCTCGATCAGATAAAGTCCATGCTCCTTTGGAAATGTGGCGGTACATGCTCTCATAGTCACCAGAAGGGTTCTCTCTAACCTGCAATGTTCTTTGATTTAAGAAAACACATCCACCTGTTCTTTAGAGCAATTCAAGGTACACTATTATAATGAAAAGGATATCAAACCTGAGATTTCTTAATGTAATCATGTCCTTTCTTGAGTACATCGCCGGTTTCATCAGAGAGATCACTAGCAAGTATAGCTTGAACTGCAAACCCTGTATCCCATAGTTGACTTCCAAAGCTCTGCATAAAATTAGAATTCATAAGAAATTTTTATTGCTAGACTACACCAAATATCTGATTTTCCAATCCTTTGGTACCTGCATTTTCATTCCATCTTCGGCGACCCACATGTAATCTGGAATTCTAGCAAGATGCTTCTTGAAGTAGTCCCCATTCGGGTTTTCAATCCAGCAAGCAAGCATGCACAATACCTAAAAGACAAAAGTTGGAATTCAAACATACGATCGTAAGAAAGTATATGCATAATTTTATAATGGGTCATTCAACGTTTTACCTTCTCAACACATCCGATGGTGATATAATGGCTGTTCTCGTCTTCATAATGTATGTGTTTCATTGCCATCCGAAGAGCTTTTTCTCTCACAAGCTTGTTTAACGGCCAACGGGTAAGGAATGGCTCCACAAAGATGTAAAGAGCGTCCCATACCAAATCTTGAACCAAAGGATGGGGGAAATACATGTCTTCCTACGGGAAGAACGATGTAATGTTTATGTTATCAAGATATATAAATTTCAAGATAAAAAATGGCCAACCATACCTTTGCGTATAAACGCCGTGTTTTATTCCAGTTGATTGATTCATAAGGTTGCAAATGGAGTTCTTCACGCAGTTGCAGAATAAGAGGTGTTATTGGACCAACAAACCTCTTCCCATATAGATACGACATGGGCATGTAAACCATCCGGCAATAGCACAGAACTTTGCCTATATATTTTTTTTGGCGCAAGAGGAAACATCAAAACCAAAAAAAAAAAAAACAAATGGAATCAAAATGAGCCAATTAGTAAAATCACAAAAAACTGGAAACAGAAAACAAACCTAAGTGTATTGGAAGGAAAGAAGGTAGCAACCAGATCTCCGGAGGCATAGGATTGGTTCCAGACCAATCATAGATTCCCAGTATCTACATATAAAACAAATCAAAAGCTGAAACCTTTCTCTATCAGTTAAGTTAGGATATGGTCCCAAAGACTTACCGATAGCCAAATTTTTCCCCAGGATGGAATATAAGTCACACCACCACGGTCAAGAATCCATTGCCTGGCTCGTTTACAAGCGTTATCTCGTCCTCCATTGGTACCTTCTCCGAGCATACGCAAGCATATGTAATTCAACACGGTGCAGAACATAATGCTCTTGCTCTCAACGTGTAATCCCCATCCACCATCTTCGTTCTGCAAATTAAGGGACAACAAAGAACTCATGTGAGGATTCTCTAGTCAGGCTCTTCTTTAAAAAATTGAGCCAAGAAAGTCATCATTGAGAGTACCTGGTGACAATAGATATATCGAAGCATCTCTTTGAGATGTTCTGCATCAAATACCTCATCTAGGTGTCCTGTGATATACAAACAAAATACCTGCAGGAAAATTTTCTTCGTTATCCCTTTGAATTATGATAATTTCTCACGCAATAGAAACCCTAAATCTCTAATTCGAACCCTAATAGTAATCGTCGATAGACATAAAGTAAGAATTGAAAGCGAAACAAAGAAGAAACAAACCAATGGAGGAAGGAAGAAGAGAGGTCCGGTGATTTCTCCAGGCCAATGACCATCGGAGGCCTGCAAAGCCGAGAAGAAAGAAACTCCTCTCCGTAGCGCATCCGTCGCGTTTTCATGAGTTATGCCCTTGCCGTCGTCAATCTTCACCGGCGGGATCACTTGCTCGAATTTTGCCTCATTCAAAAACTGTGCGTACAGTACCCAATCAAATCAACTCACACTCACACTATAGTAGTAACATTCTTCGCGTTGAAAAAAGGGATAAAAACATGTATGGATAATGGAATATGGCCCATTAACTTTCAGGGCCCAAAATTAAAAAAAAATTATTACGATTTCGCCATTGGTTGTTCTCTTTATCTGGTTATTTCTGGTTTTTTTCTTTCACGATATCTGATTATTTCTGTTTCAAATGATTTGCCTAAAAACAAAGATTCTTTTCATTTTTGGAATCAAAAGAACAAAATGTTATATATTTTCTATATGAAAACAAAATTTTCGCTTTTTAATCTGATAGCTTTTCTTTCGTAGAGCATATCATACTTAAATTATCAACACAGACCCTTTAATGTTTCCTAAACGACACAATTAAATAACATTCAGTTTTACTTTACGATAAATCTGATGGTTTTGATGACAATTCTACTTGAGCCAAAATCCACATTATTAATGTGGCTGTAATCTAACTGCATGTGTATAAATTATGAACTATATATATAAATGAGCTAAAAATCAATTTGTTCAAACTATAATTTAGAAAAGGTGAATACGTGTTAGTAACCACCAAAAAAAGAAAATGAAAAATCACTGAGAAAGAATATATATATCCAATATCACAATCTAATTAGATTTTAGGGCACTTTGTCATGATATAAACAAATAAATCTCACTAGTGAATAAAAAAAAACTCACCTGCATTCGCCACAAGAGGTCACTGCAACCTTTAACACGAGAACGGTTTTCTAAAAATTTCCGACGAGCTTCTTCTACGGCGGCTCGTTCCTCCGGTGTGCCGGCTTTGGGATCAAACTCCCATGTTTGACGTCCGACGAAGTTGTTGCTGCTGAACAAGTAAGGATCATCTCCATTTCCCTCTCCTATCTTCAGCCTCCACATAACTATGATCCTGTATATATACGTACATGGTCCATATATATATACTCAGTGAGTTTATAATTTCTTACAAACAATCGCATGATAGTATATAATCCAGTTCTTATACGTGCGTACGTACGGTATATATAGATAAACACTATATTACATGCTTATATATGTATGATTTTATATGTTTTTAAATATTAAAATTAAAGAGCCCTTATGTAATGAACATGTTATAGAGAGAGGATAATAGAGATAAGAGAGTGGACGAGAGAGTACTAGCTAGTGCTGCGTCGATGTTTGCCTTTGCGATTGGTGATCGTACTTTGGACTCTGGGAGTTTCATGTACTTATGTTTATATAGAGGTCGAGGACGAACTGAATGAGAATAATTTGGGCTTATTAATTAAAGAAACTATTACCTTTAACGTTTATCTATTTTTGGGGTATACAAATGTTTTTTTCTCAATTGTAAAAGTTATACATAGTATACTACAAACAGAATTGAAATGAAAATTACACTCTTCAACTTTAAGTAGGTTACAAACTGAAATTACAGACGAAGCCTCAAATTGTAATTGCAATTACAAGTTATACTCTCTTTTTCTCTTATCTTGTTTTTAGTTTTTTTTTTCCTCAAAGTGTTATTGCGAAAACATCGTATTATTTGCTTTTTTGGAGTAAATATGAATGAACTCACAAGACTTCGAGAACTGAATAAAGGTCTTATTATCTAATCCTAGTTCGTAGGTTCCATATATTTTAATGATCAGTTTCCGTATATTTCATTAATGATCAGTTCCCATAACAAAATATCAGATCTCACATATACTCCCAAATCAAACTCATGTAATAAATGATATGGTGTACCACCTGTTTAGTACTTTAGTTCATGCAACTCCATATACTTTTCAATCACTTATGTTTTTATTACGCGAGGGAGAAGAGACCACTCAAATAGAGATCAGAGTGTACGTAGAGACTAGAGACCACTCAAATAGAGATCAGAGTGTAGAGACTAGAGACCACTCAAATTAATGAATCGTCGTTGTTTTTACAACAAATCACGATCATTCAAACGTTATTTTTTTTGGTTAGAATTAACCAGTTAGCAGATATTAACAGTTTATTATACAGAGAAACAATGACGCTGTATTTTGATATTTGGTCTACGTATTTAAACTTGTTCGACGTAGTAATTAAATCGGCACTAGTTTAAAACCGTATGTAAATCAATCCCAACTGTTACTACACAACTGACCATTATAAAAAGGAACTTATATAATATTAAGCACATACGAATTTGGAGTATGTATCAATCAACATTTAATCATGACCGACCTAACCATAAACGCCTCACGTACCGTCTTAGATGCAATGTGGACAGATGTCCGTATATAAATGTAGGGCGCACATGATCGTTATGATCTAATTATAGTAAATTGACAAAAACATACGTAATGAGAGTGAAAGATAGATAACTCAATTGGTCAATCTCAATAAGTGCGACCGTATACCGTTTCTAACTTTTGATACTGCGTTTTCTTTTTTTCATTAAGTAAAAAGATAAAAATGCCGTAAAAGAAAGCTCTGCAGTTTTGTCATGTAAGTCCCTGCTATTTTTTAAAAAGATAGATATTTTTCAAATTTATTTAATAAAATCGTAAATATATCACTTGTTATTTTAAAAGATAGTTTACGGGTTTCATTAAAACGAATATAAATTAAATTAGCTTAATATGTCTATATATTTTTCTCACTCGATAACAACATTTTAAAATTAAATTGGTTTAATACATCTCAACTTGATCGTAAATTTAAACTTCATACTATGTAAGTGTTGGCGATTAAAAAATAGTACATAAGTGTATCCAACGCTCATATTCACAACCGAACATTAGAAATCCAACCGTTTACACCTATCCTAGGGCTTTGAATGCACCCATTTTTTACACTTCTTTCTAGAGAAACTTTGTAAAAAAGATTTCTTCATTGATACTCACGTCACGTGTAAATCAATCAATAACAAATCGATTTCTTTTTTTCATGTTGAACGAGATGATTTAATTTATATATCGATCGAGTGTTTGTATTTAGGCTCAGTGCTTGCGCAGGGCTGGACTCAAAATATACAAACACTTTGCGGAATGTCTTATGGGCTTTGGGTGATAAATGAGGATGCATCTCTTCTGAACTGTGAATAAAAAATATAAATATACCACAAAAAGATATTATTATTATTGACAAGCAAATATTCAACCAACCAGCTTTCTCCTACTATTGTTTTTCTTTGGTCAGCGAAACGTGACATTCAATGAGACCATTGAATCGAAGTCATTTATTCGTTTTTTTGGGCTCACATTTTTCCCTATATATATGATTTAAAATTCAAAGTTTGGAAGGTGAAGTCAATCCATATCGATTGAACTCACTTATTTACAGCGAATTATTTCCATCATATAAACTTTTAAAAGACTGGTTTGCAAATCTAAAATTGATAAAAAGCTGGACAGTTTCAAATTTTTGATAATTTTTTTTTTGTACAAAAGATTTGTTGCGAACTTGCGACTGTAGGTTGGAAAACTAGTTTATGTTTCGATTCCACACGTTATAATTAGAAAGTACCACTAGTATAATATGGCGTAAAGTTGTAATTATGAGGAATATATGAAACATAAGATTGAATCGAATACCCTTTTGTATGCACATGTTATGTATTTATACGTTAACACGTTATGTTTATGTTTTAGAATAATAAAATGTACTTTTTCATTAGACATTTAGAAATCGTATAAAACACGTAAGTACATGCAGACGGAAAAGAAGAAAAGAATCGAAACTTTAAAATACAACAAAATCGTCCAAAAACTCAGCCTTAAACTCCCAAAAGTTTTCAAGTTTAACCTCGTCGTCTAAATTGTTTATAACTGATAGTTTTAAATACCAACTCACTCAAACTGAATATTTAGAAATTAAAGGAAATCATTTTTATTCTTTTGTGGGTTTAAGTTTTTTTTTCCAAAGTTATACTTAATAAATAAAACTTCAAAACTAATTATGTATGCGTGTGCTTGTAAATCAAATTCAATTTCTCCTACTTCTCTTCTTTTCTCCACATATATTACGTGCACTCAGTATTTGATGCATACAATATGCCATATTTTTAGATTAATAATTAAGTAAGATCTAAAGAATGTGGAAGTTGAAGATAGCAAATGGAAACAAAGAAGAGCCCAACTTGTTCAGCACCAACAACTTCCTCGGCCGGCAGACATGGGAGTTTGATCCAGACGCCGGCACAGAGGAGGAACGAGCTGCCGTCGAAGAAGCTCGCCGGAAATATTTTGATGATCGTTTCCGGGTTAGAGCAAGCAGCGATCTCATATGGCGTCTGCAGGTATTTTTTTTTTTCGTGTTAACGTAAATTATGAATTAAAAGTAATTTGATTGACAAGCCAAACCAAATGAAAAATAATATATATATTTATAACTAAGTGAAGCCTCTGATGCTGAAATTCTTCTTTACCTACCTCATTATGAAGACTTAAACCGGTGTAAAGTTGTACAAAAATATATTTATACGATTAATTAAAAATGTTGTAAAGCTGTGAAATTTAAATTATTTTCTAAATTGCTTTTGTTCGTCCTCCATGGATATATCATCAATAATCGACATACGAGAATGTCCAGAAGCATATATCACAACTCGTCACATTGTTACTCTTAAGGAAAAAAGATAATAACATATCCCATACTTCTTGTTGTAATAACATGGAACTGGCTAAAGAACGTGATTATGGGTTAGGTCCATATTTTTAGTTTTTTTGCTAACCCTAAAAGGCAAAAACCTTAAGTTTTTTATTTATTTTATTTTTAATTTCAAATCAAGACAAAGTATATAACTCAAACTTAGAATTTTATTCGAAATATAATAATATACAAGATGTGACCCCAATTTATAAATATAAGGGCCTTAAAATAAATAGACTAAAAATATATTGCCCGCCGCCCGGGGAAAGTCGCGAGAAACAGGTCAAAGTCAAAGGTTTAATGGCAATCCTTAACCCTGTCGATTCATCTTGCCACACAAAGCCTAATCGTGTTTCTTCGACTGGGTTGGCTGGAGTGAAACAAGAACCCTACTATTTCAATCTTGGAACATAGTGGTTGCTAGTAATCGATGGCCATGAGCTGATTATATTGGAATTTGTTTCTTGATATGATATATGGTTCAAACCATATCTTTATTTGAAACCCGTGGTGTTTGGTAATTAATTTTGTCCTATGATTGCAGTTTTTAAAGGAGAAGAGTTTCGAGCAAGCTATACCTCCAGTGAAGGTTGAAGACGCCAGTAAGATCACGAGCGAAATAGCTACAAATGTGTTAAAGAGAGGTGTCAATTTCTTATCGGCCTTGCAGGCAAGTGATGGACACTGGCCTGCTGAAAATACTGGTCCTTTGTTCTTCCTTCCTCCATTGGTATGTCTCTATCTTCTCTATATTTCTTATCACTCTATATAAGTAATAGTCTTAGGAATGGCACTACATGAAACTAACAACAAATGAGTGTAAGATGCAGGTGTTCTGCCTATTCGTCACTGGACATCTCCATGAGATACTCACTAAAGAGCATCGTCGAGAGATTCTCCGATATATCTACTGTCACCAGGTTTATTATGAATAAATAATTATGCTACTCTTCAATACTTTTCATTTTTTTATTTTTACCGTTGAGATGTGTTTGTTTTGCAGAACGAAGATGGTGGGTGGGGATTACACATAGAAGGCCACAGCACGATGTTCTGCACCACACTAAACTACATATGTATGCGCATACTTGGAGAAGGTCCAAATGGAGGACCAGGAGACGCGTGCACACGTGCCAGGAAATGGATTCTTGGCCACGGTGGTGCAACACACATACCCTCTTGGGGTAAAACTTGGCTTTCGGTAATTAAATATCCGGATGTGTTTTTGGTCTGTTCATTAGGCAAAAAAGTTCTGTTTTGATTTTGCGTTGCATGTTTGTAGATACTCGGTGTCTTTGATTGGTCAGGAAGCAACCCCATGCCTCCGGAGTTTTGGATCCTACCTTCGTTTCTTCCTATACATCAAGGTTTGTTTCTTAACATCTTGAATATTTTCAGCTTTAGTTACCTCAATCAAAACTTGAGTTGTCACTTGTGAACATTAGTCTGACACGAAAATGAAATTCTGCAGCGAAAATGTGGTGTTACTGCCGGTTGGTTTACATGCCAATGTCTTATCTTTACGGGAAGAGATTTGTTGGTCCATTAAGTCCTCTTATTCTACAACTACGAGAAGAAATCTACTTGCAGCCTTATGCGAAAATAAACTGGAATAGAGCACGCCATCTATGTGCAAAGGTAAGATCGATCATTGTTCCTTCTTTATTCAAGAAGAGAAATTCACAGAAAACACTTTCTACCTGATCAGGAAGATGCATACTGTCCTCATCCACAAATTCAAGATGTTATATGGGACTGCCTTTACATCTTCACTGAGCCGTTTATTACATGTTGGCCATTAAACAAGCTTCTTAGGGAAAAAGCTCTTGAGGTGGCAATGAAACACATACATTATGAAGACGAAAATAGCCGTTATATTACCATTGGTTGTGTTGAAAAGGTAAAACGAATACAGTCCTTAAGTGTACGTAGAAATGCTGGAGTACTCAGAATTTTATCTTCGAGTTTAACTAAAAACTTCAGTTTTTGTTTTTGAAGGCATTATGCATGCTTGCGTGTTGGGTTGAAGACCCTAACGGAGTTCATTTCAAGAAGCATCTTTTAAGGATTTCTGATTACTTGTGGATTGCAGAAGACGGGATGAAAATGCAGGTGTCAATCAAAATTCGGAATCTTTTTTGTTATGTCACTTAATGGTTTGACATATATAATATGAGTCACGTATTTGCAGAGCTTTGGAAGTCAATTATGGGATTCAGGGTTTGCCCTCCAAGCGTTAGTTGCAAGTAATCTCGCGAACGATATCCCAGATGTACTCAGGAGAGGATATGACTTTTTAAAAATTTCTCAGGTTCGATATCCTCTGCATTATGCTTTTTTTTTGTGACTTTTAATTATCAGAACAAGTGAAAGATGTCTTACGGAGCTGAGAATTCTTAAGGTTAGAGAGAATCCTTCGGGTGACTTCACGAACATGTACCGTCACATCTCCAAAGGGTCATGGACTTTCTCTGATCGAGATCATGGATGGCAAGCTTCCGACTGCACAGCCGAAGGGCTTAAGGTGATTTAGTCTGAATTCTATTACGATAACGAGTTAGGTCAGCTTTATACCTAATAAGCACACTTATCTTGGTTTGTTTGTTCTGTTGTAGTGTTGCCTGTTGCTTTCGATGATGCCATCGGACATTGTTGGCCCCAAAATGGATCCCCAACAGTTATATGAGTCTGTTACTATCTTGCTGTCTTTACAGGTTTGAGCTTTATACCTACCATATATAGATAGAACACACTTACTCAAATTTTTCTGATAAGAAACTTTTCTGTTTCTTTGCTCTGTCTGCAGAGTAAAAATGGAGGTGTAACTGCTTGGGAGCCTGCCCGTGGACAAGAATGGTTGGAAGTAAGATTTTGTATCACAACGTTTATGAATCCCAGGGAAGAGATTCTCAGAAACATCTTTTCACTTTTTTTTTCTCGTGTTTCAGTTGCTAAATCCGACTGAAGCTTTTGCTGACATTGTGATTGAGCACGAGTACAATGAGTGTACTTCATCAGCAATCCAAGCTTTGATTCTGTTCAAGCAACTATATCCGAATCACAGGACAAAAGAGATCAACACTTCCATCAAGAAAGCCGTGCAATACATAGAGAGCATACAAATGCTTGATGGTTCATGGTATTATATAAACTAGCTTTTAGACACGGTGATATTGTTCACAAAAATTTTGGTTTTACCAACAAAACTTGGATTGATAGGTACGGAAGCTGGGGAGTTTGCTTCACATACAGTACATGGTTTGGTCTGGGAGGCCTCGCAGCTGCTGGAAAGACATACAACAACTGTTTGGCTATGCGCAAAGGAGTTCATTTCCTTCTCACAACTCAAAAAGATAATGGGGGTTGGGGTGAAAGCTACTTGTCATGTCCTAAAAAGGTATAATCAGCTAATAATCATTGCAATGTAAGCGTCTTTTTTTCCGGTTCATTGATTCAAGAACTTGGTTTGGTGTGCAGAGATACATTCCAAGTGAAGGGGAGAGATCAAACTTGGTGCAAACTTCTTGGGCAATGATGGGTCTACTTCATGCTGGACAGGTTCAGATCGTGATATGATGAGAACTTTTACTTCCTCGCCATAGGAAAGATCTTAGTCATCCCCATGAAAATCATTAATTGTTTCTTCTAATCTCACACTACAGGCTGAGCGAGATCCGACTCCTCTTCACCGTGCTGCGAAACTCTTAATCAACTCCCAACTGGAGAATGGCGATTTTCCTCAGCAGGTGCTTTTGGAAACATTAACACAAAATCTGCTCCATTTTAAAACCTTAGAGATGCCCTCGCAAGTTTTATAGAGGAGCTGATGAACTCTATATAACCCCTCAGACTCAAAGTTTAACTGGTTTTTTGCTGCCTAAGATTTTTCTTCTGTTTTTAGACAAATGGGCTCTGGAATGACGATTTCTTGAATTGATGCTAACTACTAACAAATTGTATATTTAACAGGAGATAACTGGAGCTTTCATGAAGAACTGCTTGTTACACTACGCAGCATACAGAAACATCTTCCCTGTTTGGGCACTCGCAGAGTATAGGAGACGAGTTCCATTGGCATATGAAAAACCTTCAACAGAGAGAAGAAGTTAGATCCATCATAACGTCTCAAAACTCACAGGTCATTGACCATGATTTAGGATCATAAAGTCATGACCTCTCTTTTGCAATAAGCTATTATATTTATATGAAGGTGGTTGAGTATTTCACTGAATAAGCAAACTAATGATCGTGTATATTCATACATACACATATATATTATATGTTCATATGTATTATATTATGTATTGTAATCATGATTCATGACTATGTATGTTCTCAAGTTATATAAATGTATTATATTATATGTATGTAGTTATGTACGTATCCAAAGATTAACCAAAATCTTTTCCAAAGATTAAACAAGTTATCTCTTTTATGTCTCTTAATTCTCTATCATCCCAGAAGTAACCTGTTCTTGTCGGTGTTTTATTATCAAAGATTTAACCAAAACTCCACCTACTTTATCTTAAAATAATTTAAATTCCACTTATATATGTATACGTTTAAGAAATCAGGTAGCACACAGTTTTGTAATGTGGAGGTTGAAGATAGGAGAAGGAAACGGAGATGATCCCTACTTATTCACTACAAACAACTTCGCCGGACGACAAACATGGGAGTTTGATCCTGACGGAGGCTCACCGGAGGAACGGTACGCCGTCGAAGAGGCTCGCCGGAGTTTCTACGACAATCGTTTTCATGTTAAAGCAAGCAGTGATCTCTTGTGGCGCATGCAGGTTTTGTAATTATTTCTTATGAACATTTTGCTTAATCCCATGTAAATTATATGCTATTTTAGTAAAATTAATATTTTTAAAAAGTAACACGAATGATTTTGACTCCTATTAACACTTCCTCATATGATGAAAAATCTTAAATTTTAATAAGCACACTTTCACATTGACAATTAATAAAGTTTTATGCTGTTCATTTTTGTAATATACATATTTTTGTGAAAATACAAAGAAGCCCCACCAAAAAAAAGTTCATTTGTAAAATCTCGCGGTCATTTATAAAGTAACTAATTTTGCAACAGTTTCTGAAGGAGAAAAAGTTTGAGCAAGTGATACCGCCGGTGAAAGTTGAAGGCTCCGAGAAGATAACCTTCGAAACGGCGACGAATGCATTACGGAGAGGTGTTCATTTTTTCTCGGCGTTGCAGGCCAGCGACGGTCACTGGCCGGCCGAAAACGCCGGCCCTTTGTTTTTCCTTCCGCCATTAGTAAGTTTTCTTTGCCGTTTCAATTGTAGTATCAGAGATCAATGATTTCATTCGCCCAGTAGGAAAAAACCGATACTTTCAATGGATCTACGAATGAATTTGGATTTTGGATCAGTGTGATTTAGTTCTCGTGTAAGTAGTGGAATGTTAGAAATTGAAAGATGGGATTTTTAAGTGAAAGTCTGAAACTTTGTTGCTCCGGTACACACTGTTTAGGTGTTTTGTCTTTACATCACGGGGCATCTTGATGAAGTATTCACTTCAGAACATAGAAAAGAGATTCTCCGATACATCTATTGTCACCAGGTACAGTTTTACCTGTAGATCCACAACAAAATGCATCATCGTCAGACGTCAATGGCTTATGTACTCATTTTTCCATGTCGGCTTTTCTGTCCATAGAAGGAAGATGGTGGGTGGGGATTACACATTGAAGGTCATAGCACAATGTTTTGTACCGCGCTAAATTACATATGCATGCGTATACTTGGAGAAAGTCCTGATGGAGGTCATGAAAATGCGTGTAGACGAGCCCGGGAATGGATTCTTGTCCACGGTGGTGTCACTTACATACCTTCTTGGGGTAAAACTTGGCTTTCGGTGAGTATTCAGATCATCTGGTAATCTAATTATGACTAAGAAGGTTGTATCATAAGCTTCTTTTTGTTGTCTGCAGATACTTGGTGTATTTGACTGGTCTGGAAGCACCCCAATGCCTCCTGAGTTTTGGATCTTACCTTCTTTCTTTCCCGTGAATCCAGGTTTGTTTCTTGACATCTCCACGTCAACAGAACTTATAAGATCAGGAAACTGAATGCCTCTTGTTGTGGTTTGAGCCAAAACCTGACTTGGCGTACAATGATCAAGAGGTTCTCTCAACAAGTATTTGATCAGTGAGAGATGTATTAAATGACTGAATACTGCAGGAAAAATGTGGTGCTACTGCCGGATGGTCTATTTGCCAATGTCGTATCTCTATGGGAAGCGGTTTGTTGGCCCAATAACGCCTCTGATTCTACAACTGCGCAAAGAACTGTACTTACAGCCTTATGAAGAAATCAAATGGAAGAAAGTCTCCCATCTTAGTGCAAAGGTAAGAATGCTAGGATGTATCATTATTTTTCTAAAAGATTTTCTTTCCCTGAAAAGAACACGGAGACTTTTCCTCTACTTTACCTTAGGAAGATACATATTATCCCCGTCCGCTGGTTCAAGAGTTGATATGGGACAGTCTTTCCATCTTCGTGGAGCCTTTCCTTGCACGTTGGCCATTTAACAAGCTTCTTAGGGAAAAAGCTCTTCAGGTGGCAATGAAACACATACACTATGAAGATGAAAATAGCCGTTATATCACCATTGGGTGTGTTGAAAAGGTAAGAACACTATACCCTTAGACAGATAGCATAGAGAATCTGGAGTGTTAAATACTCTCTTTCTACAGGTACTATGCATGTTAGCTTGTTGGGTTGAAGACCCGGATGGGGATTATTTCAAGAAGCATCTCGCTAGAGTCTCCGATTACTTGTGGGTGGCCGAAGATGGGATGAAAATGCAGGTATGACCCTGGGAATCAGAAATCCAATTTTGTTATGTTGACTTACCTTGAGTTGGTAAGAAATCGAAAATTTCTTGATCGGCACAGATTTGTGCAGAGCTTTGGAAGTCAACTATGGGATACAGGGTTTGCGATGCAAGCTTTACTTGCAAGTAATCTCTCCATTGAAATCTCTGATGTACTCAGGAGAGGACATGAGTTCATAAAGAATTCACAGGTTCGACATCCCCTGCAGCATATATTGTAACACTACTAAGTGTTTCTTTTGAAGAATAGAACATTGGCTTACAAATTGAAAAACAATTGAAGGTTAGAGAGAACCCTTCAGGTGATTTCAAAAGCATGTACCGTCATATATCTAAAGGGGCATGGACCTTTTCCGACCGAGATCACGGATGGCAAGTTTCAGACTGCACAGCTGATGGTTTAAAGGTAATTCAATCATTTAAACGGAACACATTGACATGTTCTTTAGTCTTTACTGATCATCCCAAGTACTACATCCTTGTTGTTTTTTGGTCTAATAGTGCTGCCTACTTTTCTCGATGCTGGCACCGGATATTGTTGGCCCAAAACAAGACCCAGAGAGAATATATGATTCTGTTAATATCCTGCTCACTTTACAGGTGAGCATTATCAGTCATAGAATCAATATCTTCAATGATAAATACCCGTGTGCAGGTCGTGACAGTATCACTTGTTTTCAGAGCAAAAACGGAGGTGTATCCGCCTGGGAGCCAGCTGGTGCTCCCAAATGGTTGGAAGTAAGAACCAAAGATCATAAACATTTTTTCAAACAACCAACACATACTTTTTAAAACATCCACGGTCTTCTCTACGCTTTTGTCTCAGTTGTTCAATCCCACAGAATTGTTCTCCGACATTGTGATTGAGCATGAATACAGCGAATGCACGTCATCTGCAATCCAAGCATTGAGTCTGTTCAAGCAACTCTTCCCAGATCACAGGACAACGGAGATCACCACTTTCATCAGCAAAGCTGTGCATTACCTAGAAAACATGCAAACGCCTGATGGTTCATGGTACACTAACAATTGCAATGATTCGGAATCTTTTCACAGAAATCTAAATAAACCAAGTTAATAACCGTTGTTCTTCGAATCGACAGGTACGGGAACTGGGGTGTTTGTTTCACGTACGGTACATGGTTTGCTCTTGCAGGCTTAGCAGCTGCTGGTAAAACTTACAATGACTGTGTGGCTATGCGCAAAGGCGTTCATTTTCTTCTTGCAACTCAGAAAGACAACGGAGGCTGGGGAGAAAGCTACCTCTCATGCTCCACAAAGGTATACACTATAATGAAATTACCTCTCATGCTCCACAAAGGTATACACTATAATGAAATCAACTTGATGTAGGGTCATTCAGTCACTATAACTCTCATGATCTATGCAGAGATACATAGAACAAGAAGGGGAGATATCAAACGTGGTGCAAACTGCTTGGGCTTTGATGGGTCTCATTCACGCCGGACAGGTTTTAAAACATTCAATTGTTATCGGCGAAAAATACTATTAGTGACTCAGCTTTATATATGACGATTGTTTTACACAACAGGCGGAGAGAGATCCGGATCCTCTTCACCATGCTGCGAAACTTATCATCAATTCACAACTGGAGAGTGGAGATTTTCCTCAACAGGTACGCATTTACTAGACCAAAATCCGACTTTGTGTTCATATCGATAGTTATGATCTCTAACTAAATTCTGCGATTTGTTTGCTAATTGTAGACTGTTTGATTTCTTGTCCAGCAAGCAACCGGAGTATTTATGAAGAACTGCACGTTACACTACGCTGCATATAGAAACATTCATCCGTTGTGGGCACTCGCAGAATATCGCGCACGAGTTTCTTTGCCATGACAACATTTTTCATAAATTTTCTTTATATCAGGGGACGTGTGAATTTATTAACATATTATTTGATGAAATACGCCAAAGGTTGAACTTGCGTCAATCCAGTTTTTGTTGTAGCCAAAGTATCATCATATCCATTTTAAAAGTTCTAGAAAGTTTTTGCCTTTTCCGTCTACCGTCGATTGGAAGGCAAGTTTCAAATGGTGATCAAAAAGGAGATATGTGATCGTTTGAATTTAGACCATTGTTACACTTTTTCCAATATTCAACACGTTGAACAAAAGAGTCAAACCACACAAATGTGTTATTATTTCTATCTTTTTGTTTTTTTTTGTGTGTTATAGAATCTGAAATTAGATCATCAGCCAAAAATAAAACCCTTAAATAACAACCATCAGAAAAAGGTAATTCTCGAACCCATTATCTTACATCTAGTTTTCTCCATAAAGAATCTTTGATCTATCAAACTCTTTACTTTTTTTTTTTTTTTTTGTGAAATCAAAGTGAAGTTTTCTTTCCTTTTGTTTACTCATAAGGGTAAATTAATATATAGAAGAAGAAGAAGAAAAAGAGAATGTGGCTACCAAAAGCAAATGGGGCAAAGAAAGAAACAGGAAGTGGTTCAGTGGCAGTTGCAATAGACAAAGACAAAGGAAGCCAACATGCTCTGAAATGGACAATCGACAATCTTGCTTCTCGTGGCCAAACCATATCTCTTATTCATGTCCTCTCCAAATCCCATTCTTCTTCAGGTCCCTATCTTCTTCATACATTCATGGAAACTTCCAACATTTTGTGATTCTTCTCCTTAATGCTTTTGTTGTTGCAGATCTTGAAGAAGGAACGCCACAGCAGAAACTGCAATTGGAGAAGATAGCTAAAGATCTGTTTGTATCCTTTCACTGCTATTGTTCCCGTAAAGAGGTATTATTCAGAAACCAAAAACCCTTATTAAAGGTCCTAACTTTGAACAATTTGGAGAAAAACCCTAATCGATTCTGTTTGAGCAGATAAATTGTCGAGACATTTTGCTGGAAGACGCAGACAAAGTCAGAGCCATTACCGAATATGTTTCATCTTCAGCAATCGAGAACTTAGTCGTTGGAGCCGCATCACGTAATGGCTTCATGAGGTAATTTAATTTATCTTCTTTCAGATTCTGTAACAAAGCCTGTATTTTTTTTTTTTTTAACGGATTCTGTAAATTTTGATGATTCTGAGCAGAAGATTTAAGACGGATTTGCCAACAATTGTGTCAAAATCAGCTCCAGATTTCTGCAATGTTTATGTCATTTCAAAAGGCAAAATTGCTTCAGTACGAAATGCATCTCGTCCTGCTCCTTACCAGAATTCGATGCAGCAATGTGAAACTGACAATCATCACCCACTTACTCCTGACAAAGCACCAAAGCACAATGACCATTCCAATTCTGCAGGTTAATAACTTCTCTTTCAAATGCAAGCCAAAGTTCTTTGCTTTATTAAAAGCAAAAGTGAGATCTAATTTTGTATTTCCATTGATTTTGCAAACAGGTAGTACACCGTCTAGACCGCGTAGATCAGTTGAATCAGATGCAACAAGGTATAGGAATTTGAAGCTACTGTATTGATTGATGTCTTTAACTTTAATGTCTTACATTAAGTCTAAAAGATTCAACATTTTTGTTTTTGTAGATCGCCGTTGGTGAAAAGGAAGCCATATGGGGACTTATATGATTCAGATAGCGACCTTTCGTTCATCAGTCCGTCTTCTCATCGTGACTCTGACATTTCATTCATCAGCTCAGGGAGACCGAGCGTTGACCTATCTTCCTTTAGCCTTGATTTTCCTGAATCTGCAAGGACTTCGAGAATCTCAACGAGCTCAGAGCAAAGCATTGGCTCACATCGCTTGGGAATTAAGTTCAGTGATCCTGGTTTCTTTAATGAATACTCTACAGTCTCTGAAGAGAGCGGTAGAACATCCTCGTATTCATCTCAGGGCTTGGTTAGTACTAGTACTAGTATTATTATTACGCAAGATTCTTCTCTTGTTCTTATAAAGATTGATTTCATTTAGGATATTTTCTTAGATGGGATTGTGTTTTTGCAGGATGATGTTGAAGCTGAAATGAAGAGGCTGCGTCTAGAGCTGAAACAAACCATGGATATGTATAGCACAGCTTGCAAAGAAGCTTTAAGCGCTAGACAAGAGGTAGTCAATACTAGGCCTCATGATTCAAAACTTCGGTTTAGAAGAATTTTACATTAGAGTACTTGATGTTAAAATCTAAGTCAATGTAGTGGAAATGGGATTAGTACACTTGAATCAAATATTGTTTTCTGAACTTTTAGGCAACGGAGCTGCAAAAGCTGAGAACCAAAGAGGAGAGACGGTTGGAAGAAGCAAAGTGTTCAGAGGAAGCAGCAATGTCAATAGTGGAAAAGGAGAGAGCTAAAGCCAAAGCAGCCTTGGAAGCTGCTGAAGCTGCAAAGAGATTAGCAGAAGTGGAAGCTAAAAGAAGGTTGAATGTAGAGATGAAGACACTGAAGGAATCAGATTCATTCTCTCACGGATTTTTGCGGTATAGGAAATACACGGTTGAAGAAATCGAAGAAGCTACTTCAAATTTTGCAGAGACTCAAAAGGTAGGAGAAGGAGGCTATGGGCCTGTCTTTAGAGGCTTTCTTGATCACACAAGTGTTGCTGTTAAAGTTCTACGCCCTGATGCAGCTCAAGGAAGATCACAGTTTCAGAAAGAGGTAAAAAAACAATCTTTCTTCGTTTTTGATTTTATACAAGAAAAGTTTCATCTTTGAGAAACATATGTTTATGATTTCTCAGGTTGAAGTGTTAAGCTGCATAAGGCATCCAAACATGGTGCTTCTGCTTGGAGCTTGTCCAGAATATGGGATTCTTGTTTATGAATACATGGCCAAAGGAAGTCTAGAGGACCGGCTTTTCAGGCGAGGAAACACACCGCCGATTACCTGGCAGCTACGTTTCAGAATTGCTGCTGAGATCGCCACAGGACTCCTCTTTCTCCACCAGACCAAACCTGAACCAATTGTCCACAGAGACCTTAAACCAGGAAACGTTCTCCTCGATTACAATTACGTGAGCAAGATCAGCGATGTCGGGCTGGCAAGATTAGTTCCTGCAGTAGCGGAAAACGTTACACAGTACAGAGTCACTTCAGCTGCAGGAACTTTCTGTTACATTGATCCTGAGTACCAACAAACCGGAATGTTGGGTGTGAAGTCAGATGTTTATTCGCTCGGGATCATGCTTTTGCAGATCTTGACAGCGAAACAGCCAATGGGTTTGGCTTATTACGTTGAGCAAGCGATCGAAGAAGGGACTCTTAAGGATATGCTTGATCCAGCAGTACCGGATTGGCCTATGGAAGAAGCTCTGTCTTTAGCTAAGCTTTCTCTTCAATGCGCAGAATTAAGAAGAAAAGATAGACCGGATCTTGGAAAAGAGATATTGCCTGAGCTCAATCGGTTAAGAGAGATCGGTGAAGAGAGTTTAGAGAGTGTGTTTTATGCAGGAAATCAAGGAAAGTCTCCAAACACTAGCCAAGTCTCGATTTCATCATCTGTGAGTGTTTCTTTTCTCTTTAACAATTTTATAAAGGTTTGATCTTTTTCTTGTGTAACCATTTTTAGTTTTTTTCGCAGAGTGATCCTGGTATACCGAGTCCGGAATCTCCAGCTGCAGAATCTCAATCCTAGTTTTGAGATGGAGAAATCGAATATGGAAGTGAAGTTTAACACTCAATCTGCAGGATTTATTAAAGAAAGCCAGAGCAATCTTCTGAAGCTGAAGAAGCAGGAAGTTTAGTGTATAGCCTTAGAGAATTTGGTATTCTGTTTTATAATCAGTTATATATGTTACGGTCTATTATTTAGGCCCATCACGGTTTTGAACAATCAATATATTTATCAAAGAATCGATAGTGTAACGGCCCAAATGACTCAGACCGGTTTGACTCAACCGGAATAATTAATATTGTTTTTGAAATTCAAAATGGTTTAAAACCCATAAACTGCAGATAAACCCTGCAACAGCTTCTTCTTCTTTTTCTTCTTCTTCTTGATGTGGGTGGGTGGGTAGAAGAAGCAAAGTAGCTACCTTTGTTAATCTTCTTCTCCATTGTGTTTATGGAGCTTTTATATACCTCCTGCAATTTCGAAACCATAACCTTGATTTCTCCTCCTTTACAATCTTCTAAATTTGGTTCCAACTCTCTCTTCTTCTCTCCTCGTCGGGTGACCTTGTTCTCGGCTTACCACCATAGTGGCCGCGTAGCTGTTTCGGCCTCTTCGCAGAACGGTGATTTGAATCCTAGCTCTAATTCGTCGCAGACAAACCACGTCTCTCTCGCGCAGACTTCTATTGCTGGGTTTCTCCGACAAGAGATTGGACTCTCCGAGGTCGATTCATATTTCATTTCTTCGAATTGTCCTAAATACACGCGAATGATCGTAGAGGGTGTTAGGGATTTGGAGGAATGGAATTCGTGGAAAGGGAGTGGAGAATCTGAGGGAATTGAGGGTTTAGGGTTTAAGGAGAAAGTGATTTATATGGTGAAACAGAAGGGTGATGGTGGCAAAGTTGCCTTTTTGGAGAGTCTTGGTTTGAGTTTGTCTTCTGCTATGTATTTGGCTCATTACGTCTCCTCTGAATCACTTCCGATACTTCTCCATAAGGTAATTCACAGATTGTTCGATATAAATTGCAGCAATGATTACATATACGTTAAGAGAGAGAGAGAGAGAGAGAGAGAGAGAGAGAGAGAGAGATTAGTTAGTTCTGTATCAAAAGCGAGTTGCTAGTGTTGTATGATTTGGTTAGGTTGGGTTTGGATTTCGATTTGGCATGGTACTTAATCTTGGATTTGGATTTTAGGTTGAGTACCTCAAGGAAATATTCTTTTCTGGCAGTGATGAGAAAGGTCTTGTTGGAAAGTATGCACGACGAATGATGCTCTACTTATCCATTCCTATTGATGAAGATGTGCAGCAAACTCTTTCCTTTTTCGAAAAGGTTTCGTGTTTACTCAGTTATTAGTATCTAATTTTTTTATTTTTTTGTGTGTTCTCCCTATTAGCTTTCGCTAGAGGCACTATGTTGTTTAGTAAGATGAATGTTAAATGTATTTTAGATTGAAGCAAGGCGTGGAGGGTTGGACATGCTGGGTTCTGTAGACACATCATTCAGATTTTTAATCGAGTCATTCCCTCGGCTTCTTCTACTTTCAGAAGAAAATGATATGAAGCCTATAGTAGAGTTTCTTGAAAGCATTGGCGTTCCTAAAGGTTTCTCGGGAAAGGTACTTCTCTTGTACCCTCCTATCATGCTCATCAAAACTGAGGAGATCAAAAGAAGGGTAGCCGCAGCTCTGGAGAAGGTATGCTATTTGGTTGATTGTACATAATTAGCATGGAGCTGCACTTTCTTTGTTTTCTTTTGGTTGCTGATTATTGAAAATTGGGGTTGTATAGGTTCAGGTTAGTGTAGTGAACAATGATTCTGGAAAACTGTTGCAGAAGTATCCATGGATTCTCTCACCAAGCATACAAGAGAACTATTCGCACATCGTCTCATTTTTTAACAGTGAATCGGTAATCACAATTGTGACAAGAAAGAATACATAATGTTGATCAGATAATTAATGGTTTTGTGTTTGTTAAGTTGTCTTTATCATTTTTGTTCCATGATTGGTCTTAGGTGCTCAAAATGGATATTGACCACGGAATTAGGAGATGGCCTTTGCTTCTCGGTTGCTCAGCGAGCAATATGGAGATGATGGTGAAGGAATTTGATAAATTAGGTGTTAGAGATAAAAGAATGGGGAAGGTTATACCCAAGATGCCTCAGCTTTTGTTATGTAAACCCCAAGAATTTCTTAAGGTAAAGAAACCAGTTTTCAAGATGTGTATTCTCTCATTCTATTATTGTGCAAGACTGTTTCTTTAACCACATTATTCCTCATTTGTAACAGGTTGTTTGCTTTTTGGAAGATTTGGGATTTCAAAAGGAAATCGTGGGTCAAATACTCTGCCGATGTCCTGAAATATTTGGCTGCAGCATTGACAATACCCTGCAGAAAAAGCTCATCTTTCTCACTCGTTTTGGTGTTTCCACTACGCATTTTCCCCGAATCATAAAGAAATACCCGGAATTTCTCATATACGACGCTGGCAAAACAGTACTTCCACGGTGTCTATCTTAAGCCCAATTAGCACATCATCTCAGTGAATCTTTTTCTAGCTAATGACCCTGATTTTGTAATCATATGCTCTTGCAGTCTAAAGTACTTAATGAAGATTGGGATATCAGAGAGAGAGATTGCCTTCATGATTCGCAAATTCTCACCGATCTTAGGATATAGCATCGGCAAAGTGTTGCGACCAAAGTTAGAGTTTCTGTTGAACAGTATGGAGAGGCCGGTTAGAGAGGTAATAGAATACCCGAGGTACTTCAGTTACTCGTTGGAGAAAAGGATAAAACCACGGTTTTGGGTACTCAAAGGGAAGAACATAGAGTGTACATTACAGGAAATGTTAGGCAAAAACGATGAAGAGTTTGCTGCAGATTTCTTGGGTTTAGGAGAGCTTCAAACTCACAATGAAACGTCTTAGTTATTTATAGGCCAAAAGTTTCTTTGAGAAAATCACTATGTTATATGAGATTGGTGATATCTCTGAAGCTTCTTCAGTTTTGTCTGTTTGCATTGTTCATATAGCCACTAGTGCATGTACTTACTGTTCTTGTATACAAAACAAAATGAATCAAATTCTTAACTTCTTCAACCACAAAAATTCAGCTGATGTGTGGAAGTATGATTTGTCTTCGAGAGGTTTCAAAAAATTCCAACCTTTTAGCTTTTTATACACTTTTATCTTCAGAGCAAAGTAAACAGCATATCCCTATTTCTTACAAACGTTTTAATTTTATTTTAATCAGTACAGAGAAACAAAGTGCACATGAAAAATATCCGAAATTTTCTATCTACATAGAAACCGTTACTCGCTTTTTTTTTTCTTCTAAAAACAGAGGAAACTGTATGCGAAGATGTAACTTCATTCATTCATATTCTAAAAATTCTCGGAAAATTCTTTCATCTCTTTAAGTTTAATTAACATTATTGCTGAGAAAAGGAATCGAGCGAGTCACTGATTGATTACATCCTCACCGAATAACGTTTTAAGCAAAAATGGGAAACGCTGTAGGCAAAGCATCATCGGACATCGGAGGTTTAATCGGGAATATTTTCACAGCACCGTTCAAAGCCACACTTGGAAGATCCTGTTTGTAAGATCTTCATGTCATTGTCTGAATTTAATGACTCAACTGTTTGATTTGGTTGGTTTTCGATCGCCATTTTTGATGGTTCTTTTTAATTACAGAGATTTATGTTCGGGACCATGGGATCTTACATGTTTCATAGAACATTTCTGTCTTCCTGATATTGCGAAGCTGGTGCTGATCTCAAGCCTCTGTTTCATAAGTAACCTTTCTCTCCTATTTCCCATTTTTAGCAATCATTACGGGATTCTGTAAACATTTCTCTATTTTGTATAATTTTGTATTTGTTTTTTTCAGTTTTGATGTTCATCACCCTTTTGTTCAAGCTTGGAATCTGCCAGTGTGTTCTTAAAAGCATCTGCAAAATGTCATGTGCCGCTTGTGCAGCATACTGGTTCGCCATTGGAGAGATGGTTAGTTGCTTGTGGCACAGTTTGACTAACGTAAATCGGGTCCACCGTCGCAGAAAACGTCTCAGTGATATAGAAGCTGCGACCTATGATTACTCAAGTGATGACGAATCAAGTTCATCGGAGAGTCTCAGTCGCAGAAACAACATTAGACCAAAGCAGAGAAGAAGAAGAAGACTAGGAAGCAAACACAACCATCACCATCGTGGCAGCAATCGCAACAACTGCCGCCTCATAAGGCTACCGAGTAGACAAATGTCTGTACGAGTTGGAGGCAAATCAAGAAGAGTAAGAAGTGCTAGAACGTTAAAATCGAGGAGAGTTAAGATCCTCAAAGTCTAAAATGTCTCTAGAATTCCTTAAAGAGTGTCTCTAAACTCATAAACAGAATTATCTCATTAATTCAGATGAAATGAAACAAAACCATTAACCCATGTGAATAGTTTTATAACCAACCTCTCTCCCTCTCTATTTGTATATGTGCAAGAGAGTAAACAAGCTGGGATGGATAAGTAACGGTTCACTTTCAGAGGAAAACTGGAGCCATGACGAGAGTTATAGTCGCGAGCATTTTTATGAGGACGTGAATGGATGGACCGGCTGTGTCCTTGAATGGATCTCCCACGCTGCAATTTTCAGATGAATTCTAATTAGAAATCGCATTCAGGAATATAATCGCATTTTGAAGTAGAAAGAAAATACTTACGTATCACCAGTCACAGCTGCTTTGTGGGCTTCGCTTCCTTTCCCCCCAAGTGCCCCGGTCTCTATGTATTTCTTTGCATTGTCCCAAGCACCTCCCGCTGTGTTTAGGAAAAGTGCCATTAAGATACCACAAACTGTTGCAAACATGAGCATAGAAGCTACAACTTTAGCGCCAAGTAGAGGTTGTCCTGTGTAGTAACCCAAGATCCGAAACACCAAACCTGAAAGAGAGAACAGGAGTTTTGGTCACAAACTTGTGATTTCAATACATGACGTCAATAAACAGGCTAAGGAACATTACTGACTTACCAACTACAATGGGGGATGCAATGGCTAAAGCTCCTGGCTTTATCATTTCCCTTAAAGCTGCAGATGCGACAATGGCGACACAGCGACTATAATCTGGCTTCTCCTTGTACTCCTGTTACAGGAGATTGGTTTTGCTAGTCAACAACGGTACAAGCCAATAAATGAGAAAAGGGGAAGCACTCGAAAGGAAAAAATATGCTCACCATTATGCCAGGCCTCTCAATAAATTGTCTTCTTACTTCGTTGACAACCTCTTGAGCAGTTCGACCAACTGCCGCGCATGCCCAAGCACTAAAGAGGAAAATAAGCATGGCACCCAATAATCCACCTACGAAGACTTCTGGGATAGCAATATCAACCTGAATCAATCCGCGGATGAGTATGAGAAGCTGTTTCAACATCGAAATACAGCAAAGATGTATAATGACATTTACCTCTTTAAAAGACACATTAGCAAAAGCTGAAACCTCGTCCATATACGCACTAAAGAGAAGGAATGACGCTAGTGCAGCAGATCCAATAGCAAACCCTTTCGTTGTTGCTTTTGTGGTATTCCCAACAGCATCAAGAAGATCAGTTATCTCACGGACACTTTCTGGCTGCACGAGACATTTATTACTTCTACTTTAGAATAAAGATAGAACATAAGAGCCTTTCAAGCCAATCATGTGATATTTTACCTGCTGGCTCATCTCGACAATCCCACCAGCATTGTCAGCTATGGGGCCAAACATGTCCATAGTAAGAACATAAGCGGCAGTGCTTAGCATTCCCATTGTAGCAACGGCTGTTCCAAATAGACCTCCAGTGGGAATGCCATTTTCGTCTACTAGTCCCGAGGTATTACCCAGCCAATACGCAGAAATAATCGCTACACTTATAGTCAAAACTGGAAGAGCAGTCGATTCCAGGCCCAAGCTGACCCCAGCAATGATATTAGTCCCATGACCAGTCGAGCTAGCAAGAGCCAACGTCCGAACAGGCTCGTGCTTATAGTCTGTATAATATTTGGATATCCAGACAAAGATATAGGCTGTGATGATGCCAACCAACCCACAGAGGGCGAAATTGAACCATGCAGATGGAGCTTGTTCAGTGTAAAGCAGCCAGCGAGTCGACTACAAAACATAAATAGTGCTGTCAGAAGAATACCGCATAGATTTGGTTTGAAGTTACAGTAATAACAACGATTTCACTAGTGTAGGTCAATGAAAAGTCTGAACCAAAAGAAACCACACAAAGCAGAATTAATTGTTAAAAGAACAAAAGGAACAAGACAATCAATGGTTAGTGTGTGCCAGCATTACCGCGCCAAATGTCAAAACAGCTAATATAATAGTCAGAGAATATCCTTTCTGAAGTACAGCCATTGGATCCTCTACCGGAGATTTCACGCTAGCATCACGTGTTCCCTTGATTGATAGAATACCAATTGATGATATAATCAAGTCAAAAGAATGAACAACCAGAGGAAAAAGGATAAAGCCCGATGGATCTGCGTAATAGAGAAAGATTTGAGTAAGGATCAAGCATGAAAAAGAGGTTTAACAGGATGTTTATCAGCACATATTATTATCATTCCATGTATTTCCTATCTTCCTAACTTCAAATTGCAAAAATATTTATGCTAGTTTCACAACCACAGCTAAAGATGGTCAGGTAATTTTATTGAAAAAATTTGACTGCAGTTAAGTGTAACTTGCTAAAGGTGTCATGAAAAGTAGTCTTCCTTCAATCTTCACATAATGCATACGCAGATTCATACAAGGTGTTTAAGTAACAATGTACCCTCAAATCCTCAAATCCTCAAAAAGTGACCAAAATATGCCATGAACTGTAGATTATCTCTCTGTATACAGAATGTAATTTATGAGCTTGAGCTCTCCACACAACTCTTCCTAAGTTTGCATTTCAGATTATTAAATTCTAGCAGTTCATTTAACTTTCTCAGCATAAGTCAGGAACTCAAACCATACGTTATCTATTTTTATTTGCCAGAAGCAACTCTAAAGAGAGATGACAAACCTTCAATTTTGCACTTCTTAGCCATTGTTCCACCTAGTATCATTGCACTGATAATTTCTGCAGCTATACTTTCAAATAAATCAGCACCTCTAGCAGCACAGTCCCCCACATTGTCTCCAACCTAAAAGAAGATGAAAATAGCTTTAAAAGCCTAAATGGCGAAAACCCAAGCAGGCCTTATTCAAATTTTAATCTGCTGGGTAAACTATAGAGTGATACATGCCCCAAACACGGATGTCATGTTTGGACATCACAGATAATCAAGAAAGTAAGAACCAAAAAGAACAAAGATCAAATACCAAATCAGCAATAACAGCAGGATTTCGAGGATCATCCTCGGGAATACCCTGCTCAACTTTCCCAACGAGATCTGCCCCAACATCAGCTCCCTTAGTGTATATTCCACCACCCAGCTGAGCAAATAAGGCAACAAACGAAGCACCGAAACCATATCCCACGAGAAGAAGAGGCACTGTAAGAAAAACAGAAATTTGAATCAATAAATCTAACAAGTCAATACCTCCACTATCGCCCATGCAAATGCAAATGCTTGTCAATACATCAAGAAATACAGAAAGGGTTGACATTAAACTGTTTTGGTACCCCACCTCAATAAAGATCAACACAAGTCATGTCAAATTTAAGAAAATACTGCTCATGTCTGAAAATGATCCTTGAAAAGATAAAAATAACATTTTGAAACTCAGTATAATGATTATATAATATGCACACAAGATGAAAGCAGAACAGAGGACTTACGGTCAGTAACATTCATAGAGCCTGGTGAATCCACGCCCAGCCAAACATAAAATGTAGAATAGAGGATGGCAATACCAATCACAGCCATACCAACAACAACCAGGGCTGAAAACCCACCAGCACGAACGGCTATCTGCATTATATCTGCCACTTAGTATTTGGAAACATGTATACGTCATGTTCTGAAAATAGCTAATCTAAAGAAGAACCTGCAATGCTTCTCTCGCAGATCGTCTGGCGGCACTGGAGACCCGCACATTAGCACGAACTGACACCCACATTCCAACATATCCAGCAATACCTGAACATAGAGCCCCCAAAAGAAATGCAGCAACAGTAATATAGGCAGACATCGCCCTGCAGCAAAAAGTAATATGGCTAAGCATCATTCACAACAATTCAAAGATAAAATAAACTCTTGTGAATATAATCATGTATCAGCACCTTCCTAAACCAGCAGCCTCTTGCTGGGGAGTTAAATTACGGAATAGATATATGCAAAGAATCACAAAAGCTAGCAAGATGGCCATCTTGGATATAGTGCTATACTGCGTTCTGAAAAACCCTTCAGCTCCATCACGTATAGCATCTGATATCTATACGTAAGAGAATTTCCTCAAAAATTAGAATTAAAAAAGTTCGACGAAAACAAAGAAGAAAATATGTCAAGATCATGGCTAACACCACATAATTTCAGTGTGCTTACCTCAACCATCTCTGGAGGTCCTTCATCTTTCGCTAAAACCCACTTGGTTAGATATATTGACAAAAGGAAGCTGATGATGCATACTGTGAAGACGAACACGATGATGGGAGAAGTACTTGCTCCCATGTAAAAGATCGCTCCAAAGCAGAAAAGCAGAATTATAGAAAGGACACGAACATTTAATTTCCTAAGAATCCGGAATATCTGCCAACAAAAACAAATGAACTTTACACAATATCAAAGAAGAGGAAAACGAGATGCTCAAGAAACTACGATGCTAAATGATATAGAAGGAAACCAGTTATAACATCACACAAGTTTTTTTAAATACACATCGTAATGATCTGACGCAACCAATAAGAAAAAGCACTCAAGAAAGAGAGGAATTATAATTTTACCAGTGGACTATAGGTTTTACTACGCATGTTTGGAAAAGCCCTAGGCCTGTCATTGAAAGACATCAAACTGGCCTGCTCAATATCTTCATCTATCATCATGTTTCGAGCTGAAATTTCCTTCAGACTATGGGAGAGGGGTAAAATCAGTGCTATGGAGCAACTCCGCCACAGAACTCAGACGCTGAACTTTGATACACTACAACTTTTTCTCCAGATGCTAACAGCACATCATAAAACGAGCACAAGTTAGTCTGAACCCTCTAACTCTAGTTATATCTTGATTTCAGCTTCTTCAAACTTTATCAGTAGAGTTGCCACAACAAGTTTCCACCATAATCAAAATTTCTGAAAAAAAAGGAAAAGTATTATGTCCTGATGTTTCTCTTTACCTACCACATAGCATTTTCATATTAAATAAAATCAGACTCATGCGAGTAAGGTTCTACAGTAAGGTTTAGCTATATTTTTATCAGTTACCATGAGTGTAAACGCTTTTACAATCAATTCCCCAGAAAAACGCAATTAACAAACAACGCATGAGATCCCAAGATCTAATTGACTAAGATTTCAGTGTAAAATATTGCATTCCGACTTTGCATTACTTCAATCGAGAAATCGCGTTAGATCTGACTTCCGTACTAAGAGAAATTCACATGATCTAGACAGGAAATGGATAGCTGAATCAACGAAACAAAAAAGAAGCATAAGAAGAGTTTCTCCGGCAAAAACCCTAAATCAGAGAAGAGAAAATACGGCTTCAGTGAGTGATCATAAGGAAACCGCCATTAGCGAAAGCTTGTCCCTAGCCGAAGAAGCGCTCTCCTCCTCTCTGTATTTTGTCTCTGTAAATCCCCAAGACTTTTCAGAGAACTCTTCGGAATTTTTTCTTTTTTTTTTCCACTTCACATTGCTTCAATACTAATTTTATGAGTAGTGACACATCCTATCCAATGACACGCTGCCACTTAATAGCTCCGAATTATTCAAAATGATCTAACAACCCATCAATTTTGAAATATTTTATATTGGGTCGTCGAACTTTTCCCCTCTTATGGGCCCAGCCCAACTTATGTTTTGCCAGCCGGCCCATATAATCTGCAAAGTTAAGAAGATGAGAAACACTAACGTTATCACTCCGATCACGGAGCTCCCCTTTCATCGCCAATCTCCGGCGGACGAATATTTCTTCGTATCATTGTACGTGATTACACTTTGAGAGTTTACGAATCGATTAGCCGTTACTTCTCATTGTTTCTTTTGAAATTTTCTTAGTATATTCTCTGTTTTGGTTAGGACAAAAGCAGAGGATGTTGATGACACTAGCGGCCGTTTCATTTAACTCAAAGCTTCTCTTGTTTCGAATTCGTTGCTCGGATTCTAACCCTAAGCGTGGCTTTGGCTCTAAAAAGGTTTGATTTTCAAAAACTTCTTCGTCTTATTTCGCTTCTGATGTTTCCTTTCGAGTCCTTCCAGTCAATTTACAAATTCTTCTTTCTTCAACTTATTTTATTGATTCAAAAAGTACTGAGACAAAAATGTGAAATCGCATCACAGGAAGAGAAAGATCCGGCATTACAGCAAAGGTATAGTTTTTGTGTTTGTTTAAGCATTTCGAATTTTCGAGTGCTGTTATATTTCATATGGACTTCTTTGCTACAGGAAATCATCTTCTAAACAGTCTGTTTCTGTACCCAGAAGTAAGTATAATTTGTTTATGGCATATTGTTAGTAACACATGTTGCGGTTCTTTTAATGGTGTCTGGAACATAACACAACTTCAGTTTTGCATTCTTCCTTTTATCTGAAAAAGTTTGTTCAGTCGAAAAGGTTTGCCAATATCAATTAGACACCTTAGTCATTATCCGTGCCTGACTTTTAATTTCGCTCAAGAAACCCCTGCATTTGTTTGCAGAGGCACCTGGTCTCAAATCTCAATTTGAAGGAAAATCTGGTCGATCTTTTGATATAGACTTCGAGGAACGGCTGGAAAACATCAGAAGGTACACATGTTTCATGAAGCTATTAGCTTTAGAGAAATATAAGTTACAATAGGATTTCGTAGGAAATGAACCTGAAACCTCGGATGGCCTCATTTTTTCCAACCGCTGACAATCACACTTGACTTTCTCAATTTACCCACAACGACATGATCTTCCTTTGAAAGTTTGATTCTTTTTTTTCTTTTCTTGATTTGTTCATCATGTGTATTGCGTTCCACTTCCCTCACCCTAGACATAGTCAAGATCATTGTCCTCCCACTGGTATGGAATGTTCTTCTGTGACCTCTGCTCTTTTGATGAACCAGGTCAGCTCTTGAGCAAAAAAAGACAGAAGTAGTTAAAGAATTTGGTCCAATTGACTATGATGCACCAGTCAAGTCTGACCAGAAAACAATTGGTCTTGGTACTAAGGTACACATACATAACATCTTGCAAGTGTGTATTGTTCTTTTGTTCTAAACCCACTTGAAGCTTATAGGGTACACATACATGACATCATGACAAAACTTGGTCCCATGCCATGACAGGTTGGAGTTGGCATAGCTGTTGTTGTATTTGGTTTGGTTTTTGCTCTTGGTGACTTTCTTCCCACGGGAAGGTGCGTTATGTGTAACATAACTGTGCCATTTACACCATGTTACTGCTTGTCATTTTTCTTCCTTCTATTCCAGTTTGTAATTGTATATGTAAAGTTTCTGATGACATCATATGTTTGCCATACTAAGTCACGTTGTCAGATAATTTAGCCGGTCTCAGTTCTAACAATGTTTTCATTTTTCAGTGATAATCCAACTAAGAACACAACAGTAGTTAAAAATCAGATCTCAGAAGAAGAGAAAGCCACGCTTCAGGTAATATAAGGGGCTGATCTTTTTCATGAAGGTTTTATTCATGAACTTTGAAATTTGAATAAAGCAAGATACGTAGTAAACATCACAAATATTTTTATTTTGTCAGCAAAGGCTCAAAGAGTTTGAAACAACTCTCAATGGCACTACTAAGGATCAAGCTGCTCTGGAGGTGAGTGAAGAAATGCGTATGTTGTGCATACTATTAAATATCTTCTTCATCGGCATTTAGCCGTTCATCTCCCTGTAGGGTGCCAATAATAACAAGGAACAACTTAAACTAATTATCAGGTAGCTATGGATCATGAAAAATTTGAAATGATTTTGGTTCCAAAAACTCGATATCAGTTTTTCCTCATTTCACCTATATAAACAATTCTTACTTCTATTTTAAGTTTTGATTTGGATTTTGTGATATGAGTTTAATCTCCACATATTTTGAATTACATGAAACTTTTTATGTTCCAGTAACTGATACACTGAAGTTATTAATGCACACATAATAAGCTGAAAACAAGATACGCTTTCTCTTCTGACTTATTTATAACGCTAAAAGATTTCTTAAAGTTGGGGCTCTATGCAGGGAGCTGCTGTGACACTGACTGAACTAGGAGAGTATACACGGGCTGCTGCGTTTCTTGAGAAACTGGCTAAGGTTTGTATCTCCCATGCATTTATAATTTCTTATGTCAAGTCTTTCGTTTCACAAGAACATGCTGATATGAGACTTAGCTAATAGCGCACAAAGTGGGATTCTTGCACTGTAGGAGAGACCAACTGACCCTGATGTATTTCGACTGCTTGGAGAAGTAAATTATGAACTTAAGAACTATGAAGGCAGTATTGCTGCATACAGAATTTCTGAAAAGGTAAATGCTCTCAAACTTCGTGGATTAAGCTTGCTTTACAGCTTTTCTGTTTTCTCACTTGTATTGAACTAATAGTTGATAGAGATTAAGATTGTCGGAAGATTTTTTCGTGAGGACATAAGATTTGAACTTATGCCTAGTATAGCTGCTACTACCATGTATATGTTGTTAACAGAGTTTGGACAGTCAATTTTGCTATCTATAATAGTGATGTTCTAATTACCCAAGGTTTCTAAAGGGATTGATCTTGAAGTCACACGAGGCCTCATGAACGCATATTTAGCTGCTAAGAAACCAGACGAGGTAAATCTTTTTCTACCAGATATGAATAGAAATATGTTACCTTTTGGTTTAAGAAGCTTAATCTTAAATACTCTCAACTTCTCATTTGATCTATTTGTTTTCACTTTTGTTGTGATTCTTAGGCCGTCAAATTTCTTCTAGCCACTCGTGAACGCCTAAGTACGAAGAAAACAAGCACAGCAGACAGTGTTACAGATGAAACAAGTCTAGACCCAATTCAGGTAACTGGGTTTCCTGGTAGTGGACTCTAAACATATTATTCTGGTCACAATTATACCTTTCAAACCAACTTTTCTGGTACCGTATGCATTATCAGTTCCTTGATGAAATAGACATCCTTTCGCGTTCCTGATGGCTTGTCTGTTTCGTGTCCGAGAAACCAGATACAATAATGATAACATACTATGAAGGTCTTTACAAGGTTCAATTTTGTGACTTTTATCTCTTACTGATTTTAAACGTTGGGGGAAATATTTGCTCAGGTTGAGTTGCTTCTCGGAAAAGCTTACTCAGACTGGGGACATATCAGCGACGCCATAGCTGTTTATGACCAGCTTATCACTGCTCATCCTGAAGACTTCCGAGGCTACTTGGCTAAGGTAATATTCTTGTTCCACCTCAAGAAGTTGAGTCACTCCATATACTTGCCCATAAACTCCATGTGAAATGGTGTTATAGGGAATTATATTAAGAGAAAATGGAAGCAGAGGAGATGCAGAAAGAATGTTCATCCAGGTGAATCATATGAACTCATTAAACCTTCATCATTCCAATACAGTTCTGAGTAAAAAGATATATGACTCAAAGCACTTAACTTGTTAATGTGTAGGCACGCTTTTTTGCACCAGACAAAGCTAAGGCCCTTGTGGATAGATACTCCAAACTGTGATCACTATCTGATTCTGTGTATATGGGCTAGTGGGTTTCTAAAATGAGTCAGATTCATCTGTGAGACGCCCTCAAAAAAGATGGGTAATAGGGCTTCTGTACAATACAAATATCCTCATTATGAAGCCCTAAAACCAAGAATTTCAGGAACTGTTATCTAAATAATAAAAAGGAAGCAAAAGAGCTACACCAAATATGAAGACATTAAGTTCCAACTGATCTTCATATGGCTAGGCATTGTGGCTACAAACCGCAAGAGATCAGGCTTATCAATGATTCCTGCGTGAAGCGGCTCTGTTTCCTGTTGTTTCAAGACATGTAGAAACTTGGCAATGTTTGGAAGTACCATTTCTCGGCAATGGAGATGTAACAAAGGAACTTTAGACAAAACGCTTCCCTTTTGGACATCAAGACCTTCTGGTCTGCGCAGTTTATATGGTTTCCCAGTTGTTGGTTCGATATCAACCTGAGGCATCTGTTTCCATCTCTTGTGAACAAACCAACCGTACTTATAATCCCCTACTATTGGAGTACCAAGAGCTTCAGCGCAGTGTATACGTAGCTGTTTTTAGAAGGTAACTTGATCATGAGAGAAACAAAAACAAAATCTTTCGCAAAACTGGTAAAGAGGATAGCAAAGTATAATAAGTACCTGATGTTTTCTGCTAGTAATAGGACGAAGTTCTAACCACGAGCACCCGTTGATCATAGGCCCTAACATTCTATACTCTGTTATTGCTTCTTGCGAAGCTTCAAAGCCCGAACCTTGAGCCAAAACCACCCTGTCTGTTTTACCATCGTCCAAAAGCACCTAAACACAGGTTTTTGAATCATTTTCAGATACAAGCATTGTGTGAGCAAGCAAAAGTTAAAATGAGAGAACTACCTTTGAAATAGGAGCTGAAATTAGTCCTTCTTTTTCCTTTGGAGAACCAATCACCAATGCCCAATATTGCTGATACATCGCTTCAAACGCTTTGTTCCAAGCCTAGGATTGTGCAATATTTACGAGTCACTGAATAATTTTTTTTTTTTTTTTTGTCACGTCGAGTCACTGAATAATTTTATGCTCAAACTTCCCTTACTATAGACCATAGTGTGTTGGTTCAAAATTTCGGATAAGCCATTCTTACCTTACAGCTTGAGTTTCTCCCCTTGTAATCACTAAACACTGAGTGAAGATAATCTATACTTTCTTTGGTTCGACCCATTACTAAGAGGCCACTAGTTTCCCTATCAAGACGATGTACCTGACCATTGAAAGTTCAATAAGTCAGGAACCAAATGACTTTATCAAGATAACTGACAATAACCAAAAATATGTGAGTTTACCAATCTAGGACCTTCATCATTACCAAAAGACAAAGCTGCAGCTGCAAGCCCATCCATGCTGTTATGTATCGGCACATTTCCCTGAAACAAACAAAAGATAAATGATTATGCAGCTGCTGCGTAATCAACAAGAATGTAACAGCATACTCTTATGAAGTTATTGTGTAGGAGAAAAGATTACCTTGACCGGAAGCTTAGGTGGCTTATTAAGAACTATAATAGCAGAGTCCTGCAGTGGAGAAATGAAGTTAAAACTTGAAACATCATCTATATAAGATCAACCAAAACCACTGTTGAAATTATGTGTAAAACATCTGCAAATCCAGAAGAGTTTCTCAATAGGGAGTAACTAGAATATAAACCTTGAACCTGACAAGCCTTTGAAGATATGCGATTTCGTCTGCGTTTGGATACAAGGTTCCACTTGGTATAGTGTCATATCTCTTAGAAATCCTCATCTCAGCGATTGACACAGGCAACCAGATTTTATCTCCTATTTGCATTACCTCGCCATGCTTAATCTGCAGATAAAAGTGTACAAAGCTACCACTATTATTAAACCCAATCCTAGAGAATGACCACAACAAGAAGAAGAAGAAGAACAAAACACAATTGTACCTTCCTCATGGGTCTAGCTCCATCTTCTTTCTCTTTTGAAGCATCCCTGCGACCTCCTCGAAACTCCATCTGAACCTGCCACAAAGATAAAACCCAACAAGAAGAAAAAGAAACTAAAGTGAATGGAATTTGGGGTAATGAAAAGGTCAATAAAAAATTTGATCAGAAGTAATGAAAAGGTTTTACCAGAGAGAGACACTCACAAGGCCCTTTGTGAAATGAGTTTGAATAGCCTTATCATGGATTTCTTCGAAATAGTACTTGACCCAGCTTATGGCTGTGACGTGACTGCTATCTCCGTTGTTAACGGCGTTTTTGCCAGGTAATGGATGACCGGGGAATGGCGGCAGGGATATCAGCTGACGTGGCAATGGTCCTTGCTTCGGTGCTCCCAGGTGTGCTATGTTGTTTTTCACGCGGATCACCGACGATGGCGGCGGAGCTACTCTCGAGTACCGCCGTATTACTACGGCCAGGTTAATCTGACGGAAGCTTGTCTTGGCCTTCCACATGGACGGTTTTTCAGAAGACCGAAAGACTGTCTACGTCAGAATGCCGGTTACGGCGGATCTTCTTCGCGTGCTACGACCGAGGAAGACGAGGAGAGAACGTAACGGTGAAAAGCCAAAATGGGCCTGCTGGGCTTTCAATTCTTACTAAATGACGCATCGATCCAACTCGCAAGGGTCTATTGCTCGTACAACTAAATTATTTTGTGATTTTTAATTTAACATTTTGCTCTTCAATTACCAAATAATGTTTACACGAAACCATAAAATGGAAAAAACAATACAAAATGATGGTATTATGGGAAAGTAACTGTACCCCCAATAGGTTTGAACATAATAATAAATTATTGAATTGAGAAGGTACATCACATCAAATATATGACTCACATTGGCTGTACCTTATTACCATCGAAATAAAAACATAAACAACGAATCAAACATATTACACAGCACAGCACAGCCGGAGAATCGTGATGCTCACAGAGCTAAACTCAATCGATCGAACAAACCGATAAATATAATACCGACCACTATGATAGTTGTTGGTTTAAAAACACAAAAGAGAACATGAATGAAACCTCTTTCTCCAAAAAACAACCCAATTCGGAGGATTTTTAAACTTGTGTTGGAGACGGACAGCTTACCGAGTTTCATCCTCCAAAGCACGGAATCCAGCAGTGAGATCGTCATACAATTTCTTGAATTTTGCCACCAGTGTATCCTCCCCTTCTGCTGGGTCTTCAAACTTCTGAGACCTGTAATTTCCATAATTCGATTTAGACCATTTCATTAGGGCGCTATGTAACAGACTCATGGAGAAATTGAAGGGAAGCAAGTAGTTTGCTTACACTAATCGGTAGAAAAGATCTCCCAAGCGATGTTTGATGAGAGTGTGAGTAATCTTTTGACCGTCCATTCCAGCTGCTCTCTCAACCGCCTGTGTATGACAACATTCAATGGAATTTTCTCGAATATAGACAAACCAATTGACCTAAATCCCCACTTAACATCATTTATGAATCATCTCATCTTATTTACCTGGTTGGCTAGGTTGTAGAAATGGATAATGTTACGCATCATCCACACAGACTTGTAGAAAGGGCAGAATTTATCATATCTGTCAAAGATTCATCCAAAAGTTTCAAGAGTGAATAACCCATTGAGAGAGAAAGAGAGAGAACTAAACCAAAATGAAGGGAGCCAACAAATCTTACGGTGTAAACGCGTTTTGAGCAAGGTAGTCTTCCCTCAATAGCTTAGCTGTTTCCAAGGTGATTTTGTCACCTTCTGCTAGCGCATCTTTTCCTACAAGCTGCACGCAAAGCACAATGCGCGGGTCAAATAAGTTCCTTTCAGAAAGAATTATGTGCTAAGACTGATTTTCTTCTATAACTCAAGTCAAGTTTAGATACCAAGACTATCATTCAAAACCTTAAACTGTATATCGCTGAGACAAGAGTTCATTACTTACGGCATTATATACTTAAACAAGGATAAGTGACACTTACCTGGACAATTTCATTAAGATCATCTTCCCTCTGCAACACCTCTCTGGCCTTTGTCCTGATGTTGATGAAATCTGGATCGAACTTCTCATAGAAAGATTCCAATGCCTGAAAAAAAAAAGGAGCTTTTTATATATACAAGAATTCTAGATAGTAAAAACCAAGACAGGATTAAACTGAGAATATGTAAGCATACCGTTGAATACTTTGAGTAGGAAATCAACCAATTAACAGAGGGAAAATGTTTTCTCTGGGCAAGCTTTTTGTCCAAACCCCAGAAGACCTGCAGAATATAAGAAAAACAAGCAAAAATGCAAAATGGAAGAGTAAGCACTTCAAAGTAAAGAAAAACAATGCTTATATATACGAGTCTGTGGCAGATCCAAAACCAAACACTATATGATTATGTACATCTACAATGGAAGATAGGGCAGCAGCCATGAACGAAATAATCACCTGCACAATACTAAGGGTTGCAGAAGTCACAGGATCTGAAAAGTCTCCTCCAGGAGGTGAAACTGCACCAACAATTGTAACACTTCCATCACGTTCTGGTCCACCAAGACATTTTACTTTACCAGCACGTTCATAGAAAGATGCTAAACGTGCTGCTAGATAGGCAGGATATCCACTGTCGGCAGGCATTTCAGCCTAGAAAACAAAGCAAAATAGATGTCAATAAACTGAAGAAAAAAAAGTGAGATGATGACAACACGAGCATCCATATAGCAAAAGTGAAACGCAAAAGATTACCAGCCGTCCTGAAATTTCTCTCAATGCTTCTGCCCAACGGGAAGTTGAGTCTGCCATCATACTAACATTGTAGCCCATATCTCTAAAATATTCAGCGATTGTGATTCCTGGAGTTCACATTACAAAAATAAAAATGGGCATCGTAATTAAAAAGTTTGTCACTGGAAGATGGGAAATGGGCTTCGTCAACTATTAAATCCGTATGCCTGAACATTACCTGTGTAAATTGAGGCTTCACGAGCTGCCACGGGCATGTTAGAGGTGTTGGCAACAAGTGTGGTACGTTTCATGACAGATTCCTCACGGCCATCAGGCAACGTCATTGTCAATTGTGGGAAGTCCATAAGAACCTAATTTATGAATAACCATCTGATCAAATGTCTGATTTGTATGAACAATATGCAAATTCAGAATGAGAAGAGATATACCTCAGCCATTTCATTTCCTCTCTCTCCACAACCAACATACACAACAGCATCGGAGTTGGAGTACTATGTATATAAGAACAAATCAGCTTTAGAAATTAAATATATCAAGTAATTAAGTGGAACAAAACCAGAGTGTCACAACCTACCTTGGAAAGTGCCTGACTGATAACAGTTTTCCCACAGCCAAAAGCACCAGGAATGGCACAGGTTCCACCAAGAACCGAAGGGAAAAGGGCATCAAGGACACGCTGACAACAGGAAAAGAAAGTACTCAGCCACACACGTCTTCAAATGACTATCACCATTGTAAAAAAAAAAAATTGAGTAATCACCTGCCCCGTAAGTAGAGGAGTATCGGCAGCAAGCTTTGATGCAACTGGCCTAGGCGTACGTACAGGCCAGCTCTGACATATTATCAAACAAACGAATTTAATAAAGTGAACCAAATAACTTAAAATTTACAGGTAGGAAGATTAAAGATACATGCAAACCTGAAGCATGGTGTAAGATTTCTTGATCCCCTGGAATTCAAGCTCTATCACTGTATCCTGGGAAATGAAAAGCACCGACAAACAACCATGAGCAACAAGCCAAACATGATCTCAAACAGGAAGCGAGTACCAATTGATCAAAGTTAGTCATATATTAACTCAAACGTTGAAGGTAAAGAAATCCAGGAAAGAAAACATTTGAAGGCATTAACTTATCATTGTTTGAGAGTAACTTAAACTCAAACCTTAAGGGAATATTGACCAGCTGGGGCAATGTAAGTAATCTTCCCCATGGCATCAGGAGGAAGGGCAACATGGTGATTCATTAAAGTGTTCTCAAAGACGGTCTGCATTCCAGAGTTATATTTAATTATCAGAAAAACTATTCCCAGAGTAAACAGGGGAAACACCAGAGTAACTGTGTAAAATATGTTCCCTTGCCAAAAGCAGATTAAAGAGGAGAGCTTACAGCATACAAGTCACCACCAGTTATTGTGTCTCCCTCAACTGCAAACAAGATGAATTCAGTTGACCATCAAGATTAAGACCATATGACACTTACATAGACAGGTATATGCAGTGAACACATTACCAAATTTATTGGGCTGGAACTCCCAAGGACAATCTTTGTCAAGAGCTGGGACAGACACACCCCGAGGGATGTACACATCACCGGATATTCTCGCAATAGTCTTCAAAGGCCTCTGTGATATTTAAAGAAACGAAACCAAATAATCTTGAGAAGCCACAGTCTGCCGTTTGTAATGGTAAAACAAATCATGGAAGTCAAAAATTTCATGTCTGGCAAGATTATAAATCCAACTGAACCTGAATTCCGTCGAAGATATTTCCCAAAATTCCTGGTCCAAGCTCCACAGACAGTGGCTGTACTCACAGGCCAAATTATATATTAGCTACAGATGAACAACCCTAGAAAAGAGAAAAGAAAAGAAAGAAAGCCAAGATAAAGAACTCATGAACCTTGTGCGTTCGAAGTACAGGATCATTAACTGTTAATCCAGCTGTTTCCTCGTAAACTGATAAAAAGAAGTTGTCAAATATCAATTAAGATATATTACTTCTACGAAGCCCAGATGCAAGTATTTGACAGATAATGAGGCAGTAGAGAAAATTACATTAAGAAGCACAAGAGAGCAAACCTTGGATCGTGGCAGAATCTCCTTCAAGACGGATAATTTCTCCAATCAGATTATCATGTCCAACACGCACTAATTCATACATAGCAGCACCGGCCATACCATCGGCAACAACAACAGGCCCTGAAACCTGCATCCCAATACTTGTAAATTATAATCAGATTACGAAAAATGAATTTAACAGAAAAATGTCAAATCACTGAGAACTATCAGATCAGATCAGAAATTCACAGACGAACTACTGAAACAAGGCGAAATCAACAGATTCAATGACTAAGAAATATCAGATCAAATCTAGTTCTCCCACCAATCTTACCTGGTAAGCAGATCAACTATCTCATCCATCCATCACCAGAAACTAACATCGCAGAACAGATAAAACCAAATGGATACCAGATCGAACGAAACGAGGTAATACCTTACGAACGTAACCATACTCGCTCTCCTTCTCATCGTCCTCAAAGGTCGTAAGCTTTCCTCCATAAAACGCCGGCATTTTCTCAGCAATCAGAGATTCAAAAACTCAAACCGATCGACCAAAAAAAACAAAATTCACCTCCTACAAAATGCCGAGATCCGATCAACAACAACAACAAATAAGAAATCGCCAAAACCTCGAAAGAGAGATCAGAGATCGAGGAATAAGAAAACACTTGAAGAGTTTTCAAACAGAACGATTCAATAAATCAGAAAGAAACAAAAAGGATCAGAGAGAGATAGAGATCCTAACCAGTGAACAGAACAGACAGGAAGAGTGGTCACAAGAGAAGAGAGAGGTGGAGGCACGTAGATATTGAAAGAGTTGTAGAAGTTGATCTGATTGACGAAATCGTGGAGCGATCCTGTACATGACTCCACACGATACACTCGTAGATCTGACTTTGTAGTTGATAGCCAAGTGACTTATTATTTATGGGCTTTATAATATACAATTGCGGCCCAATAAGTTGGTCCGTTAATTAAGTCGACAAAGACCCATGCTTGAGAATCTCTCTGAAGAAAGCCGGTAAAGCAATGGAAGTGATCAGTTTCTTATTTTCTCGGGAAATTTTTTTTCTGAAAGTGAATAAGAAGGGAAAGCAAGATTTCTGAAGTGGAGAGAGCGATGGGAGAAATGGGGAAGGCGATGGGCTTGCTTATTAGCGGGACGCTTGTGTATTACCACTGCGCATATCGCAACGCAACGCTTCTCTCTCTCTTCGCCGATGTTTTCATCGTTCTCTTATGCTCCCTCGCCATTCTCGGTCTCCTTTTTCGCCAACTCAATGTCTCGTAAGTTCTCTCAGATTTCGGCTCTAATTTATCGATTCTCTCTGTTTACGGTGTTGGATTTTGTTCTTCGGTCTCTAATTTAGTGATTTGTTGTTCGGTGACCGGGAAGATACGAGATTATTTGGCTCGTTTGATCTGTGAGAAGTGTTATTGCTCCTCTCGATATTTCTGTGAAATTGGGTTGTGCACTCACTGGTATTAATTTGATAATGAAATTGATTTGCTTTGGAAGGCATGAAGTGAAACTAGTTCTCGTTTTATTTCTGGGTGAATTAATGATGCGACGATCATATTTCAATCCTATCGTCTTCTTCCGTTCTTTTGTGATCAATCCCAGAATTCTCAATGATTTCATGATCTTCTTCCCTCTGTGTATATAATCTGTTTCAAGACCTTTGACCCTTACTTTTTCAACCACATCATTTACAACTCTACTCAAGGGTACCAGTGGATCCACTAGAGTGGCAAATATCACAGGACACAGCAAGTAACATCGTTGCGTGCCTAGCTAATACCGTTGGAGCAGCAGAGGGTGTCCTGAGGGTTGCAGCAACAGGACATGACAAGAGACTTTTTGTCAAGGCAAGTTTGCGCTTAGTTACCAACTGACCATGTACAAGATACTATTACTATTCTTAGGTTAGTTCATGCGTGTATCTATATGCATTAGCATCAATATGTTACCCAGTTACCATATAAACGCGTTCCTGATTGTTAACTCAGTAATTGTGTTCTATACTGAAGATGTTTCTCTTACTTTTCTCTTCAGGTCGTATTGTGCCTTTACTTCTTATCAGCTCTTGGGCGACTCATATCAGGTGTAACCGTTGCTTATGCAGGTAAAGCATTCACATTTCGTCTCAAACTTATACAAAGTTTCACTTTAATGTCGAAGAGTGTGTTGTTATTTGATGAGTAGCATTATATACCAATATGTCAGATTTCATAGCATTTAATAGAAATTGGCCATTTGGGAACCCTTCTTCTTGCCTGTGTCAAATATTGCAAACCAATGATCTCTGACTAGTTCTTCTCCCTGGAACAGGACTATGCATGTTCTGTATCTCCATGCTCTGTCAGAGTTCTCAATCTCTTGGAAACTGTGTATTAAAACGAGGAAACGCTGAGATTTTAGAACAAGAAGCACATTCTGATCAATAAGCTGTCAAACTTTTGTTTATACTTTTTTTTTTCTTTACTCATGTTCAAATGTTCATAGCCTCAGAGTAGTTTCCCCTTATGTACACTCGATTTGTATAATGTCTGGTGAAAATTGTAATGATAATATTTCCCTTCCACACCATATATATTTATAACTTTATCATTCTCTTTTTACAGTATTTACGGATCTTTAGGCATACACTGCATCAAAAAAAACAAAACAGTCGGCAAAAAGTGCTATGAGAACTGAATCTGCAAAAGCTAATGCGCATATATACACGTGATTAGGAAGATTACATGAAAACACAGGGCTAAGCCACAACACCTTTTCTTATTTGAATTCACATTTCAGAACTGGATAGAATCTGATCAGTCTGTAACAGGTTTGCTAACTCTACCCTATCTAAGATTCTAAACTAGTCACGTCTTTGCAGCTGCTCTTGGTGATTCGAATCTTCATTGATTCCTGTTCTTCAAATCTACAAATCTTGAAGAACCAGCAAAGTTTTGATATTTGTTTCATCTCCTTACCCAAACACTGGTTTGACGAGTTTTGGGGTTTACCCTTCCTCGTCCTCAGAATGAGAGGCAGTATTTGAAACCATCTCCGTCTCCATTGATTGAGGCTGTACACCTATAATCAAAAACAGAGGCAGATCAGGTTTTAAGAAATGCTCAAAAGACCAAACATTAAAAAACATATAAGACTACACGATCGCCACAGAAGTAATGCAAATATATCAATGATCATTATCTTATAAAACGGAGTGGGGTATTCGACAATAAGCAACAGCAACAAGAGACGAAACACTACAGTTCAACTTTTCAACCATAAAAGAGGAAACTTGTTCCATGATCACGAAAACACCTATCGGAAAGACTCTATTACAGCGAAATCGAAGTCTGTAATATGTATAACGACAAGGTAAGAATTGCCTAAGAGCACCTAAAATGTTACAAAACCAATGCAGATGATAGATACCGCAAAAGTTAGATTCTTGGTACGTAAAAACGAAAGCTTTTTCAAAAGCACGAATCAAATTCATCAACATACGATCAGAAAACTAGGTTAAGAGTACAAAAACCTTTGATGAAGTAATCAGAGGAAGGCCATCCTCGAACTGATGAGATTGAAAAAGATTCTTCATCAGAGATAGGATTCGCCAGCTTATGAACGAGCTTAGCGATCCCATGATTCTGAGGTGGAACCCAATACGAAGCACCAGGAACAAGAGGGAGCCAATCCGGTGCGGATCGGCGTACCATTATCCGGTGAACAGCATCTTCCAACTTATGGAGAAGAGGATCCGATTGCGACTGCGATGTGGCGGTGTCGATCTCGTAGAGCTCACCGATACGGTTAGACCGACGATTCGAGGATTGAGATCGGAAGAAGATGGTTTGAGATGAAGAAGGGAGAAGAGAAGCTGCGGCGAAACGGCACCGAGAGAAAGCAAATGAAGGAGAGAAAGATGGAGTCATTGTAGAGATTAGGAGAAAGAACAAAAATGGTTTGGTTTGGTTGTTCCCTTTTTTTTCTTGTCTTTTTAACGGACATGGAGAAAACAACATTAATCTGTCTTTTTTTTTTTTTTTTGCACCAGAAACATTAATAATGTAATCTAATTTATATCATTTCTCCGATAAGAGTGATCTTTTTCAAAACACGTTCATATTTATATACGATTATATTTTGAGTAGACTACAACATGAGATACGAAGCATATACTGATGTCCAAAAATCCAATCTATGTAGTTTTAAGCCATACATTGAATTAACTATACACTATTTGTTATAATTTAGGAAAATCTCGAATGATGAAGAATAAAAGAATCCAAAAAAACAAGAGCCTATCGTCTAGTGGCTAGTCCACTCAAGCCCGGCCTTAGTCACCTGAAGTTGGACTCCAACCCATATAAAAAGTGGGGCCGAAAACAAAACGTATAATCCAATAAGCGACTTCATATAGTTTTATCTCGTTTATTAAAAAATAATAATATTTTTATTAGCTAAGAATTAAGATATTATAATTGATAAGAAGATGCTCCTACTTGTAATAATTACAGTTCACAACCTTACTTTTAGAACATTTTAACAAAATTACCGAAACTCTTACCAATGAAATTTTGACAGAGAAGAAACAAAAAAAAAAAAAAGTGTGTTCTTCTCTTTTTCTTTCCTCACTGAGTTGGTTGTCCCAAAAAGAAAAAAAAATCTCCACCGCTTTGAGAGAAAAAAGTGGGAAGAGGAGAGAGAGAGAGATTGAGACAACGCACCAACTGTTGCGGCTCAAAGAGATCTCGATCGGGATCCACACGGCGGAGATAGAGAGAGTGAGAGAGCTACGGATATGGGATCTCGGCTACTTCACTGTTGCTTCCGTTTCGTCTTCTACTGTCACTCCCACAACTGCTGCAACTATTTTCCTTGATTCTTTTTTTCTCGGCGTTTCACCCGGAACTTAAAATACACTCTCTCAGGTGCGAATCGTCGTCGTCTGCTTTTTCATTTTCTCAGATTGAGTTTTTCATTTTTGCCTGTCTGTGATCATTTTTAGTTCATTTTGGGGGTTTAGGTATTGTGTTAGTTTCGCGTTTTGGTACTGGTTCAGTCTCTTTTTTGTTTTTGTAATTTGGGGATTTTGTTAGACATGGCGATCTGAGTTCGATTTCTGCTCAATCGCATTTGAGATGCTATATCCCAGAGATCTTACTGGGTTTCAAGGGGTCAGACTAATAGATATTGTGATTAGGGTTTTGTTTTTTTCCTGGGTTCTGGGACGTTATTTGGTTCCTCTGTGGAATTTATGGGAGATAGTTGATAGGAACTTTGTAGATCTCAAGTGATTTTAGTATATATTAGAAGTTCTCAGACTACATGTTTACGAATAGACTCAATGGTACTGGATCTGTTAAGATGATAAATGGGGAAGTTTTTTGAAAGGGAAAGTTGCTTAATCTTAAGTGATAGCTAGACTCGTTAAATAACCGCTGCCGATTTTGTGGGCAAGGACGTTGAAGCTCTATGATCCATTTTGATTTGTGGTGTTGGCCAGTGTTTCTCTTGTCGCAGTTCTCTATCTCTTCATCTCATTATCTTTATATGCAAACCAGGTCTGTAAGTATCTTTTTCATTTCTCATGGATTCCTGTTTTGTTCTCGCAGGGATTTGATATCTTCACGTTTCAGCACATTGTTTGTGGTGCTAATCTGTTCTCTAGCCAGTTTGGAGTTTCCTGAAGATAAAATTTAATGGGTTCAAGATACGCATCTCACCAGCTTAGCAATGGGCTCTTTGTGTCTGGTCGGCCAGAGCAACCCAAAGAAAAGCCTCCAACAATGAGCTCAGTAGCCATGCCATACACCGGGGGTGATATCAAGAAATCAGGAGAATTGGGGAAGATGTTTGACATTCCGACAGATGGGACTAAGTCAAGGAAGTCTGGCCCCATTACTGGAGCTTCTTCAAGAAGTGGTGTGCAATCAGGTCCGGTGCCTAATGCAACTGGTCGTATGTCTGGCTCTTTAGCTTCTGCTGGCTCAAATTCAATGAAGAAAACAAATTCTGGGCCTTTGTCTAAGCACGGGGAGCCTTTAAAGAAATCCTCTGGTCCGCAATCTGGTGGTGTAACAAGGCAAAATTCCGGCCCTATTCCTATACTCCCAACTACAGGTCTCATAACATCTGGGCCAATTACCTCAGGCCCTCTAAATTCATCTGGGGCTCCTAGGAAAATTTCTGGTCCTCTAGACTATTCTGGTTCGATGAAGACACATATGACTTCCGTTGTCCACAACCAGGCGGTAACTACCCTTGGTCCAGAAGATGACTTTTCCTGCATGAAGAGCTTCCCCAAGCCTGTGCTGTGGCTGGTGATACTTATATTTGTAATGGGGTTCCTTGCTGGAGGCTTCATTCTTGGAGCAGTTCACAACGCAATTCTCCTCATTGTTGTGGCGGTCTTGTTCACAGTTGTTGCTGCACTTTTTGTTTGGAATGTTTCTTGTGAAAGACGTGGTATCATAGATTTTATCGCTCGTTACCCTGATGCTGATCTTAGAACTGCCAAAAATGGTCAATACGTGAAGGTCACTGGGGTAAGTATCTAAGCATCACTCCCAGAAATTACTGGTTTCGTCCATTTACTCTTTGATGCTGCATTGTCATGGGAAATGACGAAATATAATTTATTCTTCCTTCCATGTGAATGCTATCTCTACTATGTTTATAACATTGGTTCTTTTATCTTTTTTATTGAAAAGGTTGTCACCTGTGGTAATGTGCCTCTTGAATCATCCTTCCATAGAGTTCCCAGATGTGTTTACACGTCTACTTGTCTATATGAGTACCGTGGATGGGGTTCAAAGCCAGCCAGTGCTTCACATCGTCGCTTCACATGGGGTCTGAGATCAGCAGAGGTTAGTAGTGGCCTGATGATATTTCATTCACAGAAAAACGTTCTCTTTCAGTGTGAAATGTCTCTAATTAACCTTGCACCTACAATACATTGCAGAGGCATGTGGTAGACTTCTACATTTCTGATTTCCAATCTGGGCTCAGAGCATTGGTCAAAACTGGAAACGGTGCAAAGGTAACACCTCTCGTCGATGATTCTGTTGTCATCGACTTTAAGCCAGGAAGCGAGCAAGCCTCTCCAGACTTTGTAAGGTGGTTGGGTAAAAAGAACCTAACCAATGATGATCAAATAATGCGGCTTAAAGAAGGGTATGAAACCACAACTTGTAGAAAAGAATGATAAAAAACCTTAAAAGAGTTGCTAAAAATTTCTGTTTGTCTCTGTGATACTTCTTTCGTTTGCAGGTATATCAAAGAAGGAAGCACAGTAAGTGTGATTGGAGTGGTTCAGAGAAACGATAACGTGTTGATGATAGTCCCAACGACAGAACCATTAGCAGCTGGTTGGCAATGGAGTAAATGCACATTCCCTGCAAGTCTTGAAGGAATTGTATTGAGATGCGAAGATTCATCGAACGTAGATGCAATTCCTGTCTGATGCAGTAGTAGTAAGTCTTTCTTTTTCTTCTCCCACGGTTGGTAGACGAAAATCTCACTGTTACACTTCGGCTTCATCAGTATTTTTCATGAAATCTGAAATGTGTTCTTGGCTGGTGGCTTTTCGCTCTCTACTAATGATGATTCCTTTGGTTGGTGGTTTACGGTAGTGTTTTCTTTTTCTTCTCTTTTCCTTTAATATTTCTTATTTTTTATATCGTTACTATTACATTAGGATGATAATGATGGATGTGGATTTCTTTTCGATGACTTAATTTGTGTTGTTGGCACACTCTTCTTTGCCTGATGGTTTGTAATTGTAAAGGTCTGCTAGTAATTCTTTTTCGACCGAATTTGTGATCTAATATAATGAGATTGTCTTCTTCGTTTAGAACGTAATGAGCATATTGCACATGGATTGTGTTTCTTAATTCCTCATTATAGATTCTTCCTGAGATGGACTCTTCCCAAAAATACTACAGAATCACCTCATCGCTCAAATGAATAGAACATACACATATGACATTCACACCACCGGAATGGCTAATTACGAACACTTTATCTTCAGTCTCATGTATACTTTACTTAGCTTCACCGCCGATTTGTAGAAGATACACATCTTTACTCCAACAATGTTCAACAACCATTGGATTTCAGTGAAACATCGGACTTAAAAGAACCTTGAAGAACTTCAAATATGAAAAACGAGTCTTGATCCTATTCGTAATGATACAGTGATTCAGAGAGATTACAGCTTACTGGAGACGAAAACACAATTTTGTTATTATGAGAGGGAAGCGCCAGCAAAATATAAGCTTTCTTATAACTTTGATGTTGACATTGATTTCATCAAATGCAATGTTATTTGGATGAAAGAGATCTTTTCACCCTCAATCCATTATGCGCCGCTTGCGTAAAGACGGGTCCATTCCTTTGCTGCACAGATATAGTTCTCAAGGATGTGAGACACCAACATAAGGCTTACAAAGAAAACAAGAGTAAACGGAGTATTGTAACGAGTTAAATTCAAAGTTCAGAGTTTAGATCACATCACCTGTCTCCACAGCTTCTGCCTCATTACTCTTCCAATGCTTAGCAATGTTCTCAGACAGCGGATCATCTGGGTTTGGTGCACTCAGAAGCGCTTGAATACTTTTTGAAAGATTGCACACATCAATAGAATCAGAAAAAAAAAACAGTCAAGCCCCAATAAACCATTGGTTTTTGGCAGGATAGAATCTAGTGTAATCAGCTCACATACCTTAAGAGCACTGTTCGTATTTGTAGTGCAGGGCTCCATTTGTCTTTCAAAATATCAAGGCATATTCTTCCCAGCTATACATGCAATTCGACAAGTTCAGGATCATGTGTTTGGTTGTGTGGATAGTAAGAGGAAGGATTTAGAACAGACCTTGTCGATGTTAGGATGGTATATCTTTGTGAGAAACCTAACCTGTTACAAATAAAAGTATTAAAAGAGCTAGCAAGTGGTGGAATGTAGAGAAATGTTCTACACAAACCATTTCCAAAAACCCCAACGTTGAAGAACTGAATCCACTAAACCCATATGACAAAAGAAACAATGACAAGAAATTAGACATTTCATTTAAGTCACTCATAATACACACAGAATCACCATTCTCAAAGACCATTTGGAACAAATTCCCAACCAACATATTTACTTAATAAGTACATTCTTATAGCTGACACTACTTATATTCAAATCACCATCGGATGCAAGGACTTCATAACTTAGAATGAAAATAAAAGCCCACAGATCCAATAAACTTACCTTGGGAGCTGCCATAGGGTATTCTTCAGGCAAAAAGAGCTCCAACTTGAAAACTCCTCCTAGAAAATGGAATGAAGAAAATGATTGGCATATATCACTCAATAAATATTTAAAACGTACAACGCTTTCATATACATCTAGTTACAGATACGCGTGTGCACTCTTGCAAAAGAAGAGAAAAAGGATAAAACCCCTTACACCAACGATGAATATCATACATAAAAATAAACAATTACCTTCATAAGGTGATTGTGTAGGACCAAGAATCATAACATTGAAATACCGCATATTATCCTCAGATGGAGAGGCACTTATACCGGGAGCTGCAGCAATCAATCGAACAACAAAATTCCGTTAAAATCAGATTTGATCTTAGTCTACAACCAAATTCAAACTCCATGGACGAACACACTTCTGATCCACAATTCAATCATAAAAATCAACACTATAACTCAAAAAAAAAGGGCAGGAAGAATCATAGAGGTTTACCCGGTTCACTGAGCAGACGTTGAGTTTCCTATCAGATCGCAAGGAAAACATGAATTAGAAAACAAAGTGACGAAAATAACAAGAACAAAAATGGAACAGAAATATCAAAATTAGGTGATTTCTCACTCAGCTAAAGCTAAACTCTCGCTTCTTCGTCACATCGAAAAAATCTCAAAAAGAGAGAAATAGAGATCGGAGAAGTTTGCCAAAGGGATCAAAAACGAGATAGGAAGACAGACCTTGATGATTCTTCGCGGCAAATTACTGTTGGCCATAATCGCTTGCCGCCGATCTAAGAGAGAGGGGAGCTGATTGATGATAATCGAAAACAACTTCTCGTCGTCTCTCAAACCTGACGTGATCCTCGATGATTTTTATTCGATTTCCTTTTCTCTCTATCTTTAAAATTCCTTTACTGCACGAATTAAAATAAAATATTATATAGTTTTTTTTAGCCTTTTATTGCGTATTTTCCCGGAACTTTTGTTTATTGCTGGCCTTCCCTAAAGTCTTATATATGTTATCTATTTTTCTTAATAGTTTTTAAAGTTACATATATATCCGCATTTTGTTTGTTACTTGTACACAATATTCATTACAAATTTTCGGGGCTTATCTGTCCATGAAAGCCCTTTATAGATATGAGGCCGGCCCATATTTATTTATAGCCTGTTATGGTATAACAAAGAAAATAATTATAATTCTTTATCTAGTAAGTAGTGACAAACTGACAATGAATACAGATGAATAGATGATTGTTGAATAAATTATCATTTACTTAAATATTTTTGTTTTTGTTATTTACGACATTAACAATACTTTAATATGTCAAATACAAGTTGGCACATGGGCGCAAAAAAAGAATAATAAAATGTTGCGAAAATTAATTTAAAAACAAAAAAGTTTAGCCGTCGAATAAGACACACCAGGCAAGCCGCCGGGTATTGGGACACACATGAACACCAAAGATCCGATCTGGATCATTATTCATTACATATATAATTCCTTTTATCCATTGTCCATTTATTTTTATTAAAACACCTTTAAAGTTTTTTATTAACAAGTGGTCAGAATAGTTGAGATTGATATCAGAAAGACAATTGAATTAGTAACCATCATTATCTTTAGAAAGATAGATTACTGTATATCAAGTTGCATGTATTTGAATCATATCGAATAAAAAGTGAATGCGACGTGAGTCAATAAATAAGGATAAACCCAACGAGACGCTGGAATCGACTATGAGCATCTTCCTGGTGGCTCATAATTAAAAATGGTTGGTCGGTCGGTCCTAATTCAAACGCGTGATTCAATACACAGCTCTAGTATCATTTTCTAATTTATTTAACTAATGTTGATGCAGTGCAAGAAAGTATAATTATAAACCGACAAATAAAATATAACTAGTTTTGAAGAGAAACATGTCATACTTTAAAACTCGATGACTGGGTTTTGCTAAACGTGTACGATTTAGCATCGAGATTAAGATAAGCTTTTTCTAAAGTGTTCGAAACATATCCTTTCAATAAACAAAAACAATCTTCAAAACAAAACTAACAAAACTACTAGTAGTATATTATAGCGAAACAAGGACCAAAAAAGTCGTTCAAAAATACTCTTTAAAATATAATAAAACCAAAAAAAAACAAAGACTTCCTATAAATAGAAGATCTCTCTGTTTACATCAAACACACATAACAAAATGAAATTCTCAATCACATTAGTCCTCTGCTTCACTCTCTCCATCTTCTTGATCAGAGCACAAGCCAAAGTTCCCGTCGGCGACCAATTCCAAGTGGTCAACGAAGGAGGCTACACCGATTACAGTCCGATCGAATACAACCCCGACGTACGTGGCTTCGTCCCCTTCAGCGACAACTTCCGTCTATGTTTCTACAACACAACCCCAAACGCATACACTCTCGCTCTTAGAATCGGAAACAGAGCCCAAGAATCCACTCTTAGATGGGTCTGGGAAGCAAACAGAGGCTCACCGGTCAAAGAAAACGCGACATTGACTTTCGGAGAAGACGGAAACCTCGTACTTGCTGAAGCCGATGGTCGCGTGGTCTGGCAAACGAACACAGCTAACAAAGGCGTCGTGGGGATCAAAATCTTGGAGAATGGCAATATGGTAATATACGATTCAAATGAAAAATTCGTATGGCAGAGCTTTGATTCTCCAACCGACACACTTCTCGTCGGACAGTCTTTGAAACTCAACGGTCGGACCAAGCTCGTAAGCAGATTGTCTCCATCGGTTAACACAAACGGACCGTACAGTCTTGTCATGGAAGCCAAGAAGCTAGTCTTGTACTACACGACAAACAAAACTCCGAAACCAATCGCGTATTATGAATACGAATTCTTCACCAAGATAACTCAATTACAGTCTATAACGTTCCAAGCCGTGGAAGACTCAGACACAACGTGGGGTCTACACATGGAAGGTGTCGATTCTGGTTCTAAATTCAACGTTTCAACGTTCCTCTCACGGCCGAAACACAACGCGACGTTAAGTTTTCTTCGGTTAGAATCGGACGGAAACATAAGAGTTTGGAGCTACAGCACCGCAGCGACTGCGACTGCTTGGGACGTGACATACACGGCGTTTACTAACGACGACACTGATGGTAACGATGAGTGTAGAATCCCTGAACATTGTTTGGCGTTTGGTCTGTGTAAGAAAGGTCAGTGTAACGCTTGTCCTAGCGACAAAGGGCTTCTTGGTTGGGACGAGACGTGTAAAACTCCGAGTCTCGCAAGTTGCGACCCCAAGACATTTCACTATTTCAAGATCGAAGGCGCTGATAGTTTCATGACAAAATATAACGGTGGATCATCGACGACGGAGAGTGCGTGTGGAGATAAGTGTACGAGTGATTGCAAATGTTTAGGATTTTTCTACAATAGGAAGAGTTCAAGGTGCTGGTTGGGCTACGAGCTTAAGACATTGACTAGAACCGGAGATTCTTCGCTGGTTGCTTATGTCAAAGCTCCTAATGCTAGCAAAAAGTCAACTCTTTGAGGTGTGAAAGTCATAAATTATTGTGTTGTGTTTTAGTAATATCATAGTTCGTTTGGTTATCCTTTTTAAAATGGTGTACTGATTATCATGCTACATCGTAATAAAGTGAATTGAATATCTAATATATTCATAAAATACGATGCTTTGTTAGTAACGCAAAAAGGCCACACGTTATCGCAATAAATTATTTGGCCTGTCAAAGGCATTGTGGAATTAAAAAATTATAGTATTAAATAGTTTTGTTACGCAAGAAGGGATAGCGAATTTTGCTTCAAGACAGAGAGAATAAGATGCGTGCTACGATGCTAAATTGCCGCGTCACCGTTTTGTTTCGTAAGATTCGCCGCAGTCAAGTTACTAGTTATTTGTATATATATATGTTTTGGCATTTTGAAGAAATATATACATAACTTTGTTTAAGGAAAATGAAAAAAATAAATAGAATATGGCTTGGCTTATATCAATACATACACGTCTAGTTTCTAAATGATGTTCCCATTGCTTTAGTTATTTAGCTGCTGATTGAGCCCATTAAGTTATAGGCCATGAATAGAAGACCTATATATATATACATTCTTACGTTTCGACTCCCGCTTTTACCCAAACCAAACCCTGAACCTGGAAGGAAGCGTTGCCACCGTGAATTACCCGACGATCTCTCATCGGTTCGCGCCGCGGCTACTAGACATCTCGTTGTTCGTCTTTAGTTGTATTCTATTGATTTCTTTTACTTACTTCAGTGATACGTTATGACTGAGATCTTGTAACGAAGGCTTCACAATCACAAAAGAAGACGAAGTCACGGGAAAAGGCAAAGATTTGATTAGCCACTTGCCTTGCGACGAAGGATTCTGTTCAAACCAGTGTCTTGTCGACTAGATGGAGAGATATCTTTGTCAACGTGTTCCTGGATAAGACCTCAACTATTATGACTTTAGATACAATAGGTTAAAGGGTTTTGTCAACAGGTTTTTAGGTTTGGATAAGAAATCACTCAATTACCAATTATAGTTGCAATTCGACGGTAGGAAGAAGTATAAAACTGAAGGATCCAAGTTCAACAAATGGTGATTACTCGGTTGAAACTGAGCTTGTCAAATACCTCTAAGGAATGCAGCAGTTCTCATGGAGCTTAATTTTTGTTTCCATGCATTGTCGTGCAGCGGCGAAGACAAGTACGAAGTTGTCAAGCAAATCAATACGTCTCCAAGTCGATCTCCGGCTTGTCGAGTTACTTCATTAGCATATTGAAGCTATTTTTATGAACAAGCCCAAGTGTAAACCTAATTATGCTTCTAAAATGTTTTAAGGTTCCATACTTGTTCCGATTAGCCTTTGTAACTTTTAAAGTTTATTATTATGTGATTGGTAAAATCAAGATGCCGTAATATTATTACTAACGTAGATATCTTTGTCAGAGCAATTATTGTTGGGTTTTCAATTCGTGCACATGTAAGAATACGATACATGGATCTCAGCTACCCATGGATACGTGTATGAAAAGCCAAATCTTGGCCCCGCATCCAAGAAAACTCCAAAACTTTGATGTTTTCTTCAAAACTAAACCCACAGATTTGATGTCATAACCAGTGATCGAGGTCATATACTACGCTGCTGTGATGTTTTACCAAAAACTAACCAATCCAGTCATAGTATGGTTGTAGTGTATTCAAGTATTAGACAGAAAATCCGGATTCAAGTCAACGATAGTATTTTAAAAAATTCATAAAAAGATGAGAAGAAAAAAAGTTAAATAATTTACGGACGACAAACAAAATTATATGATATTCAAAAAAGCAATATATAGTGTATGGCGAATATTCGATAATCTGCACTAGACAAACCTTATCCAAATAATAACTCGCCATCAGCCCCATTGGTACAGCACCCATTTGTTTCATCTTAGTCAAGTCGCAATTAGCAACTTTGACTTTTCAAACGAATACAACCAATAACACAAACTAATAACTTATATATACGACCCACAAGATGATACATCTTCTACAATATCATCTCACTACTTTTTACTCAAAAACAAAAATAAAATATAAAAAAACCATGTCTAGCTTTGCTATCTTATTAACGTTGGCATTTGTCATTGCCACTGTTTCAGTGGTTATAGCTCAAGTCCCTCCGGAGAAACAATTCAGAGTCGTCAACGAAGGCGAATTCGGCCAATACATCACCGAGTACGACGCAAGTTACCGATTCATCGAATCATCAAACCAGAGCTTCTTCACATCACCGTTTCAGCTCTTATTTTACAATACTACCCCTGGCGCCTATGTTTTAGCTCTTCGAGTCGGACTCAGGCGTGACGAGTCTCTCATGCGTTGGATCTGGGACGCAAATCGCAACAATCCCGTCGGAGAAAACTCTACACTCTCACTCGGCCGCAACGGTAACCTCGTCCTAGCTGAAGCAGACGGACGAATCAAGTGGCAGACTAACACGGCTAACAAAGGCGTCACCGGATTCAAAATCTTACCCAACGGAAACATTGTGCTACACGACAAAAACGGCAAGTTCGTTTGGCAGAGTTTTGATCATCCCACCGATACACTCCTCAACGGCCAATCTCTAAAAGTTAACGGAGTTAACAAACTCGTTAGCCGAACTTCTGATATTAACGGCTCAGATGGTCCTTACAGTATGGTGTTGGATACCAAAGGTTTAACCATGTACGTTAACAAAACCGGTACGCCGTTAGTTTACGGCGGATGGACGGATCACGATTTCCGCGGCACCGTAACGTTCGCCGTTAGACGGGAGTTCGATAATTTAACGGAGCCGTCAGCTTACGAGCTTCTCCTTGAACCCGCACCACAACCCGCTACAAATCCGGGTAATAACCGCCGGTTACTCCAAGTCCGACCAATCGGTAGCGGTGGCGGAACTTTAAACCTAAACAAAATCAATTACAACGGAACGATTTCGTATCTCAGACTCGGATCCGACGGGAGTCTCAAGGCTTACTCGTATTTCCCAGCCGCAACGTATCTTAAATGGGAAGAGAGTTTCTCATTCTTCTCCACTTACTTCGTCCGTCAATGTGGCTTGCCGTCGTTTTGCGGAGATTACGGTTACTGCGATCGTGGAATGTGCATCGCGTGCCCTACACCAAAAGGCTTACTTGGCTGGAGTGATAAATGCGCACCACCCAAAACGACGCAATTTTGCAGCGGAGGCAAGGGTAAAACTGTCAACTATTACAAGATAGTCGGTGTTGAGCATTTTACTGGGCCGTATGTAAATGATGGACAAGGCCCAACTTCAGTAAATGATTGTAAGGCTAAGTGCGATCGTGATTGCAAGTGTTTGGGTTACTTCTACAAGGAGAAAGACAAGAAATGTTTGATTGCTCCTCTTCTTGGTACACTCATCAAAGACGCCAACACTTCTTCTGTTGCTTACATCAAATATTAGTGTTTTATTTACTGAATTCAATGTGAATTCTTAGAAATTTAATGAATAATCGGCGAGCTTGTGCTGATTCACAGTTTAATAACTGTATTGCCTTTTATATAAATAAAAGCCATTGGCCCATGTACTATAATAACACTTTTGATAGAAGTTAAAACAAAAAAAAAACACCTTTGATAATCAAAGTACTATGTGAAAGCTTCTAATTATTACGTTTCTTAGAAACGAGAGTTTTGTAGTCTAGTGGTCCTTGGATGGCTATATCACATTGCTTCTCCAACTCATTTAACCTTTAGGCCTTATTACAACCCAATAATTCCTTCTTAGTTGGATAAGCCATCTGGGCCACCGGCCCACGTCCATTGGTAGATATTTTTTTGACAATTTTTTGTGGTCTTATTTTTCAAATCGGAATTTATATTCATTAACATTATGCCATTACTACATCGGAAAGTAACAAAGCTACTGCAATGCATCCATCACAATCAGCTGGCGAAATTTATATTATAGTTTTGATATTTTTCACTGCTAAAAGCTGGCGGAGTTTGTTTTCTTATACATATGTTAGCATTATCATCTCGGATGAAAAAGGATTTTGTAATATACAGTACTACAATGCATTGAGGATTCGAATAAAGGTTGGGAATGTGTAGTTTAGATATATAAAACTACCATGTGACATATATTCAGTAAAATACAAGACGGAAAAATCGAGAAAACGGATTGGATTCAAGAAGTTTGGGTATCTAAAATTAATATCCAATACTTTCTTATTTGCATTTGAGACAAAACAAATAAAGAATATATAATCAATGATTTACTCAAAACTTTGTTGTATTAACGATAACATTTTCAAAAATTCTCAGTAATCTTATATAATATCTAAATCATAAATGAGCCATTGGTCTTCTTGCACAGCGCTAATTTGGTTGATAAGTCACAATTTGCAACTTTGGACTTTTCAAACGAATACAGCCCAAAGGTCCAAAGCTAAGATCATATATATACACCCAGAGGATACAACTTTCAGAAAATCATCTCACTACACTACTCAATCTCAAAAAAAGGAAAGAGCACAATCATGCTTCGGTTTGATATCTTGCTAATTACGGCACTTGCCATTTCCACTGTTTCGGTGGTCATGGCCCAAGTCCCTCCCGAGAAACAGTTCAGAGTTCTCAACGAACCAGGCTACGCCCCGTACATCACCGAGTACGACGCGAGTTACCGATTCCTCAACTCACCGAATCAGAGCTTCTTCACATTTCCTTTCCAGCTCATGTTTTACAATACTACTCCTAGCGCCTACGTGTTAGCACTCCGAGTCGGAGTCAGGCGTGACATGAGTTTCACGCGTTGGATCTGGGACGCCAATCGCAACAACCCCGTCGGAGACAACTCCACGCTCTCACTCGGCCGTGACGGCAACCTCGTACTCGCTGAGCTAGACGGACGAGTCAATTGGCAGACTAACACAGCAAACAAAGGCGTCACCGGGTTCGAGATCTTGCCCAATGGCAACATGGTGCTACACGACAAAAACGGCAAATTCGTTTGGCAGAGTTTCGATCACCCAACCGATACACTCCTCGTCGGCCAATCCTTAAAAGTTAACGGAGTTAACAAACTCGTTAGCCGTACATCTGATATGAACGGCTCAGATGGTCCGTACAGTATGGTGCTGGACAACAAAGGTTTAACCATGTACGTTAACAAAACCGGTACGCCGTTAGTTTACGGCGGATGGACGGATCGCGATTTCCGCGGCACCGTTACGTTCGCCGTTAGACGGGAGTTCGATAATTTAACGGAGCCGTCAGCTTACGAGCTTCTCCTAGAACCCGCACCACAACCCGCTACGAATCCGGGTAATAACCGCCGGTTACTCCAAGTCCGACCTATCGGTAGCGGTGGCGGGACTATAAACCTAAACAAAATCAACTACAACGGAACCATTTCGTATCTAAGGCTTGGATCCGACGGTAGCCTCAAAGCCTTCTCGTATTTCCCAGCCGCAACGTATCTCGAATGGGAAGAGACATTTGCTTTCTTTTCCACTTACTTCGTCCGTCAATGCGGTTTACCGACGTTTTGTGGCGATTTCGGATATTGCAATCGTGGGATGTGCGTCGGATGCCCGACACCGAAAGGCCTGTTAGCTTGGAGTGATAAATGCGCACCACCTAAAACGACGCAGTTTTGCAGCGGAAGCAAGGGTAAAACTGTAAATTACTACAAGATTGTTGGCGTTGAACATTTTACTGGGCCGTATGTTAACGGTGGACAAGGCCCAACTTCAGTAAATGATTGCAAGGCGAAGTGCGATCGTGATTGCAAGTGTTTGGGTTACTTCTACAAGGAGAAAGATAAGAAATGTTTGATCGCTCCTCTTCTTGGTACACTCATCAAAGACGCCAACACTTCTTCGGTTGCTTACATCAAATATTAGTGCCATTTATTTACCGAGACCAACGTGAATTATCAGAGATTTAATGAATAATCGGTGTGTTTGTAATAATTTACGGTTTTTTGCTTTTGTATAAACGTGTGATATGCGCGGTCCTAATCAAGTATGATATAATAAAAATACTTTGTGAAGCTTTCATTTAGATTATAAACATCGATGCGTGTATATACTAACTTTTATAATCTAAATGAAAGTTTTTTGAAGAAAGATCACTTTTTCACTTTTTAAATAATTTTTGTTTTTCACTTTATTTAAGTATGATATTTTTGTTTATCTACGTCGTAGTATTTGTATTGAAAATAGTCTTTTAAGTAGATACATAGTGTGATATTGATCATGTGAAGAAAGATGGAGAAAAACTATGGATTTAACTCAAATTCTTTATATCCTAAATAATTTGGGAAAAAACTTAAATAATTTTTAATACGTTATTTATTTTTAACGTGCAATACTATGTGGCATATACGTACTTATTGCATCTTGTTCTATGTAGCATATACGTACTTATTGCATCTTGTTCTTCGCTAAACTTCTCGGGAAAATATATCGTTTTCTCTAATAAACTATTATCTACTTAAATAAAGTTGGTTTTATTAGTATTTTTTCGTTTTACTAATTCAACTTTTATTTTATATGCCTAAACACAAGTTGCACAAGTTGGCACATGGACCCGGAAATATAATTCATTAAAACGTTGGGTTAGAAAACTGTGCCTAGACAAAGTGAAGGCGCCGAGTATTGGAACACACCTGAGAATAGATCTGCATCATTATTCATTACATATATAGTTCCTCACGTTTATATTTGTAAAACACCTTCAAATTTCTTTGTTGACAAGTGGTAAGAATAGTTCAGAACTTCAGATTGATATCAGAAAGACAAATAAGTATCTTTAGAAAGATAGATTACTATATCAAGTTGCATGTATTTGATAAACCCAATGAAACGATAGAATCGAGAGCATCTTCCCGGTGGCTCATAGCTAAAAGAGGTTGGTTGGTCGGTCCTATTTCAAACACGTGATTTATTTCGTTCGATTCAACCCTAAGCTAACAAGTTATATAAACGACCCACAAGATGATACATCTTTTACAATATCATCTCACTCATTCTTACCCAAAACAAATTCATGTCTCGATTTGCTATGTTATATACCATCTTGTCACTTGTCATTGCCACTGTTTCAGTGGTTATAGCTCAAGTCCCTCCTGGGAAACAGTTCAAAGTCGTCAACGATGGCGAAATCGCCGATTACGTCGCCGAGTATGGCGCGACTTACGTAGGCATCAGCTCACCAAACCAGAGCTTCTTCACATCACCATTCCAGCTTTTCTTTTATAATACTACCCCTAGCGCCTATGTTTTAGCTCTTCGAGTCGGACTCAGGAGTGACGAGTCTCTCAGGCGTTGGATCTGGGACGCGAATCGCAACAATCCCGTTGGAGAAAACTCTACACTCTCACTCGGCCGCAACGGCAACCTCGTCCTAGCTGAAGCAGACGGACGACTCAAGTGGCAGACTAACACAGCTAACAAAGGTGTCACCGGATTCAAGATCTTGCCCAATGGCAACATGGTGCTACACGACAAAAAGGGCAAGTTTGTTTGGCAAAGTTTTGATCATCCCACCGATACACTCCTCACTGGCCAATCTCTAAAAGTTAACGGAGTTAACAAACTCGTTAGTCGAACTTCTGATCGTAACGGCAAAGATGGTCCGTACAGTATGGTGTTGGATACCAAAGGTTTAACCATGTACGTTAACAAAACCGGTTCGCCGTTAGTTTACGGCGGATGGACGGATCACGATTTTCGCGGCACCGTCACGTTCGCCGTTAGACGGGGGTCCTACAAATTAGCGAAGCCGTCAGATTACGAGCTTGTCCTAGAACCCGCTACGAATCCGGGTAGTAACCAACCCATCGGTAGCGGTCGCGGACCTTTAATCCTAGACACAATCAAGTACAACGGAAAAATTTCTTATCTAAGGCTTGGATCCGACGGTAGCCTCAAGGTCTACTCGTATATCCCAGCGGTGAAGTATGACAAATGGGAAGAGACTTTCTCATTTTTCTCCACTAACTCCGTCCGTCAATGTGACTTACCGTCGTTTTGCGGCAATTACGGTTACTGCGATCGCGATCGTGAAATGTGCATCGCGTGCCCTACACCAAAAGGCTTACTGGGATGGAGTGATAAATGCGCACCACCCAAAACGACGCAGTTTTGCAGCGGAGGCAAGGCTAAAACTCTCAACTATTACAGGATAGTCGGTGTTAAGCATTTTACTGGGCCGTATGTTAAAGATGGACAAGGCCCAACTTCGGTAAATGATTGCAAGGCTAAGTGCGATCGTGATTGCAAGTGTTTAGGTTACTTCTACAAGGAGAAAGATAAGAAATGTTTGATCGCTCCTTTTCTTGGTACTCTCATCAAAGACGCAGACACTTCTTCGGTTGCTTACATCAAATATTAGTGCGATTTATTTACCGACACTAACGTGAATTATCAGAGATTTAATGAATAATCGGTGTGTTTGTAATGATTCACGGTTTTTGCTTTTGTATTCACGGGTGATATGCGCAGTCCTAATCAAGTATGATAAAATAAAATAAAAAAAATATTACGTGAAGCTTTCATTTAGATTATAAACAACAATGCGTGTATATACTATATACTAACTTTTATAATCTAAATGAAAGTTCTATAATCTAAATAAAAATTTGATGCTCTTCAAACATCGAAGCTTTCAACGTAACAGTCCCTTGTTTGTCGGGAAAGCAATGTGCTTACTTTTGAACATCGATGCCATTCCAAGTTGTCATTTGAGAGTTTTCCGAGTCCGTCTCAAATGATTAAGAGCTTTGTCTCTCAAATTTTGTTATTAGATTGTTGATTGATGCTAAAAGCCTAAAAGTATAAGAGATATTTTTCCTAAATCTTGACAAAGGCCAATCGGATAAGTTCACACGGTGAACATTGTGTTCCTTGATCAAAATGTCTTTTATTTGATATAGGTAATGAAAGTAATTTTTATTTAAATAACTTAGCAACGATGCGAACTTTTGTTATAATGTTCTCGTGGTAATGTCGGTTACTGCGAGGGGGGATGTGCACCGCGTGTCCAACTCCGAAAGGTTTGCTCGGATGGAGTAGAACTTGCTCGCCGCCTAAAACAACGGAGTTTTGTGGAAATAAGGGTTGAACTGTAATTATCATAAGATTGTGGGCGTGGAGCATTTTACTGGGCCTTATGTTGACAATGGTCAAGACCCAACAACGGTAAAGCGCTTGCAAGGCGAAATGTGATCGTAATTGCAAGTGTTTGGGCTTTTTCTACGAAGAAAAAGAGACGAAATGGTTACATCAAGTATTAGAGTTTTCACGTAAATTATCAGCATTATTACATAATTAATGAATATCTGCGAGCTGTTTATGATTCAATATAAAAAAATTTAGCTATATTCCCTCCCAAATAAGTGATGTTTTGAGTGAAAACAAGAAATTTAAGAAATAATATTTTTAAAAAATTTATAAAAATTGAATCAATAGAAAAAAATATTGTATAATTCAAATGATCATAAATTATTAAATTAATATAAATTAGACATAAAAATGTGAAAGAATCAAATATTTTGAATCAAATAATTTTTTCTAAAATATCACTTATTTTAAGAGAAAGAGTATAACAATGTATTCCTATTGGTTTTTTACTTATTTTCTTAAAAAAAAAATAAGAGAGAGTTTATCGTCACATATTGTTTTTTTTTTTTACTTATTTTCCGACCAAATAATATGCATAAGTCGACCATTATAAATTTATATAATGTATCCTTTTATAAAAATGCAGTTAATGCCTTTGTTTTGTTTTGTATAAAAATAGCATTGAGACAACTGGGGAAAAAATAATATTGAGACAACTCGATCGATATTGTTGGTACATTTCATAATTTTCTGTTAGTTAATGATTTGAATTGAATGGCCTGGGACCATTTTTTATGCGTAGGACTGGAATACTCAGATTTTATTTTCTTGGTTGAATGAGTATCTTATATATATAAGAAAGTAAAAACATAAATATAATGAAAGTTATGAAGAATCAAAACCTAGGAGAGTAGGTAGGTAATGAGATTTTTATTGTAAAATAAGGAATCCTTCCTTTAACCACAAAAGTTATGCTATCATTAGAAAAAGACTTCTCAGACAACCCTTGAATAATGGATATTCACCTAGTTTATTAGATGTTATCTTCTAATAACAATTGGTCAGTGCCTCAGTGGCAGCTCTTTGTGATTGGGACCTCCATAGATTTATCTGTCTGGTTTATATTTGAGAGAATCACATTTTGTTTTAATAAAATTTTATAATCATAGATTGGTTTGTGGGTTTGGCGGAAGACGAGGTCCATTGGGTTTATTTATGGGCCTGTTAATTTATACATCTATCGATGTTCCTTTTTTTTGTTAATACAATTTACATGCACAGAGAAAAAGCTTTGTATACGTAAATATGTTGATATTTCTACTGGATCATACTTAGTACTTCTATTTAAACTTTATGCCTAACAAAGAAAAAATAGTGTTTTGAGTTATATTTCTCCATTCCAGAATTATTGTTTTTATTTTGTTACACATAATATAAGGGCGGCAATATATATTCGATTGACAATGATTGCTAAGCTGAATGGAAACATAATTATAATTTTAATGGCAACAAATATTATAATAAAGTAAATAGTAAACAATTCTTAAATGCCTAATCGTACAGATTAAAGGAAGGAAAAATAATTTGATTGGTCTACCGATTGAAAAAGAAAGAACTAAAGCACTCTTACGGGTCCCATCTCCTGTCTCCCTCATTTATCACTTAACTTGATAATACCAAAAATAATCATCTACTTAATTTGCATTTACTGAATTAGTTAATTTTGTATATATCTACGTTTTAATTTTGTTTGGTTTGAAATAAATATGATGAGCAGTCACTTTACTTTCAACTAAAAACGAATTTACTTATATAATATGATTTAGGTTGGTTTATTGTAGAATAGATCTTGCTGACTAGAAAGTCTTTTACTCCTTATTGATTTGATGCTACGTGTGTGTCTAGATATATATATTCCCATCAAATAATTTACGAGAGAATATAATAAGATTATTTTTAATTAGTGTCGAAATTTTTCTAAAGTTTTCCCCCACCATCATTGACATAGTTTCTCTATATTCCATCTTCTTCTCCTTCCAAGGCTCCCAAAAAAAAAACAATTTTTTTTTATGAATATCTCTACTCACTATGAGGTGATCATACCAACAACATAACCATCACCGATCTACCATGGCTAGTAGTAGCAACAAAGGCAAAGGCATAGCAGATGGATCGTCGCAGTCGCAACCACAACCACAACCGCACCAACCGCAGTCACCTCCTAACACGCCAGCGTTAAGCCGGTACGAGTCACAGAAACGACGAGACTGGAACACGTTTTGTCAGTACCTACGTAACCAGCAGCCACCGGTTCACATCTCGCAGTGTGGCTCAAACCATATCCTCGACTTCCTCCAATATCTCGACCAATTTGGGAAGACAAAAGTTCATGTTCATGGATGCGTTTACTTCGGACAGGTTGAGCCGGCAGGACAGTGTAACTGTCCGTTAAAACAAGCGTGGGGAAGTTTAGATGCGTTGATCGGACGGCTAAGAGCGGCTTTCGAGGAGAACGGAGGGTTGCCGGAGAGAAACCCTTTTGCAGGCGGCGGAATTAGGGTTTTTCTGAGGGAAGTGAGAGACTCACAGGCGAAGGCAAGAGGAGTTCCGTACAAGAAAAGAAAGAAGAGGAAGAAGAGGAATCCTATGAAGAGTCATGACAGTGGTGAAGATGGTACAACGGGAACTAGTAGTAGCTCCAACTTGCCTTCTTAGCGCAAGCAAACAAAATATATATAATAAAACTACAGTGGGGTTTATTAAAGGTAAGCATTTATTTTAATCGATCTCTATTAAATTACCACGTACTGATCTGGTACTGATCTGATCTACAGCAAATCTACAGATGTATTTATTAGATCTTGATAGTAAGCTTTTTACTACAGACTTAAGAGTTTTATACATACGAGAAGCTATATATATAAGAAATCTTAATCTATGATCTTTTCATATATAACACATGAATCATGAGATCCATAATCAATTGTTTAACTATACGTATGTGGGCTTAAACTGAGGAATTTTTGCATATTACGACATTGTAAACCCTAGAAAAATGTCTACACACACACACACACGAGAAAACCCTAGTTTCGGCTTAGCTTGGTGTGAGTGTATATATGAATGTATGTACATTCTTTGTTGCAAATTGCAATATCTGGTTATTATTTGCTCTTTGTAAAGTAGTGACTTATCTTATTGGATCTTAAATGTTTGAGTTTGCTCCTTGCGTTTTTTTTTTTTGTTTCCAACCTCCTTGAGTATTTGTAAATGCTAAAAATGGTGAAATGGGGTTTTTTTCTCTTCTATATAGTATGACAAAAATGAAATTTTCATAAATTGTTAAATTATTAATGTTCGGATTTTCTGTTGATAAAGATTAATGTTCAGTTTTTCAGACTTAAATTTGGTTATATTTATACTATTTAATCGTGCATTTTAGATAGGCGTCTAGGCTATCCTAAAACATGTTTGTATATGCTATAGTTTTATGTTGTAGTGATCAAGAAAAAAAAAACAGCTCTGTGTATTAAGCCCACCGTGATGGCATTTCAATTTTGCCTTATGATTAGGATAAGATTAGATAAATGGATATATTTTTTATATTTACGTTCGCGTTTGACATTTGCAAATAATATAAAAATATTATAACATGAAATTAATGTAAAAACGTTTTTACGTTTGAACCCAAACGTTGTCTACTTGTCAAGCTAGATATCACGTTTTGTTTATATATAAAGTTCTCAGTTTATCAGATTTGGGAAATAGAATAATGATGGAAGCTGTATTTAGTGACAAAATTTTGAAACTCGACTACTTCGAAAAAACACTATTCATTTAAGTTACGGAAGCTGTTAATAACTATAATCAAGTCATCTGTATAAACTTATGCCTATGAAGTTTGCATCGACGAGCGCATTAAGTTGTCTAAACAAAGGGTTAGTTTACTATTGGAAACCTAAATTGGATCTGATTTTAAAATCACTAATTTCGGCGTTTTAAGTATATAATGTCATCCGTATACTGAGAAATTGTCAACTCTTTGGTGTGTGAGGGAAAGTCAATAGATAATGAAAGTTCCGCAACGCTTCTCTTTATTTTTGAGTCAACTCTAACAATCTTGCTAAATATCCCGATCTCGTCTGTCTGCTCCTTCAAATCGAAACCATGTTCTTCGAAAAACTAATCACTTCTTGTTTAGGAGCAGAGAAGACAACATCATACAAATCATCTCGCAGTGAGTTATCATCACTGAAGAACGGAGGATTACTGGTTGAAGAACTAATCCGTATTTCGAACGGTGACTACAATTCTTTCTGTGTGTTCTCCGACACGAGCTGAAGCAAGCAACCAAAGACTACGATGAAGGTCTTGTCTTACTTCTTGACGACAACTATAGATTGTTTCAGGGAGTTCTTGAGAACAGAGGAAATGTTCTAATCAAGAAAACGAACGATCATGAAGAGCTCGTGGAATATTGCATAAGGGAAATTGCTATAGCTGCATACGTCAGTACGAACAGGAATATGGTGAAGCTTTTGGGTTGTTGTTTGGAGAGCAAGGTACCGATAATTGTCTTTGAATATGTACCAAACAGAAATCTATCTGCTTACTTGAAGGAAGAGAAAGTGATTCTGCCGTGGAGATGCAGGGTTCGTATCGCTGCTCAGGTCGCAGCTGCGATTGCTTATTTCCATGTTGGCAAATCGAGACCTCTGATTCACAGACATGTGAAGACAGGTAACATTTTTCTGGATGCTAACTTAAACGCCAAGCTATTTGATTTCGGACTTTCCCTAGAAATTCCATTAGGTGAGACCTATGTACAAGCATTGGTTGAAGGTACAATAGGGTTTATAGCTCCAGAATCTGTAGATACTGGCAAATTTAACGAGAAGACTGATGTTTTCGCATTTGGTGCTACACTTATCGAGATCCTGACTGGACGAGAGCCTAAAGATGTGTTCAATGAAGCCTCTCGTGATCGGTTTCCAAACCTCACTCCAACTGCAGACTCTTCTCTATTGCATGTTCCTTTACCCACAAGAAGAGATCTTTTGGTGTTCTTGAAGTCGAATCTGATCAAGGACAGGAAGCAAAATGCTTTGGAGGCTAGCATAGAGCTCGCTGCAAGATGTGTTGACATATTGCCAGAGAAGAGGCCAACGATTGAAGAAGTGGCTAAGGAGTTAAGACAAATTCAGAACGTGTAATATATTAATTTTAAGATATCCTGATTTATCTTTGACCCTATCTTTTCATTGGATTGTTTAACTCCCATCCAGTTGTACTATGTTTTTACGGAATGTTTCGATTGATCTCCATTTCAATTCGTATCTAAAATGGTCTTTATGGTGGAAGTTCTCTAAATGGAGTGGAAATGACGAAACCAAAGTCCAGGGTTTAACCACTCATAAGCAGAGAATTGGGGCGAAAATATTACAAAGAGAAAGTTCAGGGTTTAACCTGTTTAAGATAGAGACTTTAGGGTGGAAAATATAAAATAGTCAAAGTTGAGGGGATAGACAAGACTTGGACCAGAGAACATTAGGTGAAAAACATATAAAAATAAAAGTTCAGGCGTTAAATTGCAGTAAATGGTAAATTCAATAATGACAAAAACGGAACCCGAAATTGTTCAGCCCGGAAAACAAACAAAGAATGAATCTTTACGACGATGAATCTCTGAAGCAAGAAGTAATCTACCTTCACTCGCTCTGGCACCAAGGTCCTCCGACCCGAAACCCAATCCCTAGCCCTAATTTCAACCCTTTTCAACGACCCAGGCCAAATTACATCCCACCGGCGGATTTGCAACTTCTCTCTCGCTATGGAGATGTTACTCCACAGATCATATCTAGAAACCCTAATACCCAAAATATTTACAATAACAAGCGTCCGAGGCCTGATTCAGGTCGAGATTGGCCTGTGAAGGAACTGCTTCAGTCTCCTCCGACGGGATCTGGATGGCCTGAATACAAGCCGTGTAAGAAGGTGCGATCTATTCCGGAGGAGGAGAAAGCGAAATTGGCTGCGAATATGCTTCAGAGAGATATCCATCGAACCTGTCGCGAGTTCTTTGGTAGAAAATCTGGTGAAGAAGATAGCTCAGTCGTTGGTGGAGATGGATCGGATAGTGATGAGGGAGATGAGGATCAGTCTTTGGAGAAAGAAGGATCTTCTTCCAAGGAGTTTCAGTTTTTGACGAGATTGTTTGAAGAGAATGGGAAGCTTAAGGAATACTATGAGAAGAACACTGGGAATGGAGAATTCTGGTGTTTGGTTTGTGGTGGCACTGGTGAGAAGAGTAGTAGGAAATTCAAGAGCTGTTTGGCTTTAATTCAGCATTCACTTGCGATTCATAAAACGGATTTGAAAACTCAGCATAGGGCTCTTGCACAGGTTGTCTGCAATGTTCTTGGCTGGGACGTTAACAACCCAGTTGTTTCGAGCCAAAAGGACCGTCAGGTTAGATTGATTTGCTTGTGGGAATCCAATAAAGGGCTATATAATAGTCTGATAATTTCGGCTACTATCTGGTTATAATGATCATAGAAAAGCTTATCAGTTTATCAATGTAAGGTTTTGATCTGAGTATGGTGATGAAAGATGAATTTGCTGGATCATTATGATCCTTGGTAGGTATCTTGAATAGTTCTGGGGATTCAGAAATACTTCAAACTTTTTTTGGCTTTTTTTTTTTGTCAGACGGTGGGCGTAGAGGCGGATGTGGAAGGTGCATCTGAGCTGCCTTCAGACTCTAAGATTTCTCAGGAGAAACAACGGGTCATGTTGGTTGAAGAACACGCAAAGGCTGCTGTGTTACAAATGCAACAGATTGCATCAGAAGCTTTGAAAGACATTTTTGCCAAGGATGGTACTGGTTCAGTTGATGAAATTGAGGAGAACGGTGATGAAAATTTGTCTGAGGAGTTGGAGTTAATATCTAGAGTCTTCTCAGAGAACGTTGAGCTCAAGAGTTACTATGAGGAAAACTATGAAGGTGGAGCTTTTATCTGTCTGGTGTGTTGTGCTGCAACTGATAAAAAGATGATAAAAAGATTCAAACACTGTTGTGGAGTTGTTCAACATTGTACAAAAGTACCAAAAATGAAAATACGAGCCCACAAGGCTTTTGCTTGGTTTGTCTGTAAACTACTTGGCTGGGATATATATCTGTCTTCCACGTAGAGTAACGAAAGGCGGTGCTCCTCTTGTTATATCTAATGCTGACCAGAACAATGAGAAACCATCATCCGTGATCGAGGTAAGAAAGTATACAAAGAGAACTAGCGCTCTCTCTTATCCTTTTTTTTTTTTTTTAAATTGAATTGTGAATCATTTCAGGAACATATGTGCGAAGATAAAGCTGATGATCCACAGGACAACAATGAGGCTGAGGCATGCGTCGGTTAGTATACATCGTACCTGATCACACCTAATCACAGTTCTTGATTTAGAACCTTGGTTTTTGCTTTCAGACAAGTTAATCTGGTTGATTGATTGGTTAAGTGTGATGCAATGAACCAGTGTTTATGTTTTGTCTATGCAGAGACATAATTATATTGTTCTCTTCTGGGAATTCAATTTAAGAGTCAAGATGAACGAAGTTATGTACATCACATAAGCATATGGAAGGCACTGAATCTCCATGTACGATAATTTAGTTTCCGGCATATTATCAAACTTCTTATGACTTCTTGGTATGGAGTCATCAAAGACAATATGTATTAGTGTACCCAACTTTTGGTTCCGAATTTTGCTTAATTAAAAATATTCTCTTCTTTTCTGACTGAGAATTTTGGAGTATTCTAACCAAAATTTCCATTCTTAAAAAGTATTAGTGGACTAGGAGAGAAAATGTTGCAAGACATTGACATAAACATCTCATCTTATATACATGAATGATCGATTACAAGTTTACTCTTAATGAATCTACATATTTAAACTTTTTACCATTAACATTTTAAAAATATATTTATCTAACTAAAATGTAATTTACTATAAAAATATATTAAAAATCAAATATATTAAAAGAAAATAAAAAAATATTTTTAAAATTCGAAATTTTTTAATTAATATTTTTTTTTAAACAATTCTATTTAGATAGGTTTACTTTAAATTTTTGCCATTTAATTATAAGAAAAAACTAAATATAAAATATACAGTAAAATTTTAATTACTATAAATTATTTTTTAGAAATTAAATATATTTAGAGAGAAAATAAATAAAAAAAAATAAAAAATAGAAAATATTCGAGTAAAAGTATTACTCTACATAAATAATTAAAAAAATTTGAATAAATTAAGAGAAGAAATTTTATTTAAAATAATTTTTTTTAAAAAATAAGTTAAAATTCTCTAAAAATTAAAAAATCGAAAATTTTAAACTACTAATAAAAATTAGAAACTAAAACAAAACAACTTAGGTAGTTTTTTTATAATTTTGTGGAAATAAAGTTTGCTTATTTTTGTTACTTTAATTTTTTATTAAAAAACTTATATGATACGGAGATTATATGTGTTTTATTTATTAAATTTTTTTTTCTGAAATGTCTATTTTCTACACAAAAAATATTATGATATATATGAAAGATTCTTTAAAAATTTCGAATTAATCCAAATTCAAATTAAGTTAATATTCAACTTTATATAAACTTTATGAAACAATACAATTTTTTAGAAAAAGTGTTATATTCCATTACTAATTTTTTCAACTCTGTTTTTAATCAATTTGTCTATTTAAATATTTTGTCATTTTGCTTTAAAACAAATATTAAAAAACGAATAAATATCAAACTATTATATATATATATTTTTAAAAATCGAATATTTTAAGAGAAAAGAATTACTCTTTAGAATTTTTGAAATTCTTTAAAATATAAAAATTTATGTACTCTTTAAGATTATACTTATTTTTTAAAAAAATTTAAAAATTTGAATAACTCTTTTAAATTCTTTCAAACGATTGAGTAAAATTTAAATTACGATAAAAGAATATTTTGAATATATTATGAAAAAATTGATATAAAAAATAAAGAAATAAATATAAATTGTTTTCAAAAAAGTTAAATTACTCTAACATATAATAATGTTTTCTTAAATGTTTATTTTCTATACAAAAAACGATACAATACATATGAAAAATTCTTTGATTATTTTGACTATTGTGTGGAGATAATTGTAATGTATATTTGTTGTTATAAATTGTAGATTTAAAAATGTTAATAACATATAAAAATATTAAATAAAGATTATACTATATATGAAGAATTTTGAACATCATTTGTTATATTAAAGTATTAAACCTAAACATAACACGTAAAAATTTGAATCAATAAACAGTTGTTAAGAGTTCTTATTCTTTTATCAATTATGGATGAATAGTCAGTAATAAAACAAATTTGAAAACATGAAATATTATATTTACTACCTTCAGAAACAAAAATGTCATCATCTCTTACGATTTTTTGTGCTGGTAGCTCCCTAGTAATTTTAATAAAAGATTTCTCTTCCGGAAAAAACTGATTATTGCCCGGAAAAAGATTTAATCAATTTTTTTTGCATTCAAAAATATCGTTGTTAATAAAACCCTCAAGTATCAATAAATCCATATTAAAACCCATAACTAAATTTTTAATTAAAAAAACCCTTAACTAAAGAATTTTAATGAGAAAACTCTTAAAGTACTAGTTGAACTGTTTAATACCCCTCAACTAAATTATTAACAATAAAAATCTGTAAGTAAGGACACATGTATTTTATTTAAACTTAAAACAACGCGGTGTTTGTAATATGATTTTTTAAAAATCGTTAATGTTGGTTTAAAAACTCCACAAACGTGTAATATTATAACAAATATTACTTGTGTATTTTTTTTAAACGTGTTATATTTTACACGTTTGTGGAGTTTTTAAACCAACATTAGCGATTTTTAAAAAATCATATTACAAACACCGCGTTGTTTTAAAAACCTTCATGAAAAAGTTCATGAATAAAACCTTCATGAAAAAGATCAGCCCCTTATATTACCTGAAGCGTGGCTTTCTCTACTTCTGAGATCTGATTTTTAACTACTGTTGTGTTCTTAGTTGGATTATCACTGAAAAATGAAAACATTGTTAGAACTGAGACCGGCTAAATTACCTGACAACGTGACTTAGTATGGCAAACATATGATGTCATCAGAAACTTTACATATACAATTACAAACTTTACATATGATCAACGGGTGCTCGTGGTTAGAACTTCGTCCTATTACTAGCAGAAAACATCAGGTACTTATTATACTTTGCTATCCTCTTTACCAGTTTTGCGAAAGATTTTGTTTTTGTTTCTCTCTTGATCAAGTTACCTTCAAAAACAGCTACGTATACACTGCGCTGAAGCTCTTGGTACTCCAATAGTAGGGGATTATAAGTACGGTTGGTTTGTTCACAAGAGATGGAAACAGATGCCTCAGGTTGATATCGAACCAACAACTGGGAAACCATATAAACTGCGCAGACCAGAAGGTCTTGATGTCCAAAAGGGAAGCGTTTTGTCTAAAGTTCCTTTGTTACATCTCCATTGCCGAGAAATGGTACTTCCAAACATTGCCAAGTTTCTACATGTCTTGAAACAACAGGAAACAGAGCCGCTTCACGCAGGAATCATTGATAAGCCAGATCTCTTGCGGTTTGTAGCCACAATGCCTAGCCATATGAAGATCAGTTGGAACTTAATGTCTTCATATTTGGTGTAGCTCTTTTGCTTCCTTTTTATTATTTAGATAACAGTTCCTGAAATTCTTGGTTCTAAGGCTTCATATTGAGGATATTTGTATTGTACAGAAGCCCTATTACCCATCTTTTTTGAGGGCGTCTCACAGATGAATCTGATTTTAGAAACCCACTAGCCCATATACACAGAATCAGATAGTGATCACAGTTTGGAGTATCTATCCACAAGGGCCTTAGCTTTGTCTGGTGCAAAAAAGCGTGCCTACACATTAATAAGTGCTTTGAGTCATATATCTTTTTACTCAGAACTGTATTTGAATGATGAAGGTTTAATGAGTTCATATGATTCACCTGGATGAACATTCTTTCTGCATCTCCTCTGCTTCCATTTTCTCTTAATATAATTCCCTATAACACCATTTCACATGGAGTTTATGGGCAAGTATATGGAGTGACTCAACTTCTTGAGGTGGAACAAGAATATTACCTTAGCCAAGTAGCCTCGGAAGTCTTCAGGATGAGCAGTGATAAGCTGGTCATAAACAGCTATGGCGTCGCTGATATGTCCCCAGTCTGAGTAAGCTTTTCCGAGAAGCAACTCAACCTGAGCAAACATTTCCCCCAACGTTTAAAATCAGTAAGAGATAAAAGTCACAAAATTGAACCTTGTAAAGACCTTCATAGTATGTTATCATTATTGTATCTGGTTTCTCGGACACGAAACAGACAAGCCATCAGGAACGCGAAAAGATGTCTATTTCATCAAGGAACTGATAATGCAGACGGTACCAGAAAAGTTGGTTTGAAAGGTATAATTGTGACCAGAATAATATGTTTAGAGTCCACTACCAGGAAACCCAGTTACCTGAATTGGGTCTAGACTTGTTTCATCTGTAACACTGTCTGCTGTGCTTGTTTTCTTCGTACTTAGGCGTTCACGAGTGGCTAGAAGAAATTTGACGGCCTAAGAATCACAACAAAAGTGAAAACAAATAGATCAAATGAGAAGTTGAGAGTATTTAAGATTAAGCTTCTTAAACCAAAAGGTAACATATTTCTATTCATATCTGGTAGAAAAAGATTTACCTCGTCTGGTTTCTTAGCAGCTAAATATGCGTTCATGAGGCCTCGTGTGACTTCAAGATCAATCCCTTTAGAAACCTTGGGTAATTAGAACATCACTATTATAGATAGCAAAATTGACTGTCCAAACTCTGTTAACAACATATACATGGTAGTAGCAGCTATACTAGGCATAAGTTCAAATCTTATGTCCTCACGAAAAAATCTTCCGACAATCTTAATCTCTATCAACTATTAGTTCAATACAAGTGAGAAAACAGAAAAGCTGTAAAGCAAGCTTAATCCACGAAGTTTGAGAGCATTTACCTTTTCAGAAATTCTGTATGCAGCAATACTGCCTTCATAGTTCTTAAGTTCATAATTTACTTCTCCAAGCAGTCGAAATACATCAGGGTCAGTTGGTCTCTCCTACAGTGCAAGAATCCCACTTTGTGCGCTATTAGCTAAGTCTCATATCAGCATGTTCTTGTGAAACGAAAGACTTGACATAAGAAATTATAAATGCATGGGAGAAACAAACCTTAGCCAGTTTCTCAAGAAACGCAGCAGCCCGTGAATACTCTCCTAGTTCAGTCAGTGTCACAGCAGCCCCCTGCATAGAGCCCCAACTTTAAGAAATCTTTAAGCGTTATAAATAAGTCAGAAGAGAAAGCGTATCTTGTTTTCAGCTTATTATGTGTGCATTAACAACTTCAGTGTATCAGTTACTGGAACAGAAAAAGTTTCATGTAATTCAAAATATGTGGAGATTAAACTCATATCACAAAATCCAAATCAAAACTTAAAATAGAAGTAAGAATTGTTTATATAGGTGAAATGAGGAAAAACGGATATCGAGTTTTTGGAACCAAAAACATTTCAAATTTTTCATGATCCATAGCTACCTGATAATTAGTTTAAGTTGTTCCTTGTTATTATTGGCACCCTACAGGGAGATGAACGGCTAAATGCCGATGAAGAAGATATTTAATAGTATGCACAACATACGCATATCTTCACTCACCTCCAGAGCAGCTTGATCCTTAGGAGTGCCACTGAGAGTTGTTTCAAACTCTTTGAGCCTTTGCTGACAAAATAAAAATATTTGTGATGTTTACTACGTATCTTGCTTTATTCAAATTTCAAAGTTCATGAATAAAACCTTCATGAAAAAGATCAGCCCCTTATATTACCTGAAGCGTGGCTTTCTCTTCTTCTGAGATCTGATTTTTAACTACTGTTGTGTTCTTAGTTGGATTATCACTGAAAAATGAAAACATTGTTAGAACTGAGACCGGCTAAATTAACTGACAACGTGACTTAGTATGGCAAACATATGATGTCATCAGAAACTTTACATATACAATTACAAACTGGAATAGAAGGAAGAAAAATGACAAGCAGTAACATGGTGTAAATGGCACAGTTAAGTTACACATAACGCACCTTCCCGTGGGAAGAAAGTCACCAAGAGCAAAAACCAAACCAAAAACAACAACAGCTATGCCAACTCCAACCTGTCATGGCATGGGACCAAGTTTTGTCATGATGTCATGTATGTGTACCCTATAAGCTTCAAGTGGGTTTAGAACAAAAGAACAATACACACTTGCAAGATGTTATGTATGTGTACCTTAGTACCAAGACCAATTGTTTTCTGGTCAGACTTGACTGGTGCATCATAGTCAATTGGACCAAATTCTTTAACTACTTCTGTCTTTTTCTGCTCAAGAGCTGACCTGGTTCATCAAAAGAGCAGAGGTCACAGAAGAACATTCCATACCAGTGGGAGGACAATGATCTTGACTATGTCTAGGGTGAGGGAAGTGGAACGCAATACACATGATGAACAAATCAAGAAAAGAAAAAAAAGAATCAAACTTTCAAAGGAAGATCATGTCGTTGTGGGTAAATTGAGAAAGTCAAGTGTGATTGTCAGCGGTTGGAAAAAATGAGGCCATCCGAGGTTTCAGGTTCATTTCCTACGAAATCCTATTGTAACATATATTTCTCTAAAGCTAATAGCTTCATGAAACATGTGTACCTTCTGATGTTTTCCAGCCGTTCCTCGAAGTCTATATCAAAAGATCGACTAGATTTTCCTTCAAATTGAGATTTGAGACCAGGTGCCTCTGCAAACAAATGCAGGGGTTTCTTAAGCGAAATTAAAAGTCAGGCACGGATAATGACTAAGGTGTCTAATTGATATTGGCAAACCTTTTCGACTGAACAAACTTTTTTCAGATAAACGGAAGAAATGCAAAAATGAAGTTGTGTTATGTTCCAGACACCATTAAAAGAACCGCAACATGTGTTACTAACAATATGCCATAAACAAATTATACTTACTTCTGGGTACAGAAACAGACTGTTTAGAAGATGATTTCCTGAAGCAAAGAAGTCCATATGAAATATAACAGCACTCGAAAATTCAAAATGCTTAAACAAACACAAAAACTATACCTTTGCTGTAATGCCGGATCTTTCTCTTCCTGTGATGCGATTTCACATTTTTGTCTCAGTACTTTTTGAATCAATAAAATAAGTTGAAGAAAGAAGAATTTGTAAATTGACTGGAAGGACTCGAAAGGAAACATCAGAAGCGAAATAAGACGAAGAAGTTTTTGAAAATCAAACCTTTTTAGAGCCAAAGCCACGCTTAGGGTTAGAATCCGAGCAACGAATTCGAAACAAGAGAAGCTTTGAGTTAAATGAAACGGCCGCTAGTGTCATCAACATCCTCTGCTTTTGTCCTAACCAAAACAGAGGATATACTAAGAAAATTTCAAAAGAAACAATGAGAAGTAACGGTTAAGCGATTCGTAAACTCTCAAAGTATAATCACGTACAATGATACGAAGAAATATTCGTCCGCCGGAGATTGGCGATGAAAGGCGAGCTCCGTGATCGGAGTGATAACGTTAGTGTTTCTCAATCTTCTTTACTTTGCAGATTATATATATGGGCCGACTGGCAAAACATAAGTTGGGCTGGGCCCATAAGAGGGGAAAAGTTCGACGACCCAATATAATTGTTAGATCATTTTGAATAATTCGGAGCTATTAAGTGGCAGCGTGTCATTGGATAGGATGTGTCACTACTCATAAAATTAGTATTGAAGCAATGTGAAGTGGAAAAAAAAAAAAGAAAAAATTCCGAAGAGTTCTCTGAAAAGTCTTGGGGATTTACGGAGACAAAATACAGAGAGGAGGAGAGCGCTTCTTCGGCTAGGGACAAGCTTTCGCTAATGGCGGTTTCCTTATGATCACTCACTGAAGCCGTATTTTCTCTTCTCTGATTTAGGGTTTTTGCCGGAGAAACTCTTCTTATGCTTCTTTTTTGTTTCGTTGATTCAGCTATCCATTTCCTGTCTAGATCATGTGAATTTCTCTTAGTACGGAAGTCAGATCTAACGCGATTTCTCGATTGAAGTAATGCAAAGTCGGAATGCAATATTTTACACTGAAATCTTAGTCAATTAGATCTTCGGATCTCATGCGTTGTTTGTTAATTGCGTTTTTCTGTTCAGGGGGGCTCTATGTTCAGGTATTGCTGGATATGTTGGAATGTGGGTGTCAGTTCGTGCTAATGTGCGGGTCTCCAGTGCCGCCAGACGATCTGCGAGAGAAGCATTGCAGGTTCTTCTTTAGATTAGCTATTTTCAGAACATGACGTGTACATGTTTCTAAATACTAAGTGGCAGATAATAGTAATTTATTTCGTGATTTTAAATAGTTTCACGTGTTGGACTATCTATCTGGGCTGAGAGTTGTGGGCTGAGAGCTACCTTAATCTTACTCAAAATTATTAAATTTCCCATTTTAATACAATCGGTTCCAAAGACGGGCGGGTCAACTATGTATTGACACTTCTAAAATTGTTCGCAAACAGAAAAAACATAACCAGTCAATCTGCAAAATGGAGGAAAAAGAAGCTTCGAAGATGAACATCGCCATTATACATCCCGATCTTGGAATAGGTACGATCTTCATCAATCTTTCGATTTCAATTTCCCCTGATTAGCCTTCTTCCTCTCGTATAATTGGTCCTTCTCCTGGGATCGGATCCATAGAATTTCTCGTGTTGTGTCTGGTATATGTAGGTGGAGCAGAGAGGTTGATTGTTGATGCGGCGGTTGAGCTTGCATCGCACGGTCATAAAGTTCATATCTTCACCTCTCACCACGACAAATCCAGATGCTTCGAGGAAACTCTCTCCGGTGAGTGACTATTTAGACTGAGTTTCAGAATAGAGATACACCAAGAGTGCGGAAGCTTTTTATGAAATTTCATGTGTGAATGAAAATATTTGTTTGCCTTGAAAGAACTATCTACAGAGGGTTTAAGATTCTTGACTCTCAGTTTCCCGTTCTGTTCTCGAACCTCGGAGATTTCACCATTTAGTTTTAGGATATTAAGAATTATATATGATTTTTTGGTTTGAGATTTTATGATTCATGTCTAAACAACAATCCAGGTATTTTTCAAGTTAAGGTGTATGGTTCTTTCTTGCCACGACATATTTTCTACCGTCTACACGCTGTGTGTGCATATTTGCGGTGCTTGTTTGTTGCTCTCTGTGTTGTTTTGGGTTGGTCTTCGTTCAATGTTATACTAGCAGACCAGGTTTCAGTCGTAGTCCCATTGCTGAAACTCAAAAGGTCATCAAAGGTATTCAAACTTTGCTTTAGTCATCATATCTTGTGTTCGCTTTATATAATAGCTTAATGGTGATCATATATGGATATAGGTTATTTTCTACTGCCATTTCCCGGATCTCTTGCTAGCTAAGCATACAACAACACTTAGACGGATGTATCGGAAACCCATTGACTTCATAGAAGAACAAACCACAGGTTTGGTTTTCATTCATTAACAATTCAGCATCTGCTGTTTACAATTCCACCTCTGTTTTTCATTTCCTCCTACTTACATCCATCTGACATCAGTTGTTCATATATCACTTGTGGGGTTCTAGGGATGGCTGATATGATCCTTGTTAACAGTAACTTCACGGCATCAACATTTGCCAATACATTTAAAAGGCTAAATGCACGAGGAAGTCGCCCAGCTGTCCTTTACCCAGCAGTCAATATCGATCAGTTCAATGAACCCCATATTTATAAGTAGTATTGTATATCCCTGAACTCCTAATTTCCACAATAAAAAATCAAGCTTCCATATAACAAATTACTTCTCTGCCGGTTAATATAAGTTCTCTTCTTCGTCTTGGGCAGGTTGAATTTCCTCTCCATAAACCGCTTTGAGAGGAAAAAGAACATCGATCTAGCCGTTTCAGCTTTTGCTATGCTGTGCAAACATAAGCAAAATCTGAGTGATGTTACCCTTACCATTGCAGGCAAGTGTACTACTATTCATATTTCTTAAATTATCATTATGAGATGACGATTTACTGTTTTGTATTCCAACAAAACTCCATTATTCAGGTGGATATGACGAGAGATTGAAGGAGAATGTTGAGTACTTGGAGGAGCTCAGAAGTTTAGCCGAGAAAGAAGGAGTTTCTGATCGAGTCAACTTCATCACATCCTGTTCAACCGCTGAAAGAAATAACCTTCTATCAAGCTGCTTGTGCGTTCTCTACACTCCCACGGTAAAAGTCACCATCCTTTATTTTTTTGTCTTCTTCAAAGTTTCAATCTTATCTCATTCTAATGTTTCATATTAATAGGATGAGCATTTCGGTATTGTTCCATTAGAAGCAATGGCTGCATACAAACCTGTGATAGCCTGCAACAGCGGTGGCCCCGTGGAGACGGTAAAGAATGAAGTAACAGGATATCTTTGTGAACCGACTCCAGAAGATTTCAGTTTGGCGATGGCTAGATTCATCGAGAATCCTGAGTTGGCGAATAGAATGGGAGCTGAAGCCAGGAATCATGTCGTTGAATCATTCTCTGTGAAGACGTTTGGACAGAGGCTGAATCAGTATCTCGTTGATGTCGTATCAAGTCCTAAAGAAGATTGAGATTCCTCTTTTGAACTTGAAGACTGGTTGATTTTAGGTTCGACAGTTTTGTCTACTGTTGGTTTGAAGATAAATTTGACGAAATCAATGGAATCAGTTAAATCTCTGGTCGGATTATGGGCCAAGTCAATGAAATTTCCGTCTATAAACTTTGTACTTTATTGGGCTTGTATATTTATGATATCATCCATATGAGTTAGTACTATATGGGCCAGGCCGGATTATTCTATAATATAGATTATAATTTTCTAGTATAAGGTCCGGTCCACGGTCTACCTGCCAAGTGTGTTGCCAACAAAGAAAAAAATCGATCTAATTAAGGAAGACAACCCCACGCGCATGAACAGCGCTGCGTTTCACCAAAACGGCTGGGTTATAAACCACAAAAATGACTGGATTTTAAATAATTTGAGAAAATGAACTACGTGAGGCGCGTCTGAAAAATTTAACCAAACAACGTGACAACGTCGGAATTTATGGGCTAAATCTTAATGGGCTGGGCTTACTCTACCTTATTTTAATTTACAGAATCGTTGTCATAATGAGAATGTGTGTACCTGATCACAGTAATGAGAATGTCGGTACTTCCAACAAAGCATGTAACTACTTGGTGGGAATATGAGGATGATTCGATGATGTTCTCTCTTTTCTGGAAGGATTTTAAGAATAGAGTTAGTTTCTTGAGTCAAGAAGTACTCACTAGTTCCTCATCTCCTTGTCGATTCTTATCACTTAACTTGCGATGTTTCTCCTAACAAGACTCGTAGACAGATTGGTTAGAGACATGAACGTGCAGGTGAAATACTAAGGTGCAGCGCTGGCGCCCTGGATATTTTACTTTCTAGTCATCTTATATTTCTATTTCTCACTCTATGCTATCGGCGAACCCTAGAGTTATTATTACGATAGGTTTTTCCTTCTTCCGATAGCTTCCTGATCAATAAGCTTGCAGATAGTCTAAGTCTCTGGAGCATCATATTTGACATATCTATACTCTTCTTTTCTTAGCACTAAAGTAATATTGTCGACTCTATATCTGTACCTCATGTTTTATCTCGTGACTGATAGCTTAATATTGAGATATTGAGCACTATATAAACTTCGTGCAAAGACCTTTTTAATCCTTTTGTTGCATCGTGTAACTTCTGCTCGTATTAGTATAACGGCTGATACCTTTGGCGATTATATAATAATCTGGGCAGCCTGAGATTCGGGAGCATTTCGAAAGCCCAATGTTGAATACTTATACATATTCTAGTAACTGGCAGCCTGGATTGAACTTAGTAAGTGTGATTGGGAATATAAATGCGGTGGCAACATTGGATCAGGCCGTCTTCAGTGTGTTTTGTTAACCTCAAATTTATAAACTTCCGAAATACTCTTTTTCGCTGGTCTAGTTGGTTGCAAACAGAACACAGTCACATTTTCACAAGAGATTCACACTTACCTAAACATAATGACTCTCTTTCGTAGGCTAAGATACGATCAAAATCATCACCAAGACGATGAACAACATATATTTCCGTTTAAACAAGTCCCCAACAAACTACGAGGATCCACAAACGACAACTTTGCATGAAGGTGAGAGTCTTTGAATTGTAAGGAGCTCTTTAAGAATGAAAATTCTTTTTTTTTTTTTTCTCTGGAATTATACCAGCATAGAGTCAAGTTTTTCTTGAGGATTGCTGATTCTCCAAATATTGTTAACTATTAGGGTGGAGATTTCAACAATGATCTTAAGAAAGAGATTCTATGGCCCTGCGATTTCACAAAACTAAGGACGAAAGGAAATCGATTGACGAATACAGAGGCATGAATGATGATTAACAAAGACGAATCAACTCGCGCCCGAAATTCACTGGCCTGAGGTTTTCGTAACGCTAGTTATTGTTTCAAAAGAAATGTGATAAATAATCCGTTTTCAGCACGGCCCATTAAGAATTCAGCCGCGACCTTACACGCTGCTCTCTTCTTTCGCCTTCGCTCTCGTCTTTTTGCAGCAGTACCCACCCATACGTTTTAGTTAATAATTAATTTTCAAATTATAAATAATATCAATCAGTGCACTCATATAAGTATAACTCTTTAGAGCGAGGACATATAAGAACAGTTTGACTCGTCGGCCTGTGTGGTTCTCCATATTTAATAGTCAGGATTTCGTCACTTTGACTATCATCTCTTGCGTTTCACAGCTTTGTTAATGCGGCTTAAGATTGACAGCATTGACTTGGACTGAATACAGAAGGTGCCTATAGCCTCATAAGTTATGGAAGGTGGGGGATAAATATTTACTCATCCCGCCGAAGCTCTCGCCTGTGGTCCCGCCTTCTCTCGCGCAAACACCTTCTTGACTTGGAGAAACGCGGAATAACAAAATTCTTCCGATAATTCCAATTTCGTTTTAGTTTTCTACGATCTTTTCTTAGGTCTTGCTGATATGCTGGATTTCGTCTGGAAGAATATCGAGAGGCGAGGAAATTGATGAGGGAAGAAGAAATTGAGAGAGAATCCGTGTGTTTGTTCGAGACTGCAGTAAGTAAGAGCATTTGTACTCGTCGGCTCATCTTCTTCTGCCGACAAAGTAGCGGCATGCTCACCAATGATCCTGCCGACATATTATAATGATTTCGTATGTAATAAGTATTGATTTTCCTTTTACAAAATAATTTTCTCTTGAGTTTTTAGAATCTTCTCCGTTTCAGTTTTTGCACCAGGAAGCTACATTACATATGCAAAACTCCATGGACGTGAATAATACCTTCGATTCAGTAATCTTTAATCGCGTCTTCGTTTCCTTTGCCGTTTTATTGTCTGTTACATTCGACGATTTCTCACATTCGATTTTCATGGAATTAGGATCTGATTCACGCCATTTTCAAGCACATTTGGACTCGAAGATTTCGCGGTACACATTCATGTTTTCTCGAGTAACTTATCCTTTGATGTTGATCCTCTTGCGACCATTTTTATTCGATTGCAATGCAGAAAGGGGAGGACCGATGCCATTGATGCTACGGAAGCTGAGGTATTCTATTAATCGTAATTTCTTCACTTGAATCTGGTGTATAAGGTTAATCCTGCAACAGCTATGATCTTCTGATTTATGCATTCATTCAGATTGCTTTGGGAACAACCAAGAAGAACAGACTTGCTTCTGGTTTGTTTATACACTGTCGCTTACTTTCTCATGTATTGGGAATGAGGCCTGTATATTTATGGTTATTGGTTCTTGTAGCCAACGCTAACGCTTTAAAGCTCAGCTGTGAACTTCTCAGGAGTTGTCTCAGGTCATGTAATCCATATTTGCATTTTAAGAAACTACTCAATTTTCTCCCTAACTCATGTTGTTATCTGACGGATTTTTATCGGCATTACCAGAGGTGTGCAGCGCGCTGCTATAATCGCTGAAGCTGAGGGAATGATAAGATTGAAGCTATCATTTAGAGAGGATTCTTCCACAGCTTCTTTTGGATTTTAAGGTATGACTAAGAACAGCACATGCTTGTCCCTGCAACTTTCTATTTTTCTCCTTCTTTTTTTGCTTCTGTTTACTTTGATGTCGATGTTGGTGATGTATATGTACTAATGAAAGTGAAATCTTGTTTTTTTTCTTCTTCGTCTAATAATACACAACACTTGGATCATGGCATGTGTTCTTGTAGTGATATGTTGATTCTTTCCTTTGTAGATATATGTGAAGATTAACAGGATATTCCACACAAAGTTATTCTGAAGATCATATTACTAGTTTTTATCTCTGTTTGGCCCTCACCTAGGCTAGGCTAATGTGGTAAGCTATGGTTCATGTAGAACGAAATATATGTATTTGACTTGATTCTGGATACGTGCTCTATGTGCTTCAGAGCTGATTCCAATGCTATTACCCGTAACACACCAAAATACTCTGAGAGTGTAAGGATACGTATCCATCTCGATCTCATCCTAACAATGAGATTTGACGAAGCAAGTTTTCTGATCATAATAAGGTCGACCTAAAGCGGAAGAGTGAGGATGTAGGAATCTTCTTACGTGTATGAAAGAGCAACTTTTTAGCCTTAGGATCTGCCAGAAACAGCAGCACAATATAAGAGGTAAGTCTAAACTGAGGATATATTATTCTTTTCTTAGTAATCGCTACCACAGGTTAAGGTACTTTAAGCTATCTGCAAAAACCAACTAGTAAAGAGTCCTATATCCTTTGCACTGTTGCGAGACAAGCTCTTGATTTTGCACAGGCGCATAAGCAGCTGGCATACTAATTTAGTCCTTCTTTCTGGTCAGACGGTCTCAGCAAATGATATTTATCAGCTTAGTGACTCGAATCATCACTCAAATAAGCATCCAATCCTGTCTCTTGAATTGGAACACTTGTTTCTGTGAGTCCATGACAACGTAAATCTGAATAATTTACTATCACGTGGATCAGATATT